>JAUDYJ010000001.1:137627123-138072123 GCA_030761175.1 Masticophis lateralis
ACACGTCAGTAGCCAAGCGTCCAAATTTTGATCATGGGACCACAGGGATGCTGCAAAAGTCATATGTGTGAAAAATTGTCATAAGTAACTTTTGTCCAGTGCCGTTGTAACTTCAAATGGTCATTAAACAAATGCTTGTAAATTGAGGAATTACCTGTATTTACAATTTGCCTCATTCTGGAAAACTGGTTTTTGTACACAACAGATTTTCTGTTTATCAATACATAAACTCTTATGAATGGCGTAATGTAGATAGATAGATAGAATTCTTTATTGGCCAAGTGAACTTGGACACACAAGGATTTTGTCTGTTGTGCATGTGCTCTCAGTGTACATGAAAAGAGAAGAAACATTCATCAAGAATCAAGGTACAACACTTAACGATAGTCATAGGGTATAAATAAGCAATTGAATCATACTAGGAAACAATCATGTATAAATGTTTGCAGAGCTGGAAGTTACTTTGACTGAATCTCTGAATCAAAATTATTCATTTTATTGGTTGAACACTTATGCGAATGTAAAAATACCTTTTTCCAAACGAAACAAATGTTTCATTTCAAAGCAACATTTTGAATAGGATGAGGGATTATTTGCACACCCATAATGTATAATGGGATGCATACAGTATATATGTGTGTGTCTGGGTAGATAGATAGATAGATAGATAGATAGATAGATAGATAGATAGATAGATAGATAGATAGATAGATAGATAGATAGATAGATAGATAGATAGATGTGTGTGTGTGTGTGGATGGATGGATGGATGGATAGACAGACAGACAGACAGACAGACAGACAGACAGACAGACAGACAGAAATATCCAAGAAGTTTGTAACATAACTGCACAATTGATATGCTGATAGTGCTCAGCAAATCTGCTGATTCTTCAGGATCTTGTCAAAAATATGTGCATGGCTCAGCTTTAAGCCTTAATTATAACTAACGCATATAAAACTACAGAAATGAGATATGTCAGTTGGAGGCAGATGTTCTGCTTCTCAAACCACAATATAAGAAAGCTTTAGGACAAGTGACAAAATGCATTTCAAACATTACATTTAAATTTTAATTAAATTCAAACCAGCTCTGATATCCACCGCTGGCTGGATTTTGCTCCTTTCACCAAAATGGCAAAATCGGCATTGCACCACCGCTCACACAATTTGATATCCTGAAACAAAGGAGTGGGTTTTTTTTTTAATAAGGTTAGTTCCCATTCTATTACAGGTAGTCCTTGACTTACAACCATTTGTAAGTGACTTACGATCACTCCTCGCACATAGGCTCATCCCAGCATCCCCATGTAATCATGTGTTCAAAATTCAGATGCTTGGCAGCTGACATGTATTTGTGACAATTGCAGTGTCCTGGGGCCATTTACAACTTTCTCAGCTGGCTTCCAACAACTAGGGTCAATGGGGGGACCCGGATTCATTTAATGACTGTGTGATTCACTTAACAATTGCAGTGATTCATTTAACTGGGGGGAAAGGTCATAACATGGGGTGCGACTCCAATGCTTTGCTTAACAACAGAAATTCTGCTCCCAATTGTGATTGAGGATTGCCTGTATTGTCATCTTTCCCAGTCAGTTAACATTCAGTTGGAAAGTCCAATAGAAACAATCATATTTTCGCATCACAGAGTTGACTGTGGAAATATAACTCAGGGAAAAAAAAGCAGCTCTCATATTATAATGAAGGTATGAGAAAAACAAATCCCTGAACCTATATAAATTCTAACAAAAATTCCACAACTGGGAAAAGCAATAAATTGCACTTTTCAGAGTGTCCTTTGCTGTTTAAATGTTTCAAGATGCCATTTAAACAGATTTGATCACCCAGTCTTAATGGTAAACGACCAGGGAAGTTATTTTCTTAACTGTGTATTTGCCCTAGTTCTGATATGTGTGGATTATAATATCCTAATAAATGCTTCTTTGAGTGTATGGTTTATTTTGAGCACTCTGGTTTACTTTTTTTTTTTTTTTTTTGCATGAATCTGTCATCTCTGAGCCTGGGAATAATTATATTCCCACAAGCCATCTGTTTTTAGGAGATTGGGTTGTGCTTTACAACATTCTTGCTGGTGGACATTACTACATATAGCTTTATGATCCAATGTCCAAGCAAAAATGTTGTATTTATATTTAAGCACATTTAATACATGGCAGACTGTATATATTTAATAAATAAATTTAATAGATAAATAAATACATCCTACCACTGGAAAACAAATAACTCATAGAATGCACTTGCTGCTTGATCTATCGTTTGATCTCTCTTTCTTTATGCAAACTGGAAATTCCGAATTATGTTGTTGTCATTCTCAGTTTTGATATCCACCATCACTTAGGGCAAATGAACTCATTGTATAGACCTGAAAGAAAACTCACCCGGAAAAAAAGAAGAAATCACAGCATGGACAAGACATATGCTGAAAAATATGGGTGGCTTTACTTAAAACAAGCTGCATACTTGGTGAGTTTAACCTTTTTGTAACAGGGCATTTTACCTTTGTTTCTCTGCCTAATTATCTTCACCCCACTTATCTCCATTCGGTTTTTTTCTTTCTTGGTTTTATTTTGCATTGCTGCTGCCCCTTCTTCTCACCCCACTTCTAGTTTATTTATTTTTTTATGGAAGAGGGAAAGGAATGTACAGTATGTTAGTACTTGTTTCTGTGTGTCAGAAGGAGAATAGTTGGTACTAGCACAGGGGCATCAATTAATTTTACAAATAATCTATAGGCAATGTGCTTTGTAAGTTTACTTACTATTTCAAGATTGCAATGTTGCAATACATTTCTCCTCTTATACATAATTCTGCTTAACATGGGCATTTTTACAAAAGGGTTTCCCTAGCATTCATTTTAACATAAAAACGTCTCTGCTGGATCAAGTCCATACCACCTCTTACTTAGCATTTACTTACTTAGTTGCAATGGCCAACTAAAATGTTCAGAAGACTTGCAACTGCTTATGGGAGAGTGACATCATTCTTGCATTGTGGATCCTCAAAAGTTGATATTTAAAGCAGGGGCGACAAACTCGCGGCATCACGGCAGCATCAAGTGGTATATCGGAACTTTTTTCCCCCTTTGCTAAATCGGGCGTGGGTGTGGCCAGCGCATGATGTATCCAGCCCTTGGGGCTATGCGTTCAACAGCCCTGATTTAAAGTATTCTGTCTATGATCAAGGATGTAGTAAAATAATCCATCAGGCCTAGTGGTAATTGACAAGCATGATAAATGGCAATTGACAAGTAATTGACAATTACCTACTGGTAATTGACTTCTGAATTTCTTCAGTTCTCTTTTAAACCTTTCTTACACAATAATCTTTCCAGTTCTTGTGGCAACAGATTCAACAGTTTATGACTTTTGCATTTGGCTTGGGGGAGGGTTCTTATTTTGCCCACAAAGATCATGCCTATCTGCTGTACCAGAGGTAATTAAATAGTTTTTTTTTTTAAATTTTGGAGGGGGGAATAAGTTTTCTGGAAGAGGAAGTGATTTTTGAAATGCCATTTCAGGGCTGAGCCTTCTACAGAACACTATAAGCTATCAGACAATTCAGGAGCATTTATATTGGTGAGTCTGGAAGAAAAACAGCATAATCTGCCTCCAGAACAATACATTTTGTACATTTCTACTACGGACAACTACAAGTGGAATTTCACCCTAGATTTATAGAAGGCCATTACTAGTCCACAATTAATTTACTAATGATCCCAAACTACAGACTAAGGTTATTGATAATTTAAAATTAGGAAAGAATCCTGAAGATAGAAAGATGTACTTTGTCACTCCAAGTTTAGCATGTTTCTTCTCCATAGCCTTTCTCATGGCATATTACAGAACCTGTTCAGTGATTTAGTCACAACTATTTTTTAAAAAATCATCAGGCCTCTGAGTTTACTTTATACTTCTGTGGAGAAGTATGGCCATTATATAATTTGAAAGACACAAAGGGCTGCATTCAAACCAAAACTGCAATATTTTCCAAGCAAATGGAACCTTCACTTAGTAGAAAAAATACTGGGCAAAGAAAGAATATACTCTTCAACAATTTGAAATAAAACTTTAAATAAACATAGCCAAGGGGGCCTGTAATTAAAATCTTAGCAAATTCCAAAGAGGTTGATAGAAATCAGTTCTGTACTAGACTTTTTCTGGAGTCAGGTGAAGTCCAGGTTAACACTAATTCTTCCAGCTCAGTAGTATTTTAATTCAATTATGCTTTGCCTGTCCCCTACTGGAGCAGTTCAAAAATACTGAAGCTAGCTTTGATAGCAAACTATGAAATCTTTTTGCTTGGAGAGCTTTAAGTAAAGGATGGTCTAGGTCTGTGTTGGCAAACCTATGGAATGCATGCCAGAAGCCTAAGTAGCGTAGGGGGGTAATGCCTCCTACAAAGGCAGCATTTAAGATTCAGCTGCCTGCAATTACTTGCGAGTTCAATCCCAGCCAGGCTCAAGGTCGACTCAGCCTTCCATCCTTTATAAGGTGGGTAAATTGAGGACCCAATTTGTTGGGGGCAATAAGCTGACTTCGTATAAAATATAAATATACAAAAGTATGAAGGCTATTGCTTAACGCATTGTAAGCCGCCCTGAGTCTCCGGAGAAGGGCGGCATATAAATCAAAATTAAAAAAAAAAAAAAGTGGCATGCAGAACCGTCCTGTGAGGGATGCGCAGCCTCGCTAGCTCCTCGTCTGCGTTCCTGTGCACATACGCGCGTCAGTCAGCTGGCCTTTGTACGCACAGGATCTCCGAAACCTGGAAGAGCAGCGTTCCGTTGCCTATGCACGAACCAGCACCCGAACTTCTGGGTTTATGTTGCGTGCATGCGTGATGGCCAGCTGTTTGTTGGACGTGCATCCGTACTGGAAACCAGAAGTTCGGGTGCCGGCTCGCACATGCACAACAGAACACTGCTCTTCTGGTTTTCGGCGCTCCTGTGCATGTAATGGCCAGCGAGGCTGTGTGGTCCAGGCATGGTTTCACGTGCCATTTCCAGCACACAGGCCAGAACGCAGTGACATAAAAGGTTAGCCATCACTGGTCTAGTCTAACACATTTAAGGAGTGCTTCAAGTTAGCCCTCCGCAATTCAATATCTGAAGAGTCTTATACTACAGTGTATGTCACCCACAATTGTATTGAATATTGAACACTGAAGTCCAAAGTATCTGTGGGGTGAAACTTTGGAGAAGATACCTTGAGATACTTTTACTCTCAAGGGCTAATCTGCTGAAATTCAACTCTATACTCCTATGATTTATAGGAGATACAGTTAACTTGTGATGATTATATTAAGAGAGAGAAGGCTTAAAAATGACCTCCAACCCAATGCAAAGCTGGGATGTTCTTTATAGCAATAGGATTTTCAGCCAGCTAAAATATTTTGGAGGTCATTTTGGTAGATAAGAACTTGTAAAGCTATGAAGTGACTTTTTAATTAATACTACAATATTACAGAGCGATACTGATTCTGTTTACTTTATGTAGCTGCCCATGTATTGATGCTTCCATGTGGTAAGGAAACATTTCCATGTGGTAAAGAGCATCCAGAAATGTGTCGGTCAGTGGTGGGTTCCTCCTGGTTCGGCCCAGTTCCCTCGAGCTGGTAGCAGTGACGATCTGACATCACCGAACCGGTTCTGCCCCCCCGCCCCCCACACCCACCCCCTGCATTATTCTTACATTTTATTTGGCCCCATCCCCAATCTATTGCTGCCTCCTGAGTCTCAGCTGATGGCTAGAGGGAAAAAAACTGTTTAAACTCTTGCCGCAGGGCTTCAAAGGGCCGCCCTACAGCTGATCAATGTTAAAAGAAAACAAATGAGTAGACCAATGCCTGCAAAAATAAATGGCTAGATCAGTGCCTGCAAAAATAAATGGATAGACCAGTACAGCTCTGCAAGCAGTTAAAAGCCTGGTAGACCAGTACCTCTGCTAAAGCCTAAAGAATTGTCACAAGACCATCAAGTCACACCCACAAAATAAGCCATGCCCACAGAACCGGTAATAAAAAAATTTAGAACCCACCCCTGGTATCGGTGATTGAGTTTGGAGACTTAAGGTGATCTTCACACATGCTAGATCCAGTCCAGGTCAGAAGATGGGTGTGTGAAAAATCAGTCATTTGATTTTAGCACACCAAGAAAAGTTTCAGGGCCGTATTACTGTTTATCTTCTAGCAGCAATCGATATAATTTGTTAACTGCCCAGATGATTCTGACATTCAAAGGCATACACAACAGAATAACGGAGACTGAAAAACTTAAAGATCTTTGCAGAGCATAAGAACCTGCTGCCTTTTCCATTTTCTTCCCTGAGTTGGTTAACATTTAAATATTAATATCAAAGCCTCTAAGTACCAAGATATGCAACTTGCACAAGTAAGATAATAATTTATTTATTATGGTAGAACTGCAGGAAGGTCTAGTCAATTTGCGCAGTTCTCACAACAACTCTGGGTTCATACAATGGACAGAAACTGTTCAGCTCCATCCCAAGACTCCTTCTATGTCAAAACTCTGTGTATCTCGGTGGCTAGAAAAAAAAGCAAACAATTCAGAATTTGAAAGTTAGGCTCCCAGCCACAAAGAAGTTGTTCACTTCTCGTTTATAGTCACTGTGGGACTATGCCTAATGTTTTATATACCAATAGTGCATATTTATTGTATTCTCTCTCAGGATATTGGCATAGGAGCAGGTTGGGGTTACAAGATCTCAGATTTAGAGACCTGTAATAGCAAGAAAATGCAAATGTAGTTTTCCGAGAATGACTTCATTTCAGAAATTTATATTGGATCAACAATGGATTGCAAGCAACCTTGTATAATGGATGGGTGTATAGGCAACTGAAAGCCTTTCATAATTAACTGATTTTTTTTTTTTTTTTTGTATGATAAGGTCTTTATTTCATTATAAACTGAATACTTTAGAGGAAGCAAGGGATAGTCAGCTTTAGATTAGACTAGGGGTGAACTAGACACTGGTTTGGTCGAACAGGTAGTAATAAAACCTACCAGTCTGGGTGAACCGGTAGTAAAAAAATGTTACCGATTTGTTGGAACCAGTATTTCCGATGATCAGCCTTGCCACACGATTTATATTTGCTAGAAAGCAGGAAATCACAGCTGTTCCCCCCTCGCTGTTCTACTTACCTTCTTAAGACTCCTTTTTCCATGCTATTTTGAAGCCTGCGGTGCACATGTGCACAAAGCACATGTTTGGCACGCATTGTACATGCGCACACGCAGCACATGTTTGGCACACACCATACATGCACGCGCAGCAAACCAGTGGCAAACCTCGGAGGATTTCACCACTGAATTAGACCTGCAGGATTCACAACCCAGCTGTGGTGGCCCTGCTAATCTTTAGCTAATAACTCTTTGATCTGACAAATACACTATGTGCAAAGATTTGTCCTTCTTTAGATCAGCCTTAATGTGAAGTTATGGGAATCTGAAACAATGATGCTTCTGTAAAAATTGGTCTGGATTTGAAACATTGAATGCTTCTGTAAAACCCTTACGGTAGCCGAGGAAGGGAATCAAATACCGTATTTTTCAGAGTATAAGATGCACGTTTTTCCCTCAAAAAGAAGGGTGAAAATCCAAGGGTGAAATTCAGCAGGTTCTGACAGGTTCTGAAGAACCAGTAGCAGAAATTTTGAGTAGTTTGGAGAAGCAGCAAATACCATCTCTGGCTGGCCCCAGAGTGGGGTGGGGTGTGAATGGAGATTTTGCAATATCCTTCCCCCAGGAATGGGGAGGGAATGGGAATTTTGCAGTATCCTTCTGGTGGAATGGAGTAGGAATGGAGATTTTGCAGTATCCTTCCCCTGCCATGGCCACCAAGCCACGCCCACCAAGCCACGCCCACAGAACCGGTAGTAAAAAAAAATGAATTTCACCACTGGTAAAATCTCATCCCTCCCTCCCCACCCCAGTCCAAACTGTATGCCAAATCTGTCACGAAAATGACTGCCTACTAAGGCTCCTGGATTGGGGCTGAAAGGCGAAAGCGGAAGGAGTATGCTCCATCCCATATTTGGATAGACCAGATTGCTCTGATAGACCGGAAAAATACTGTATGCCAAATTGTTGCACCAGTTTTGTGTCATTTGATCCTAGCAACCTGCGTTTTGTACATCATGATAAAGGTGATAAGAGCTTTTCAAAACAAAACCTAAAAAAATGCAGAGTTGTTCCATATTTTTTTTAAAGAAAAAATTATCAGTTTTGTAACCCTATCCAGGTTTTGCACACCCTGAACACAACCATGCTCTCTGCTGCTACTGCATATGTTACTGTGAGATTATGATTTTTTTATTTATTTAAACTAAGTCCTACTCAGCCACCCCAACAGTTTAAGCCCACCAGTGAAATGCTGCTGAGTCATCTTCTCTGGTCAGCGTAGCAGTTGTGGACCGCTTCATTATGCAGCACCTCACAATGGAGTAGTTCATTCTCTCTGTAGTGAAATAGTAGAGTTTTTGTGTGGAAGAATTTTGAGAACCAACTCGGTGTTTATATGCTGCTGTTCAGGGATAGTGTGTGGTTTTAGATTCCCTGCATAATACAGAAGTTATCCTTTGTCAGTGGATAAGAACATTTTTCATAGTGTGTGTCCAAAGCTGGAGTGCATTGGACGCTTTTTAGTTTTTTCCATTGTTAATCCGGTGTAGTAAATTATGCTGATAAACAGCATAAAACTGTCAACAGGCTGAAGATATATACAGGGCTTCTTGTTGTAAATGTAAGATAGAACTCAAGTGGAGATGTACAAACAATCCCTGTTAATATTGTATGTTCCTATTTGTACCTGAGGTTTACATGCCATCACCAACACCCTTGATTCATATGGTCTAGAACCTTAGAGAATTAAAAAGCTTCTGGTCTTCAAGGGGACCCAGAAAGTTTTTTTTAAATATCAATCTAAGTCAAGGCATTGGTCTGTTGTGCTCACTACATTTTTATTTAAGGAGCAGCATCCCTTTGTGTTATCAGGAAAAATTAAAGCATTTCTTCTATCTTACAGTGCCAAGGACTGAGTTTGGAACCTTTTGCAGAAGACATAAGATCTGAATTACAACTTTTCAGAAACAAGGCAACAATTTATTTTGTATCCTAAATTCCTTCTTTCTTGGATTTTCTTGATGCCTTTGAGGCAGTCTTGATGCCCGGCAACTGCCTGGACAAATCCCTGCAGATTTCATGGTAAGATTTTCTGAAGCAATTTGCCACTGCCTTCTTCCTAGGCCTGAAAGTGATTGGCCCAAAGTCACCCAACAGACCAGAATTTATAATCTCTTGGGTTCTAGGCTGGTGCCTTAACCACTATACCATATTGGCTCACAATGCTGAATTTCAACTTTGAAAAAGATAATCTGGGTGTTCCATACAAAACTCAGTGTGTGCTGTCCAAAAGGTCTTTGAATAATTTTTTTCTGCCATAGCATGGCAGATGTAAGAATGGATCATTTTAATTGGGCCTGAAGCAGTGTTTCAAAATAAAATATCTCCTGTCATTTCTGATACTAGTCAAAAGGATCTGTCAGCGGACTAAGGGTTTGTATGGAATTACAAATCTCTGCCATTTAAATTGGTTTTAATGAGGAAATCAAAAAAGTCTTTGCCATTAGACCAGAGTTCATATGAAAGCAATGTTTTTGGTTTGCGTAACTCTTCCTCTTCATAGTAATGATATGTTGCTTTTAACACCAGATCACTGTCCCAGCATTCTGGCACCTTGTAGCCAATAGCATCACTGTTTATTTGCTTGCTGGCCACTTCCCTTTTCTTCCTTCACCAATCAGAAGGCAGCAAAGCCAGTGTTCTTTCCCAGATATTAGAGCTGGGATGAATTGTTCCTGGTTCCTTGTCCACTCTGTCTGTCATTTGTTCTTATTTGCCTTTGGATGAATTCTAGACATTTGACGAATATTTTTTCTTTGCACACATTGGAACAGGGTTGGGGGAAAAGGTGATACATCCAAAGCAATCTGGACATAATAGCAATTCTCGCCCTTTTTTCCTTCTGAGAAGTCACCACCTGGGCTTTGATGTTCTCAGTTTCCTGGAGTCTGGGGAGATTCAGTTGTTCTTTGCAATATAATTTGTACCCACAGAGATGCACAATTTTGCATTGGGTGGATGAGTCTTGGCTCCATCTTGTCTCTGTTTCATGTTCCTAGGAGACAAAAAAACATCATGACTCAGAGGATCTGGCCAGCACATAATAGTTTAAATGTTTTATGTTAGGAAGATACCCACTATGACAATTTCCCCTTTTATCCTCATATAGGTAGCAATTGTACCTCCTCTCCTTTTCAATTTCTCCAGGAAATCACCTCTTCAGTATGAAATTCTGAGTTACTTTTGTGATTGAGGCAGCATGCAGCTAGCTGGCTAGCTAAATTTAGAACTTAGGTTTCTACAAGGACCATGAAAACTTTTTTTTAAAAAAATCTAATGGTACAGGATATCAGTTACTCTCTTCCTTATTTAGTGTCACTAGCTGATCATGCCCGTTTGGTTTTCATTGATTTGGAATATCACTTCTAGCTTCAGTTCCTGCTATAGAATTTTGTTGATTTAGTCCAAGAAATTTTAAAATGTTATTAATAAACTGATGTGTGGCCATTCATTGTCTCAACCTCTACTAAATTTGCCGGTGCTCCGTGTTAATATTTTGATGTTCTGAGACAAGGATGCAAACATACAAGGAGCAATGTAGATCACAAATCCCCTCTACTCACTTAACAACATAAATTTTTATCTATATCAATCTTTCTCAACTTTGGCTTAAACCTTGGCTTTAAGATGGATGGGTCTCAACTCCAAGAATTCTGGGAAATTAAGTCCACCCATCTTAAAGTTGCCAAAGTTGAGAAAGGATTTCTTAAGGATTTCTTTTTTGAATGTTCCACCAAATTCTGCTGCCAAATTCCTCTAGGCTAGTCCTTGTAGGCTAATCTATTTCATTGCACAATAGATAGAACATTTAAAAACATTTGGAGCATTTTCTGAAGATTTTTATCCCATTCTAAATTTTAGGGAGATTGCCACCAATGTTTTACAGTAGCCTCTTTAAGTTTCTAATTTAGATAGTAAGTTTAATACCGCTGCACTAGTTTGGAAATTTGATATACTGAAATGTCTAAATATATTGAGATATCTAGATATACTACATCTTACCACACAGATTTCCAAGAAGAAAACATTCTTAAGAAATCTTGTTGCCTCAATGGCGCAGTGGTTAGAGTGCAGTACTGCAAGCTACTTCTGCTGATCACCGGTTGCTAGCAGTTTGGCAGATCGAATCTCACCAGGCTCAAGGTTGACTCAGCTTTCCATCCTTCTGAGGTGGGTAAAATGAGGACCCAGATTGTTGGGGACAAAAGGCTGATTCTGTAAACCATTTAGAGAGGGCTGTAAAGCACTATGAAGCGGTATGTAAGTCTAAGTGCTATTGCTATTGTTGACCATTCCTAAAAGTGCACATTATTTAAAAAGCATACATCTACATTTTGGGGAGTGTTTTCTGAATTCATCACAAAATGTCCTATGAAACTGCATTTATTTCTCAGCTGAATTTCCAGCTCCTGAAAACTTGGCCCCGGAAGATATTCCTGGTTATCAAATGCATTTCTTTCCTCTTTGCAAATGATTTCAGCAATTATGGGAGTAGAACAACCTTAGCAGCAGCTGAGCAGAGAGATACAAGATTGATAGAGACACCTCATTTAAGGGTACACTGCCTGGAGCTACGTTATAATTAACGTACATACACAAACATTTACCTAACATACTGTGCACCCTTGGTAGAATATTTGGTGATAGATTTTCCTGTTGAGTTATCACAGTATATGTTAAAGAAATGCTTGCAATAAATGAATATTTGCTTGGTGTTACCTTTGTCTCTGGTCTCTCGTGACCATGGATAAACACCTCTCTAGGCAAGATGACAATTTTCTCCCTCCTGTGCATGTTAATCCATTTGTTCAGCTCTGTGTCCTTTTTAGAATCGGGGGTGCTTTGATGTTATACCGTTTCCATTGGTGTGCGTTTCACTTACTTAAGAGAGCCACTCTGATGTATTATGCGGAGCTTTGGAACTGGATTGTGCTTACAAGCTTTAGCACATCCTTGACCGAATCACAACCTAACAGGATTGACTGAGAATAACATGCGATAACAGGATCTATATTGCCCCCAAGCTCTATAGAAGAGAGATGGGATATTTAAACATGAATAAAGAATCACTCTTTAGAGGGGAGGGTGTATTTTTTATGGGCACAATGGTTTGTTTGTAGTTTTTTTTTTTTGGTAATATCCCTGTTGGATTTAAATAATCTGAAACATGCAGAATGTTCTTTTGTGGGGAAATAAGTCAAAATGTTTAACATCATCCCCAAAATGGTTCGCTTCTGTTCAGAAAATACGCAGACTATTCTGTTTATACCGATTTGGATCGGTATAAACTTCCATTGAGGACCTGTATACTGCACGAGTCAAAAAGAGGGCTGTGAAAATATTTACAGACCCCTCACATCCTGGACATAAACTGTTTCAACTCCTACCCTCAAAACGACGCTATAGAGCACTGCACACCAGAATAACGAGACACAAGAACAGTTTTTTCCCTAACGCCATCACTCTGCTAAACAAATAATTCCCTCAATACTGTCAAACTAGTTACTAAACCTGCATTACTATTAATCTTCTCATCATTCCTATCAACCAACTCCTCCCACTTATGACTGTATGACTGTAACCTTGTTGCTAGTATCCTTAAGATTTATATTGACTGTTTCCTAATATGATTTGATTGCATATTTATTCCCTATGACTATCATTGTGTTGTACCTTATGATTCTTGATGAATGTATCTTGTCTTTTTATGTTCACTGAGAGTGTATGCACCAAGACAAATTCCCTGTGTGTCCATTCACACTTGGCTAATAAAGAATTTGATTTGATTTGATTTGATTTGATTGATTCGATTCTGTTATTATTTTATCCATTAGAATAGAATAGAATAAAATGGAATGGAATGGAACGGAATAGAATAGAATTCTTTATTGGCCAAGTGTGATTGGACACATAAGGAATTTGTCTTTGGTGCATATGCCCTCAGTGTACATAAAGAAAAATAGAATACATTCATCAAGAATCATAAACATATATTCTCTAGATGTAATTGTGGTAGTAACATGCCTCCTGCAATCCTTTCCTCTCACCTTGAAAGCTTTTTTAAACTGAACTTGGCCTTATAATAGTGTTGCTACATGATCCCTGCATAGCATTGTTTTGAAAACCACACTCATTTTGAAGGCAGAATTTTTGGAAGTCACTGAAGAGAGAATTATAATGGGGGGTGGGGGTGGGGGGGAGACTCAGCTGCCAACTTTGCATCCTGTTGGGTAGTAAAAAGACAGAGGAAAATATTTTACCTTCAGTAGAAAAAAGCACTTTGTCATTTTCTCCATTGGCTGCATTCCTGATTGCAACTTGTCACAGAACTTACCTTTAAAGAACTAAACAGGGCCCTATGGCCCACCAACAAAAAAGTAGAGAATGCCAGTCTTTTTGATATTCTAGTAGGAGCCTTCGTGTAGAGGTACATATGCACACAGATCCCTGATCATATGAAATGGAGCCAATGGACACAGTTCCTCTTATCAACCGAATGCCCTCAATCGTTCCCAGCATTAGGCTCTTCTCCATGAGTTCTTCCTTCTCATTAGGTGGCCAAAGTATTTGAGTTTCATCTTCAGGATCTGGCCTTCTAAAGAGCAGAGAGTCACCCTTTACTTCTAGGAAGTAAAGGGTGCAAAAATTAGAAGGCACTGCTTTTGAGTATTAATTTTCTTCGGCTCTTTGGAACAGCATTCCAGCCTGGCCCCTTCCATGATCACATTTTGGGGAGGGGAAAAATGCTAAAAACAATATTCTTTCATAAAGTTTGAAGAAGCTGTTGATGTTTGGTTGGCTACTTTATGATGCATTGATTTCAGATGCTTTTAATCAGATGCACTGTGAATGTTTGTTTTACTTTATATGCAAATCAAGAACCGTTTATATAATAAATAAATGCAAGAAATAAACTTGAAGGACAGGAGAAATAGATGCAGCCAAAGCAATGGCGTGATAAGAGAAATCAAAGTCCAGAACAGGAATGTATTTGAGAAGGCACATCAGGCTTGACTCTTCTCTTGACTCTTGTTCTTTTTGGGGGATAAAGGCAGGGAGGAGGGGAGACCTATTCAGGCTTGCAAGATTCTGTTACTGCAACCGTATAATATAAGTACTTTTAATATTCATGACTTTGGTGTTTAAGTCTGGACTACCAAATAGGGCAGACACGATCTCTGCCTTTAGAAGCCTGAATCAATCTTTCATCTATCTAGCTCAGCATTTTAAGCTCTAACTAGCAGCAGCTTGGTGAAGCATCAGTCGCGGTGTTCAGCAGTAACCCTTATTTGGGATCTTTTGAATTGAAAGATGAGCAATCTTTCACCAGGCCTCATCTTTCCTGTCTTCTGAGGAGCAGGTTACAAATAAATCAGGTTATTCCCACAAGTTGCCGAGAGTACTGGCAGAGAGTCTTGAAAAATTAGGCAAAGGGCCGTATGCAAGTATGCACAGATTGCCTATGTGGCAGTAGGCAATCCAAGGCACTCCTGATATGATTGAACTAGAACTCCCAGCAATAATGGCCAATGATAAGCATGTTTGGATTAGGATTTAAGAGCATCTTGACATCACAAATTACTTATCCCTGCTTCATGGCCATTGATTTCTCAACAAATTGCTTTATATACAACTTTGTTTGTCAGAGCTGAAATGGTGTAGTTGGAGACTATGATACTCAGATTGGCTCTCGGTGCCATATAGAACTGTGTGCAGGATCAGGCCATCGGGTTTGTAATGGAGGGGATGGAACCAAGAATTATATTTGCTCTTGTTAAGCAGTGGAGAACAGTTTCCATTACTGCTGATAGCCGTAGTAATTCTAACACTGCATTGTCATATTATGACTTTTATTCAGTTGTTCTTAACCTTTTCTTCACCAAGGATCCTTTTTAAATACCATATTTTTCAGAGTATAAGACGCACTTCCCCCTCCCCCAAGAGTGAATGGAAATGTCAGTGTACCTTATACTCTGAATATTGCAGAGGGGGAAAGGGGGATTGGTGCGGCTCTGTTCAGCTATTCTAGAATGAGCCACTCTGGCTGTGACCAGGCCGCGGCGGTGAATGGGCTGTACCTAATGGGCGGCAGCGAATAGGCTGCGCCAAATGGGCAGCAGTGGTGGTGGCGGCAAATGGGCCGTGCCAAATGGGCAGCAGGGAATGGGTTCCTACGGTGAACAGGCCATGGCGAACAGGCTGCAGTGAATGGGCAGTGGCAAACTGGCAGCAGCAAATGGGCGGCAGTGCTGGCGATGAATGGGCCACGGTGAATGGGCCATGGTGAACGAGCTACCCCAGCAGTGAATGGGCAGTAGCAAACAGGCTAGATGAATACCGGGAGGCAGAGGCAGATTTTTTTTCCTATTGTTTTCCTCCCCAAAAGCTAGGTGCATCTTAATAGCCCGGAGCATCTTATGGACCAAAAAATACAGTACCTTTTGTGGCCATGGACCCCCAAGACATAACTCAAGATTTAAATCACAATATATCTTCAAGCCTTTGCAGACCCCCTGTGATGACATTGTGCCCCCCCCCCACCTCCAGGGATCTGCGAATCAGAGGTTGAGAACCACTGATTTATATGATTGTTACAGTATGATGTCATCAGCATTATAAAATTGATAGCGTACTGTTCAAGGCCTTGTTCTTTAATGAACACAGATAACGGTCATTGATAGGCCTTGTCTCCAAAAAGGAGCAAAACTGATAAGAGTTTTGTTCTGAAATTGCCCTCTGAGTTCTAGAAACAGGAGTGAAATGTATTGTGCTCTGAAAAACTGAGCATCAGATAGCAAAGGGAAATAAATGAGCTATGTTGTGTAATGTGACAAGTTGCAATCTTCCCGTTTCTTCTTGGCTTCATAATTCCTTTAAGATACATATAAAACTGCCCTGAAGATGAATGTATCCCTCTAAAAGCGAGAAGCTCTATAAACTCTGAGACAATAAAAGTTCAATTTCAACACTCCCCCTGTTTAATACAATTGAGTCTCTCATAGGCAGATGTTCTGATGGTTGATATAAGACTGTGCTGGAGAGGATTCCCACAAGCGTAGAGGAAAAGAGATGAGGCATACAGAAAACTTCTGCATTAAAATAAGCTCTGGTGTCCAGTCCCTCAAACTTTGTGGTAATTGGGAATTATGATGCCTGCAATCTTCATGCTTCTAGCCAATGCAGGCAATTCAGAGTAGCAAACTGGAGCAAGGGGAATTAAGCTGAATATATCGCACCCAAGAGAGTTAGTTTGTCTATAGGTTAAGGCCCCAGGCTGGAAGCCAGCAGTTCTAATCATGCCTGCCTCAGGCATGAAAGCCAGCCAGGTGACTTTGGGTCAGTCAACCTCTCTCTGCCCAACTCACCTCACAGTGTTGCTGTTGTTGTGGGAAAAATAAGAGGAGGAAGGAATAGTGTGTGTCTTTTCCACCTTGACTTGTTTATAAAGCCACCCAGAATCACCTTATAGGCAAGATGGCAGCATAAAAATTTAATATAAGAAAGAAAGAGAAGGGGGGGGGGGGGAGGAGGAAGAAGAAGGGAAAGAAAGAAGGAGAAAAGAAAGAAAAGAAAGAAAAAGGAAGGAAGGAGGAAAGAAAGAAGCAAAGAAAGAAGCAAAGAAGGAAGGCAGGCAGGCAGGCAGCAGGAAATAAATAAAATAAACAAACCATATGGCAACTCTATCCTTTATTCTAGAAGTGCCTGGAGAAGCAGGCAAGATAAACAGATTAGAAACATATTTTGGTGGAGACAGGGTTAAACCTTTACCTATTATTTGCTGAAGACCACAGTTAAGGTCACAACACATTATCAAGAGAGTATTCCTATGCCTTCATGTTTACATGACTGCTGCTCTTCATGAAAAGTGAAAGAGTGATCTACCCTAAACAACAGATAGAACAATGTGATAGATAAAAACTCTGACTAAATAAACATTCCTAGGTGGAGATTCTAGGTAAAACATTGAATTCTAAACATGAACACCCTAGACTCTGAACAAAGGAAGACTCAGACAGGCCTTAGATAATCTAGGCCAGGGGTGGGCAACTGTGGCCCTTTTACAACCTGTGGACTTCAATTCCCAGAATTCCTGAGACAGCCAAGTTGGCTCAGGAATTCTGGGAGTTGAAGTCCACAGGTCATAAAGGGGCCATATTTGCCCACCCCTGATCTAGGCAGTTCTTCACGTTACTTATCTCACTGTCATTGGTCAAATGAAAAACTATCACCATGGCTTTACAGAAAAATAGAAAGCCAGGAAGAAGCCTACTGATGAAAACCAAGTACAGAATATCTGCAATATCCTTTGGCTCTAACTGCAACCATTTTGTGAGCAATCTCTGAATTCTTTTTTCCTCCTAAATCCTGATGGATTAGCTAAGATTTAGATAAATTGGTGGTTATTTTTTTTTTTTCCAGATTTCTGTATTTTTCTTGAAAACTCTCCCAAACACTTTAGCTGCTGAAGTTGGATATTAAATGCTAACAGCTTCTAATAGATTCAAGATGAGAGGCATCATGTTAAAAAGAAAAAGTATGAGTAAAATGAGTAGGCTTTGGATGTATTAAATATTTGGCTTAAATGCTGCTAATGTACGTTAGAAAGTATGTTCCCAGATGAACTATTTCATTTCATAAAGAAATAAATATGCCAACGATCTCTGAATTTTGTCTGTGTCTATGTAGTGGTATGCGTCTGAATTGCTTATTTTTTTTTGTTTTGTTTGCAAAAATCAATCACATTCTTCAGTAGTTTGGGCTTTGCAAAGCAGCCCATGGTGATAGCCTTTGTGAATACTGCAGAGCAGTTGATAACAGAAGTGATGAACCTTGATGTAAGCGATGGCCAGGTTGAGTCAAAGGGAGGGGCCAAGCATGTCATCAGTCTTGAGTCCCTTCATGCCCACAAGAGATTTAAGTCCAGCCCACCTTGAATTCTATTGACTCTTGTCTACTGCCAATTTGCTTTGACTATTAGTAGATCAGATTCTTGTAGAGAGTGTTAGTATGCAATAAATCTGGATTCATTTGAATCACCTTGCTTCCTGATTTCCTGTGCTTAACACTTGAGCGCTGTTTCCCTCATCATCTTTGGGTTACAAGAAACGAATCACTATAAATACATTTTGTGACTGAATTGGCATGCCAGCAAATAAATTAAATAAATAAAATGTTCAATGTCAAATACTTTGGCTTAAGACTCTCATATCGTCCTTTAAATGCCTTTCCTTACATGTCTGATACCTGCTCTATCTCTCATATCATATTGTATCATATATCGACTATTTTATTGTATTTGATACCATATAGATTTGATTCATGTCATGGCTCACCGATTCAGAAAACAGCCCAATTTACCTTGGAAAGATACAATATTTTACTCAATCCCAAATGAAATTCACAGTCCAAAGTTGAGACTCTCCCATTGACTGTTACTGGGAATCAACACGTATCTATAATAGTTTAATTTTGCATTTTAAAAAAGTTTAAGCTTAGTTAGGCAATGCTGCATGTATGTATTTTCGAGTATTTCACCTTACATTGCGGTTTTTTCGCCCGTTTTCATTATAAAACCAAGAATTACCAGTAATGTTTAATGTTGTTACACCCACAATTCTTTTTTCAACACAATCCTTTTTTGGAGGCGGGGGGGAGTGGATCACAAAATAATCATGTAGCATTATTCCAGCTCTTTATAAAATGTGGTTGGGCTAACGTTGATATTCCCCTCTCTTCTGGAAGCAAAAAGAACCATATGTGGGATGCCTCTGGCAACTTATCTTCATCATAACTTCCCCTGCAGACACAATCTCTATATTGTTATCATGTTTTAAAATTATCCGCTTGCCTAATTTGTCTGAGCTGGTTTGCTAAAAGGCACTCTTTCTTTTGGGAAAAAAAAGACTAGAGGATTCATTTGTGCTCTATTGTTTCTTCTTTTAGTTCCTTTTGTTTAATGCTCTTTATAGTTTGGACTGCCTGGTATATATAAACGGCAGTTCTCTCTCTCTCTCTCTCTCTTTCTCTCTCCCCTCCTCCCTTCCTCCCTCTCTCTCTCTGTATGCCTGAGAGAAGAATAAGATAGACATATAATTTAAGACTGTCAATCTAGCAAGCAGTTCTGGTTTCCACTGTCCCTGGAATTAATTACAAACATCCTCCCTTCCTCCTACCAATTTATCTTCTCATATAGACACAAGGAACTCTGTTAACTCATGATTTTTGACAAAACATGTTGTCTAGAGAAATACATTTTTTACTTTTCAAACATGTCCCCATTTCAACTACACAAACTCTAATCAAATTTTGTCCTAGCAAAGGGCCCATCCAGTAACTCTAGAATGTGGCTTGTCCTCTTAACTCTGCCTCTGAAATCTCACTGAAGCTGGATAGTAAGTGTATGACTGCAGAGAAAGAGGCTTGCATAAATATCCTCAAAAATATTCTAAATATATATTCACATTTGTTTTTTTGGTTCTGCTCATCTCTCAGAAGTTTAATGTGTAGTTCCAATGATGTCAGATCCCCATAAAAACCCATACGAGCAAATTTCATGTTGTGGATTCTTTCACTTCAGTCACACAACAGATGGTAACCAGCTTGGAAGCCAGACTTATTTCTGAAAATGCATCATCCCTTGTACAATATCTTAATCGCTATCGGTCTATGGAAATGCTGCTTTAAGCCTGGTCAGTTGACAGAACAAAAGCTTCCTTCTCTCTGCAAACTTTACCTACAGTGCTTTAAATGCTGTTATTAATGTGAAAAACCTTAACCCACACCTTCTGTTTCATGGATAGCTACAACAAGATCTTTCTCTTCCTTTTCATTCTTCAAGCCAAAACTGTAACTGTGCCTGTAAACAGCACCCAGATCAAATATGACCTATTGCTCAGACCATTAAACCCATAGGGCTATGATACAACTTAGCATAATGCTTTTGTTTTTTTTTCTTCTGGAGGATTAGCCTGCCCTTATATAATCAGGATGGAAATCTGCTATTATTTTGCAATAGTGGCGAATTTCTGTAGCTTGGGTGAGGGACGAGGGTGAAGGTTCGTTCTCCAAGCTTGTGGGTTGATTTCCAAACATTTCATTACCAGGCTAGGTAAAATCTTCAACAGAGTTCAGGGCAGTGGTGGGATTCATCTGGTTTGCACTGGTTTAGTCAAACCAGTTGTTAAATTACCTCCCCTCGCTATCAAAGTGGATCTTGGGCAGTGCGCTGCAATGGAGAAACGGGCAACGGAGCAGCTGGTCTGAGGAAAGGAAAAGGCCGCTTTCCCTCTTTCTTCTCCCTGCTCCACCTCCTTTCCTTGTGCCGGCTGCTCCGTTGCTCATTTCTCCATTGTGGATTCAGCACCCAGAATCCACTTTGAGAGTGGGTGGTGATGGTAATTTAACAGTTCACCCAGGGTCAGATTGGCCATTGTGGAAGGCTCCTCCTGCATGTGCAGTGGAGCTGAGTGATGGGCCACTCCTTTCACGACGGCCAACCTGATCCTGGGCAAACCGGTTGTTAAATTATTTGAATCCCACTACTGGTTTAGGGGAAACACCTAAACTCCACTGAAGATGTTACCTAGTCTGGTAATGAAACATTCGGAAACCAACCCACAAGCTTGGAGAATGAATCTTCACTCTCGTGCTATTATCTTTTTTTTTATGGAGTTTGAGTGAAAAATAGTCAAGACAAAATAATCAGAAACTGGGTGGTTCATTTCCCAAAGTTAAATCAGGCTTTTAAATGCAATTACATTGAACAGTGCAATGGAAACAATAAAAATGAATATTGTCTTATTGGAGGAAAAATAGGTGGGAAGAACTAGGTCCTTTAAGGTTGCACCTGTCTTCACTGCTGATGCACCATGCAATAATAAGAAGGAAACGTCAAGGTCCAAGGAAGAAGATGCCACACGGTGTTTTTGTTACAGGCAGATGAGTGCTTGTGTACATTCTTTTTATCTGCTGGTGGTTTCAGAAAGTGCAATGTGACTCCAACAGGAGTCAAAAGTAAGCAAATCAAAATATTAGACAAATATCCATGCCCTAGGAATGACCACTGTGCAACTCTCAAGCTGTGTTTTTTCCTTCCTTTCCTCTGTGGAGATTTTCAGTCAGCCAGGCCGTGATTGTCCCAAGGGAGCTTTTTCAAGAGGCAACTGGACTTCTTTGTTTTTCCTTGAAGAAGTTTCACTTCTTATCCAAGAAGCTTCTTCACTTCTCTAGTTGCCTCTTGAAAAAGCACCTTTGGGACTTTTTTCCTTTCCACTTTTGTTTTCTGAGGGCAAAGATTGTTCACAAAGAGCCCAGTGGGCATTCAGGAAGATATCAGCAGCACACTCAAAAATAAGATGGGTAGCAATCAGAATAAAGATCTGATCTTTTGTGCCTTTCTACCTCTAGATATTGAAACAGGTATATTGCGATGCTGTGACGGTTGCACTGGGCTGGGTACAGGTGTATTAAAGGGTGTCATTCAAGACAAGGCAGCAGCTTAGCAGCCATGTAATGTGGTTGGTCAGGTGCTTCCCACATCCTCCTCTGCCTTTCAAGCAAGTTGCATAGACAACAGGGTTTTGTTCAGCCTGTGGAACCTCACAGTGGCTTTAAGGCATAAGACTGAAGTTGTTTACTGATTCCCACTTCTCAATTTCGCAAGATTTAAATTATGGAAATTAGGCATGAATCAGAATGCAGCATCCCAAACCACAACATATATTTCTGACACAGAACTAAACTACATTCTCAGCCCCAGCTCAAATCTGTTATATAAATAAAATCCTGCTTTCCCTCCACTCCCAATTTTTATGATTCTGTTGGTGAGATTATTTTATTTCTTTGTCCTTTTCTCCATCTCACACCTCTCACAAATTGAACTTATTCATAGATGCATCATAGAATTGTGGAATTGGAAGAAATATAAAGATTGCTAGTCTAACTCTCTACAATTGGCAGGAAAAATATATTTAATTATCAGCCTTAAATTGAGAAAGAGCCTTTTCTTCAAAACCTTCAGAGATGGAGAATCCCACTATTCTTAAAGATAAATTATTCCAGTATGCCCCAGATCAGGAAGTTTTACCTTATGTTTAAATGAAATCTCAGTTGCTGCACTTCATGGCCATTATTGCTGGTCCTAGTTTCTTTGGCATGGAAAATATGTTATTATCAACCCAGATGCCAGTATCAAGGCCATCTAGAGGAAGTCTTCCTGAGGAAAGATGCATATTTAAGACATAGTGGGAAACCATGGGGGAGAAGATTTTTGTTGTTGTTATTGGAAAGTCAGAGAGACAATTCCTGGAAAAAACAGCAAGGAGGTATAAGCCAGAGTATTGTGCCAGGTGTTGGCAGAATAGAAGCAGAGGGCTAAAAGCAGTGGTGAAATCCTAATTTTTTTACTACCGGTTCTGTGGGCGTGGCTTGGTGGCATGGTGTGGCTTGGTGGGCATGGCAGGGGAAGGATACTGCAAAATCCCCATTCCCACCCCCCTCCAGGGGAAGGATATTGCAAAATCTCCATTCCCACCTCACTCTGGGGCCAGCCAGAGGTGGTATTTGCCAGTTCTCCAAACTGCTCAAATTTTCCGCTACCGGTTCTCCAGAACCTGTCAGAACCTGCTGGATTTCACCCCGGCTAAAAGACTTCCAAGCTGGCATCACTTCCCATTAGAGTTGCTTCAGTAACTTATGATTTTGGCTTTATTACCAAAAAGGAGAGGAACTGCTTTTTATGTATGCCAAAGGTATTTGGATCAGCAGATAGTGCTACAGATTTTTTTCCCCCTTTGCTTATAATTTCCCCTGCTATTTTCCAAAAAAGTAAAGAGGATGTGAAATCCTATCTATCTGACACCCTGGGGAGAACAACATGTAAAGGCATCTCCAGGAAGATATGTGATTGCAGCAATAATTACCAAGGGCAACATCTAAGTAAAAAGGTGGGCCATATTTTATAATCCAGAGGGCTTCTTGGAGGAAAAGATTTAAGAAATATACTTGTGCAACTAAAATATTTTCAATGACCACAGAAAGTAGGACATTATTTCTGGTCCGAGTTTCTGCAGCCACAGAAAACACTTATTGTATGTTCTAAAATAACTTTCCTGGTATTAATGATGGGCGCTCATTGGCTATTAGGATCTTGGTTTTCCTCTCTTTCTTGAAGAACCTCTTTTGCTTCTTGTATGGATAGTGGTGGTAGACATGGGGATCAGGGGTGAAATCCAGCAGGTTCTGGAGAACCAGTAGTGGAAATTTTGAGCAGTTCAGAGAACCGGTAGCGGAAATTTTGAGTAGTTTAGAGAACCAGCAAGTACCACCTCTGGCTGACCCCAGAGTGGGGTGGGAATGGAGATTTTGCAATATTCTTCCCCCAGGAGTGGGGAGAGAATGGGGATTTTGCAGTAACCTTCCCCTACCATACCCACCAAGCCACACCCACAGAACCGGTAGTAAAAAAAAATTGGATTTCACCACTGATGGGGATATTAATCTTATGAAATATAGGCGCTCTGGGAGATTAACATTCCATGTCCAAATGAACAATCCAATCTTTTAAAAGTATTTGGGTTGAATATTAATGCACACTGATGATATCCAGCTTTCTGTCACATCACCAGGCTGTGCTGGTAAAGCTGTCAAAATACTGCCACAATGTCTGGAGGCGGTTTGGATCTGAACAGGGGAAAACTGATTTTGGCTTTATTTTGCCAAGGCTGAATGGCTATGGCTGTTTGCCACCCACTTCCAAGGTCAGTGATATTTTCATTATTGGTCTTGATGGGGTAGCACTTCCCCATTCTAGACGGGTGTACAACTTTGGGGTCCATCTGGACTTGCAGCTACTCAAAGAACAGATGGCAGCTTTGTGCCGGTTCACCTTATATGCCAGTTGCATTTTTCCCTTGATCAGAAGGCCAAAGACAGTTACTCGTGTTCTGGTCAGATCATAATTGGATTATTGCAATGCATTCTACATGGGGCTATCTTTGAAAATCATCCAGAAGCTACAGCTGGTACAAATGCAGTGGCACAATAGTAATGGGTGCTCCTGGTATGGCAAAGTGTCACCACGGCTTCATCAATTGTGGATTAGTTGACAGTCAATTTCCAGTACAATTCAAGGGACTAGTCATTAATACAAAGCCCATTATAATATAGGGCCTGGATACTTGAGAAACCACCTAGTTTTTGTGGTGGCACAGTGGTTGGAAAGCCGTATTGCAGGCTAATTCTGCTGACTGCCAATTGCCAGCAGTTTGGTGGTTTGAGTCTCACCCGCTCAAGGTTGGCTCAGCCTTCCATCCTTCCCAGGTCGGTAAAATGAGGAACCCAGATTGTTGGGGGCAATAGGTTGACTGTAAACCACTTAGAGAGGGCTGTAAAGCACTGTGTAGCCCAGGGGTCTCCAACCTTGGCAACTTTAAGACTTATGGACTTCAACTTCCAGAATTCCTCAGCCAACAAAGCTCTGCTGAGTTGAGTTGAACTCTGGGAGTTGAAGTCCACAAGTCTTAAAGTTGTCAAGGTTGGAGACCCTTGGTGTAGTAGTATAGTGCTATTGCTATTGCTATTGCTATTGCTATTGCTATTGCTTGTTTGATGTATATTTGAATGTACATAGCCACCTTCAAACAAAACATTTTGATCCATTAGTAAAGGCTCCAGGCTAGCAATCAGAAGAATTTGAGTTTTAGTCCTGCCTTAGGCATAAAAGCTGCAGGTTGTTGTTACGGCAGGGAAAATCAGAGGAGGAAGGCGTATTAGATATATGGACCGCCTTGAATTACTTTTAAAAATAATAAGACAGGATTTTTTTAAAAAAACCTTAAATACTTTAATAAGCCTTTTTGGTCCATTCTAACAGAGTGAGTACATGCCAGGTCTTTCCTATAAAATGCACTCATCTTGTGGCAGAAAAGGAGTGTGTTATTCTGCCACATCCTCCACTCTCTGGAACAACATCCCCCTTCCCCCTCCATGAGGTACAGATATATTCTCTCATCTAGGATTCTGGAAATCTGGCCTTGGTTCCAAGCCTGGACTTCATGAGTTTGTGGGGCCCTAATTTAGTTTGATTTATTGTTTGACTGCTTTAGTCTGGGCTGCCTTTGGGTTGTATATTTTTGACTGCTTTTATTGTTTTGTATGTGTAAGCCACCCAACATCTATGGGTGTGAGTAGCTTTAATAAATTTTAAATAGTAATAATAACAACAACAACACGGGTATGGATGAAACATGTCATAGTGATACCCATTGTCATAGGGGCACTTGGTACCTTGTCCAAGAAATTGCAGCTTCCTGCAATAACACCAGCGGAACTGCAAAAAACTGCGCTACTCAGAACAT
This sequence comes from Masticophis lateralis, assembly GCA_030761175.1. Lineage (NCBI taxonomy): Eukaryota > Metazoa > Chordata > Lepidosauria > Squamata > Colubridae > Masticophis > Masticophis lateralis. Next base: position 137,652,702 of record JAUDYJ010000001.1, read on the forward strand.
GGTATAATTTAAGGAGATACTTGGTTGATACCTAGGACGTTGGCAGCAACCCGAATCAACTGTTAGCACCAGTCTATGGCATTTGTGATGCATTTTTGAATGTTCAGTTAACTGAGTTTCATATTTAAATAATCGTAATAATAATAATAATAATGAGGAGGAGGAGGAGGAGGAGGAGGAGGAGGAGGAGGAGGAGGAGGAGGAGGAGGAGAAGGAGCCCATCCCATGTCCCTGGGAAGGACTCAATAGGTGGATAAAAATGCCAAATCCAGTCTAAACATCTGGCTGACTGTGCAACCGTCCATAATAATCATGGCGTTGCGGACAATTTGGCAGGAATAGATTTGGAAGAGAGGTTTTCTGCAGGAGAAACAAAAACAAGAAAATGAGTAATAGAGTGAGGATGTAGCTTCAGAAAGGGAGGGCTTGATGCAGTCCCTTTTTTTCTTCCAAGAAGAAACTGTCAAGGTGCAATGCCAAGAAAAACAATGGCAGAGGAGGGATTGCTGATATGATGTAAGAGAGAAAGAGATAACTGAAGGGGAGAGTCCCAAAACCTGAGAGATGAGAGGGAAGGGCTTGGTAGATTCAAGGAAATCAAAAGGCAGTTGATGGGAACAATGTGGTCAGGAGAAAGATCAAGTAGAAAAAGAGAGGTCCATACCTTCAACCAGTAAAAAGAAATGGAGGCTCACGAGAAGCAAGGAGAAACCCAAGAGGTGAGCAAAGTGACAAAGAGAAGAGAGAATGACCAAGTGAAGGAGTAGAGGAAAGTCCAGTTGGAAAACTACAGGAATTCTTCTTTATGATCACAATTGAGCCCCAAATTTTTGTTGCTAGGTGAGATAGGTGTTAAGAGAATTTTGCCCCATTTTATGACCTTTCTCTTGCTACAGCTGTTAAGTGAATCACTGCAGTTGTTAAGTTAGCAACATGGTGATTAAGTGAATCTGGCTTCCCCATTGACTTTGCTTATCTGAAATTCACCAAAAGTGGTCCCATGACCCCAGGACACTGCAACCATCATGAAGATGAGTTCAGTTGCCAAGCGTCTGAATTTTAATTCCCGTGATCATGAGGATGTGGCAATGGTCGTAACTGTGGAAAACAGTCATAAGTCGCCTGTTTTTCAGTGCGGTTGTAACTTTGAATGGTCATTAAAATGAACAGTTATAAGTCAAGGACTGCCTGTGAGTGAGGAGATGAACCTGGAAATGAGCAAGGAGGTTGATCAGAGAGTGAGAGGGTAACTTAAGGATGAGATAAGGCAGACTGGATAGAACAGCAAGAGATGATGGCAAGGATTCAGAGTCTAGTGGCAAAAAGACCCACAGTGTAGAGACCAAGACCCAGAGTATGACAGAAGAGAAGGCTCAGAGGGTGGGGGGTTGAATGCAAAAAAGACAGGAAGGAAGGAAGGAAGGAAGGAAGGAAGGAAGGAAGGAAGGAAGGAAGGAAGGAAGGAAGGAAGGAAGGAAGGAAGGAAGGAAGGAAAGCTTGATGATAGATTGAGGAGAGAGAGGGAGGGAGGGAGAGGGAGAGAGAGGAAGAGAAACATGGGTCTCAGAGCCACCAGTGAGCAAAAAGGCAGCAAGAGAATGGGAAAGGGCAGGTGAGAGGCAGGTGAAAGCCACAGGAGAGATGGAGGGAAGGAGACATGACCAGGCTGAGAGCAGGACAATGACAGGAGAAGACATGACATACTGTAGCAGGAAGAAATGGAGGTAAGGAAAGCAATTTGGTTTAAGGAGAAATAAATGGTAAGTCAAGGGAACAGGGCAGAAGAGCTAGGGAAAAAAAATCCAGCAGAGGAGTTGAAGATAATTGCTGGAGGTAGAAGGCCTTTAGTGAAGGTCCACACAAATTGCCAGTCAAGACGGTGTCACCCGGAATAAAGCTACGTTTCTTCATTACTGTTCTTCTTGAAATAGAAATCAAGCTCTTCTCCCTCGCAAGAACTCTCACAAAAATCAAGGTAGTGGGAAGATTTTAAAAGTTCAAAAGGAGCTTTGTCTGGTGGTAATTCTCAGCTCAGTTGAAAGAAAAAAGTGGAATTTGATGTAAGACTTGATTATTTTAATTGTTTGACTTCTGTCAACGAGTTAGAGGAAGATCAGAACTGAACTTGTTTTCTGTTCAAAACCACAACCTTGTTTTCTGTTACTAAATGGAGTTTCCCAGGGAACAGACAAAAGAACTCTATCCCCCTTTATTCAAAGGCCTAAAACTGGGGTGGGAATGAGTGGAGGGGAAGCATCTAGAAACCCCTTTAGGTTTAAAGATAGTGATAGGAGGCTGGGAAGTCCAGTGGAAGGCTTGTAAAGAACCAGATCCTAAACCAAGAAAACTCCCAAATCGACAGGGGCTTACATGAACAAGTCACAATCTCTGTACAGTTTCATATTTATATCACTTCTGCCCTATGAAGAAGCAGCTTTCTGCAGGAAAATCTTCCCTTGTGAAGGTATTTCTTTGCTGGTAGAAATGGATAGGTAAGAGGGAGGTGAACATAAGACTTGCAGATGTAAAATTTGGGCAGGTCCAAACTGTTGAAAATGGCTGGGAGAGATTTGCACAATATTTTGAGGATAATCATGTGGAATTGGGATGCTTCCTTAAAGCAAAAGTGAGCCCCGCTTCTTAAAGAAAAAAAAAAACCCACCCCCTAAAGTTGAATGCTTTTACTGAGCTGTTTGGGGCCTAGAATGTGCACTTGTCACCATAAACCTCTCCCTCTCCCCCCCCATTGAAAACACTCAGGAAATTGCATAATCCTTTCTCACTGAATGCAGCAATAAAAAGAGAGTAGATTCCTTATGTGTGAAGAAAACATGGGGGAAGATGGCTTTACTCCAGAAAATGGAGAGTGATGTAAAAAAGTTTTATAAGTTAAAAGGTAGGAATATGAAATGTCTAAGGAAAATATGGAGACAATTTTGACACGGATGGTGATGTTTTATGACAACTAGACATTCTTAAAGCAATTTTTAGCAGAATAACTCCCCTAGTGGACTTCAGCTTTAGTGTTAGTGCAGATCACCTACTCCTGTTTCTTGAATAGCTTAATTTTTAGTTATAAAGATTTGGTCTCTTTCCTGTCCTTAATATATTTCATCCCCAACTTCCTGTTTTAAAATTAAATATTCGGCCATTTGTTGAAACTAAAACTTTTACATAGTTATTGGATAAGAAGTTAAAAGAGTCACCTTGAACTGTGAGGTGGGTGGTCAACAAATTAGATAGGTAGGTAGGTAGTAGGTAGGTAGGTAGGTAGGTAGGTAGGTAGATAGATAGATAGATAGATCAATACCCCGTTTCCCCCAAAATAAGACATCCCCTGATAATAAGCCCAATCGGGCTTTTGAGTGCATGGCAATAAGGCCAAGTGCTTCTTTCAGGGTTCAAAGAAATATAAGACAGGGTCTTATTTTCGGGGAAACACGGTAGATAGATAGCTAGATAATAAAATTCTATTTTTTATAGTACAGGTAGTCTTCGACCTATGTTCCTAATAGAGCTTCCCCATCACAATAGTAAGAGCCTGGTGGCTCAGCAGACTAAAGCATTGTGATTAACATCAGCTGTCTGCAATTACTGTAAGTTCGAATCTCACCAGGCTCAAGGTTGACTCAGCCTTCCATCCTTTCTAAGGTAGATAAATTGAGGACTCAGTTTGTGGGGGCAATAAGCTGACTTTGTATAAATATACAAAAGTATGAAGGCTATTGCTTAACGCATTGTAAGCCGCCCTGAGTCTCCAGAGAAGGGCGGCATATAAATCAAATTAAAAAAAAAAAGTCTTGATGGTCATAAAACAGGTCATCCACATGACCAACCAGATTTTATAACCCTTTTTGTGACTATTAAGCAAATGCGGTAGTCATTAAGTGGCTTCTGCAGTCATTAAGCAAACCAATGGATCACTATGGGCTGTTTTGCCAAAACCCAGAAGAATATGCCATTTTTTTAAAAAAAATTTTGGCAAAAATGTTGAAAAATGCTGCAAAAGGCCATAAATGCAGGCTGGCTGCTGATGCCCGAAATGAGATCATGTGCCTAAGGGGAAGGCGGCTGTCAGAATTCCAAAACCAAGTCGTATGTATCCCCAGGGAGGTCCATTGTAATTTTGAATGGTTGCTAAGTGACCAGTCATAAGTTCAGGACTATCTGTGATAGAATGTATTGTGAATATGAACAGGAATAGGAACAAGACTAGTATTAAAAAAAACCTTTTAATTGCTCCAGTTTTAATGTCTGACTAAGTATAAAATGTAAATGTCACTAAATTCATTATTATATAGATACTTTGGGAAGTCATGCCTGGTGTCATCTGAAGGACAATCTAGCTTTGCTGGTGCATATTATATGACATGATCAAGAACAGTCATTCGGTTGCATCTGAGAATGTCAAGAAGTTAATGTTGTGATGAAAACAAATGAAACTTCATTCACACCAGTTTGAGAAAGCAAAGGACCTTGACTGAAATTGGGCAACTGGAAGGAATTATAACATACATCTTATCTGAAGCAATCTCTCTGGGATGATTTGCAAAAATGCAAAGGGAAGGGAGGGCAGAGAAGGGGAATGAAAGGGAGGGGAGAAAAGAGAAAGGAAGGGAAGGGAAAAAAGAAGGGGAGAGGAGAGGGGAGGGGAGGGGAGGGGATGGGCGGAGGAGGAGAATCAGTGCTGTAGGAAAATATGTGTGGTCCAAGCATTTGGTTTTTCAGAACTGGCCAGCATCATTAGACCAATTTTACAATACATTTGTGAAAACGTAAGGCAGGGTAGGAAAAGAAATCTTTTAGTCATAAAGTCCCAGCTATAAAAGATATTGAATCTCTCTATCATGGATATCTGGTCATTAAATTTCTTTCTTATCTCTCGTTTTCAAAAAGCACATTAAAGAATAAAAAAAACCATGAACCAACCATTTACTATATTGTTGATCAGCTGTCATGGTGTGCTTAGAGGTCAGCATATCATCGAAATTCTTAGTCTTCCCTGTAAAAAAAAAAATCCAGATCAAATACCATTTCTGAACATACAGTAAATATCATGAGATACCAACTTGTGTCATGTTCTTCCTAAGTTACCAAGAATTCAACAAGTGCTAATCGCTCCTTGCATTCTGCTTTTCACATTTCATTACATGTCACTGATTAAATGCTTTTTCAGCACCATATTAAATAACTGTGTTGACAGCACAGCTTAGAAATGCAGGAAGTCAATCTTTTTGCTGGGCCAGCAGCCACATGAGATGTCTCTTCCCACAGCTGGCGCAGACTAGACCAATATCTCATTTAAATATTATTTTAAAGAAAAGAGCACATCATTTCAGTCCCATTCCATGAACACGAGGCATGACCTCCAGTTCCAGCTGTTAATGTGCAAAGATTGTATCCAGCAAAGAAATAAGGTATCTTGAAATTTCCATTACGCTAATCACACTGCTGAATACTAAACCACTTTGTTCCATCAGTGCAAATTGGTTTGGCAAAACTTCAGTGAAACTTTTAAATGCATCTGTGATGCACACGTACATGGTTTCTTTGGATCATATTCTAATTCTTTTATTTTTAATGACTTTCCCCATGATGGCCTTCCCACACAAACACCTATATTCTAAAAACTAATAGGTGCTTTATAAATAGATTTGATTGGCTCATTATGCGGCCCAACCCCTTGCCAGTAAGCTCCATTCTATATCCACTTAGTTTTAATTCACCCACACCAGAAATGAAGTCAAGGCCTTTGAATTAGTGTTGACTCCTGCCCGGGGAAGTAGCTGCAGTCTTCTTGACAGGATTTTGAAAATATGGTTTGCCATCACTTCCTTTCTAGGGCTGAGAGAGGATGGCTGACCCAAAATCACCCAGCGGTTTTGTGATCAAGGTAGGACTAGAATTCACAGTCTCCTGGTTTATAGCCTAGTGCCTTCACCACTACACCAAACTGGCTGTTTTTATAGACAATATACATTGTCAAAATATATGATTTTTATCACGAAAAGTTAAAGGGACAGCTCAGGTTTGTATTATTTGTAATTCTCTAAGAATAAACATGAGACAATCTTCTAGACTGGGAACCATTAAAGAAAAGGAAGCCATTGCTGCTTTGTTTTGAAATCAGGATGCCCCCACCCCACCCCACCCCACCCAATGACAGTATCTTCATAAGATGTCCTTATTACTGTCATCATAGGAAGGAATGCTCAAGCTGCAGCTTTTTATCACAGCTTCATCATTGCTCAATATCATTAAAAAAAATTTAAAAGAAAATCATTAACTCCAAAGTCTGATTTAACATATCTACGAAAAGCTATCCTGATTTTCTAAAAATGAAAAAGAAATATTAATACTACACCCCCCCCCCCCATAACCTTAATCACTTTGCAGGGAACAAGCATTCCTACGAAAAATAAAAGGTTATTTCCAAGCAGGATTTATTTAGATGCAGCAGAATCAGAGGTTGTAAATCAAGTCTTGTTTCAAAAATTGAAGCTCTGCTTTCTTTTCCGTATATTCCATTCCTCCTGACTGTCTGAGGTTGTTCAGCCATCTTTGCTAATGATACATATGCATATCATTGACTTATTTCTAAGAAACTGTAGTTAACTCCGCAGTATCCCAATAGTGCCAGCCAGCACATACAGCAACAGCCAGGAAAAATCAATCCCACCATTTCTCTTTCCAAATAATCCTGGAAAAAAAAAATGGCTTTTAAATCTAGATGGAGACAAAGAGATATTTATTTATCATGATTTTTTTTTTATTCTGCTTTTCTCTGAAAATTAAGAGAATGACTGAAGCAACCCCAATTTCCTAAAGATTGGGATAATGGGGCCATTGGAGGCAGCATGTTACAGCCTGAGGATCACACAGGAGAAGGCAGTGCAGTATCTTCAGCAGGTCCTTTCCTGATGATTAGAGCAGCTGTATAAGTTCATAGTGTCAGTCCTGGCCCCAACTTGAACCTTTAAGCAAGAACGATCCTTGACTCCATTCGTTGAGAAAGGTATAGTTTACTAAAGGTCAAGTGGATTACAGTAGAGCAAAGCCAGAACTGAAGTTTGCGCGCCAAATCCCTAAGTGTAGCTCCCTCCCCACCCCACCCCACCCGGCACCTTCCATTGCTGGTCCTTCCATTGTCCAATCAATTTCAAATAAAACGTTTTTGAAATGGTCACTTTTAGTATAGGCTGTCTTTCTGCTGCATCCTTCTCACAGGGAAACGACCGAGATGCCATCTTTGAGAGGCACACTTTCACTTTCCCCCAAGCCTTCCTTTTCTTTTTAAACCCCCACCCCCCCACCCCCAGTTCATGGCAGACTGGTGCTGAACAATTGCAGGCGTGAGGTGACAGTTCTGCTATGCAAGCGATGGACTGATTGTTACAAAATGCAGCCACAGAATTTGCCCAATCCAAATAAAGGAGATACTTATTTTAAAAAAGATGCTTAGCCTAGCATGTTAGCTGAATAATTAACACAATTATTTTGCCCATACATTGCTTACTCCAATATCAACCTTGTTTGCTTGAGCTGAATTGATTGAATAGTTCTTTCCTGCTAGCACATTTATCTGCCTAGCATTTGGCTTTTCATGGTAATGTCCTGTCTCTTTCAGAGGAATCAGCAGCAAAACCTGTGTATTAAGCAGTTCTGAAATCCAACAACCTAAAGCCTAAATGGTTATCGGCTGACAACTTTCAAGAATGCATTTTTCAGATGACTAGCATCTATTATACCTTTGACCAAAATATTGTAATGAGGCTCGGTCATCTGGTTGAGAACATTGTGGAAACTGTGGTCTATGATAAAATATGATAATAACACACCTGGAACTCAAATGCTGGTGGAAAAAAAAAAGAGTCCATGGGGAGAACAAAATTAGATCTGTAAACCACAATCAAAAAAATGCATAAATGCATAAAAAAAATCCTCCCCCACCATTGTAAAAATACACAACGGAGATGAAATTATAGCATCTACAATATTTTCATGCTATTTTCAAATATTGATTGATTGATGCTGTCAGCAGGCTACTTCCGCTGACTGCCAGCTGCCTGCAATTTGGCAGTTTGAATCTCACCAGGCTCAAGGTTGACTCAGCCTTCCATCCTTCTGAGGTTGGTAAAATGAGGACCCAGACTGTTGGGGGCTAACTCTGCTGACTCTGTCAGCACAGAGCCTTAGAGAGGGCTGTAAAGCACTGTGAAGCAGTATATAAGTCTAAGTGCTATTGCTATTGCTATTGCTTGATATCCTAGATTATACATTGCATTCATCCATTCCCACCTCCATCACACCCCACCTACCTGCCAGGTAGACTGGGCTGAGAGACCATGCCTGGAGCAAAGTTGCACAGTGAGCTTCTATGACTGGGGAGAAAATTAGATCCAGGTTTTCCCAATCTTAGCCTATTGAATGCAGCACTTCAATCACACTCCATATGACTGATATGAGCTCTCATTCCCCTGGACAGGAGATAAAATATAATAATCTCCCACCAACTGGGTTTTCTTGCAGGTTGACTATTCTTTACTATAATCTCAAATCCAGTATATCTGGGACACCAATTTATTTGCCTTGGCCAAAGAGCCAGGCATATGAATTTTAGAAAACTCTTCCTTTTTCATACTGCTGCTATTTGCTGTTGACTTGTTGGAGGAGTGGCGTGAATTTGCCTTTAACATAATCTGACCGCAGCTACTTATTTTTAGCAAACATGCATCTTTTATATGCCTGAATTTTTTATTAGCCAAAATACAAAATATTTATGTTTCATTACATATTTACGGTCCGATTCATGAAAAAATAATGGTAATCTTAAAGCAGAAATTCCCCAGGAACTATTTAAAGGAATGTTCTTTAGCAATTTCCTGTTTCCCACAGTGAATGAATCCTTTTTCTCATAGATTCGTCCGGGGACAAGTAACTCTAGTAAGGCTGCCTTAGTCAGCTACCCAGGAGAGAATGTGCCTTGGTCAAGCCACAGCGCCTTCAAAGTTCTCACTAGGCTTCAAGAAAACACTCGCTGGGCCTTTGGAGGTTTATATGGAAGAATTCAAGAAAAGTATATTTACTCAGTCTCAACTCATAACTTCCTTTCAGAACCTGGAACTAATATATAGTGCCAATCTGATGGTTACTACTAACTACAGTTCAGGCTCAGGGGTGGGTTTCAGCAGGTTCTGACCAGTTCTGGAGAACCGGTAGTGGAAATTTTGAGTAGTTTGGAGAACCGGTAGTAAAAATGCTGACTGGCCCCGTACCCATCTATTCTCTGCCTCCCAAGTCCCAGCTGATCGGGAGGAAATGGGGATTTTGCAGTATCCTTCCCCTGCCATGCCCTTCAAGCCACGCCCACCAAGCCATGCCATACCCACTAAGCCACACCCACAGAATCGGTAGTAAAAAATTTTGAAACCCACCACTCTTCAGGCCACTGGCTACTAAAATTGTGTATTTTTTAAAAAAATTAAAAACTCTTTTAATTTAATGAAAGAACAGCTTTATGCATCAACTGCTATATAACAGAGGTAGCAGTCCTGTGGTGGGTTGCTCCCAGTTCGGACCAGTTCTATAGAACTGGTAGTAAAACCGGCAGGAGGCTCTGCCCACTGACCCCAATGTCATCAGGAAGCATCTGCATGGCCCTGTTGTGAACTGGTAGTAAAGGTAAGTAGAACCCACCCCTTAGCTGTCCCAGCCTCTCCCACCCCCAGATTTCCTATGCATTAAAATAGTAATAGTAATAAGACTTATATACCTAGATAAATTTATAGATTACTATACCTAGTTTCTCATAGAGAAACACTGTGAGAAGAGACAACCACTACACATGGAATCCCATGACTGGAGAAGGCATTTGATCGTGTCCCACACCAACTGATCTGGTATGCCCTTCCAGGATCACGGAGTACTTGAACAACTCATTGACTGGGTCAAAATGCTATATAAGAATACCAACAGCCAAGTGAGATGCTCAGTTGGCCTCTCCAACAGATTCCCAGTGATGGTTGGGGTGCACCAAGGCTCTGTACTGTCACCACTTCTGTTTCTATTGGTCATGGACACCATCACACATGACTTGCAACAGAATGCACTTTGGACTATCTTCTATGCGGATGATGTTATGTTTGCTTCTGCCACCAGAGGTGAACTATATCAGCAAGTTCAAACATGGAATGATCGCCTCAACCATTTAGGATTCCTCCTCAACATCAAGAAAACTGAGCACTTAGAGACTGTTACCACTCCTGGAATGCTTCAAATCAATGGAGAAAACCTAAAGAAGGTGGATATTTTACGGTATCTGGGATCCCCTCTCCAAGGCAATGGCAACATCAATGGTGAGGTGTGAGGAACGGTGAATGCAGCCTGGATGCATTGGCGAGAACTCACTGGTGTGTTATGTGACAGACGAATGCCAACCCATCTTAAATCTAAGATTTACAAGACAACCATCTGTCCTGTTGCATTGTATGGCACTGAATGCTGGGCAGCAACAACAGAGACTGAAAGCCATCTCTATGCCATGGAAATGCAAATTCTCCATTGGATATCAGACATCTCCCTTCTTGACCACATTACTAATGACACTCTTTGACAGTATTTTAGTGTGACACCAATTATAGAGAAGATGAGAGAAGGCCAACTCCACTGGTATGAACATGTCCTGAGAGCAGCACCTTCCACCATTGGCAAGACTGCCTACCAACTAGAAATCAATGGCCAGCAATCTCATTGGCATCCAAAACAGAGATGGCAAGACACCATCAACAAAGATATGCAAGCCGTGGGCCTGTACCCTGGAGATGCTGTTGACCATCCAAAGTGGCGTTCAATGATCTGAAAAGTGGACTCTGCACCTGCGGGAATATGCTAGGAAGAAGAATAAGACTTATATACACTTTGCAGTGCTTTACAGCTCCCTCTGAGCAGTTTACCGAGTCATCTTCTTGCCCCCAACAATCTGGGTCCTCATTTTACTGACCTCAGAAGGATGGAAGGCTGAGTTAACCTTGAGCTGGTGAGAATCGAACTCCTGACTATGAGCAGAGTTACCCTGCAATACTGCACTCTAACCCTTGCACCACTACAGCTCTTCCCTACCAAGGAAGGATCAATGGGAATTAATTGAGGACTAGATACTCTATTTGGACCATGGTTTCTTATTGAGAAACGCTCCCATCTTTTCCTAGATATTTGGGAGTGACGTCTAGGCTATAGCAATCATTGATTGCAGGTATAATTTGTCCCACAGGAACATTTCTAGAATAGTATGGAGTTAAGTTTAGGAGATATGTATCACCATGTCCTCATAATGTGAAAAGTTGCCCAGAAGAACTTTAGTATAGGGTGTCCTTGTCAGTGGTGAAATTCAAAAATTTTCCCTACTGGTTCTGTGTGGCTTGGTGGGCATGGCTTGGTTTGATGGTCATATGACTGGGTGGGCGTGGCTTGGTGGACATGTGACCGGAAAAAACCAACTATCACATTTTACACAAAAATAACACAAAAGCTACACAACTGACACACACACAATGCAAAAGCAGCTGGACTTCACACAAAATGGCCCCTGTAACAAGCAGGAACTTCAGGAACCTCAGAGTCACAGAGAGTTCAAAAACAAGCAATCACACTTTACAAAAAAATACTAGTTCGGGCGATAGGTAGTAAAAAAGTGCTTTAAAAAGTAAAGAAAAACTTTTGAGGATTTTGTGGCACAGCTGATTGTCACAGCTGAATGTTGGAACCTTTTACCTTTTTAAAGAATCTTTTTACTACCTATTGCCCAAACCAATAGTAAAAAAATGCTTAAAAAGAGTTTAAAAAGAGTTCCAAGGATCAGCTGTGCTGTGCAATTGTCGGAACTTTTTTTTTTTTACTTTTTAAAGGATTTTTTTACTACTGGTTCAGGCGAACCAGTAGCATTTTTACTACCGATTCGGGTGAATCTCCCTAAACCAGTAGCATTTTACCCGTGGTCCCTATGTTGGCAAAGTTTGTAGATTGAACCTTGAAATGCAACTAATATGAACAATCTCATATAGAAATAATAGGTAGCGAGGTTGGGATTTTGCATACAAATTTTATTCTGAACTCCTAATTGATATTAATGGCTTTTGGGAAATAAACTGCAAGCCAAATGTAGTGGTAAGGTTTTCTTTCACACCCTCTTAGACAAAATCATTGCCTTTGATCTTGAAAGGAATCTAGCTACTTCAAAACATTGTTATATAATAGACTAAAACGTCATGATTCACTGCCTTAATAACTCTGTAGTGATTAGAAGAGAAAAAGACAAAATCCTGTAACTATAAGCCTTAGAAGAATGCCACTGAGATGAATAAGTCTCGTGTGTGAGAGTTTATATGTGTGTGTGTTCAAGATCACAGTGAAAGTAATAACCCTATAATGTGATTATGTGGTTGAATAATAATAGAGCTATTTCTCTAATTAAATCATCCTATGCAGGAGCCAGAGACATGACTCAAAAGAAAAAAATCCCCAATTTACTTTCTCCCGCTTCTTTGATAACATTTGATCTCTGTTATGTCTTTGGTCATTCTGATCAGCTACTTGTCTGTTATTTCAAATTCCTCTAGCATAATCTCATTCTCTCTCTCAAGTTTATGCGGTTTATCAGAGTGACACACACCACACCTAACCATATACAGTTTTTATGTGACATTAAGATCAGATATGTGTGCAAGCAATACATAAGAGAGTTCTGCATGTATTGTGTATGAAGCACTTTGGTACCCAGCATACAACTAAGCCTACTTTAGAACATTTTGTGGCAATTTAGTGGAATTGAGTTGAACTATGAGCTAGGTGTGCATTTTGCAATTCATGCAAATGTCAGGGGTTGTTTTGTTGAATGTAGTAGACTTGTCCTCTGTAAATACATTTTAAAAAGGATCAAAAGACTTCATCTGGTACTTGAGATTTATCAGTCCAACTATAATTTTTAATAGTTCTTCATTCAGTGGACTTTAAGTTACCTTATTTCTTTTCACTAAAAATCCCAGGTCTACATCAAATGAAGTAAACATTTTACCAGTAAAGCCAGCATAAATCCTAATGCTCTCTGAGATGCTAAATTGATAAATACTCACAAGCAAAGTTGAAATATGGTTAACCTGATCCCGAAGCCAGCATCTTGTAGCATTTGAACTTAATGTGGTTGAAATAAAAGAGATTTTTGAAAGTTAAAAATTAAAAAAGAGTTCTGTTCTATGTTGCTTTTTCTATACACATTTTTAATTTGTGGCATGCAGCTGAGAACAAATCCTAAATATATTGAAAAATGAATATCTATTTTTCCTGGCACAAATTTAAAGAATTAAATGGGGACATGATTAGTAAAAACTCTTTGGGAAGGGCCTGAGCAGATTCTTATCACACCAGTTCCTAATCCATGAACTTGACCAAGTAATAAATCAGACAAGACTTGATATAAAGAAGGGTTTGGCAGTTCCCTTGAGAGAAGAACTGGCATATAAATCATCATCGTCATCTCGTCAAAGCTGTCTTTGTATGTAAATGGCAGAGGATTTAACAGATCTTTCTTTATATCAACACCTGCCCAATTTTATTTCTTCTGCAATTTTATGAACATTACTGAAGAAGCCTCTCACTGTTACCGAAGCTTCAGACAGAAGTTCTACTCATTCCTGATTTCATGCTAAATTTTTCTATCTCTCACTAGTATCTTCAGTCAATGTATATTAGTTGATAAGATTAGCTTCCAGTTGATGCACTTCTCCAGTCACTGAGTTTATCAACTTTTGTCATTGTCCTGCCTCCCATAGATATCTTTTTATGTTGGCATGGGAATTTCTTGATCCATATCAAGGTGGGCTATACCAGGTTATGTGTTGGGAGCTTAATGTCAATTGGTGGGCAAAGCTGAAGCAAATAATAGGTTAACCTTGGTTCAACAAAGTTGGAGCTCCCTATTATCTCTTTTTCATTCTTTCTGTCTCGGTCCCTCCTGCCTCTTCAGAACACTTCTTCTATTCCCTCCTTTCCTTGGAACAGTAAGGGAATTAAGTATCAATAACAATTGTACTTAGACTTATATACTTCTTCATAGTGCTGTACAGCCCTCTCTAAGTGGTTTACAGAGTCAGCATATTGCCCCCCAACAATCTGGGTCCTCATTTTACTAACCTTAGAAAGATGGAAGGCTGAGTCAACCTTGAACCGGTCAGGATCAAACTGCTGGCAGTCGACAGAATTAGCTTGCAATGCTGCATTCTAACCCCTGCACCATCTAAGCAGTTGTCCTATGATATCTCACAGAGCTCCATTTTGTTCTGCAGACTGTTTAAGAGATATATGAAACCTATAGTGATTTACCAGATACAGTGATTTTCCAGAGTTTTGGAATAGTGTGTTATCAGTACATTGATGACATCCAACTAGATTGCTCTTTACTGCCAACTCCAAAAAAGCAATCTGTGCCTTCAACACAGCATAAGCTTAATAACAGGATTATGGATTCAGAGAAATCAGTTGTCCTGTCTGTGATTACACACCTCCCTCCAAAAGAAGACATTTGGGAGTGTTCCATCATTTTCAGCCGTGAGTCAGAGGTGTTATCTGTGGTGAGAAATATATTTATGCAATTCTTTCTAGTGCACCAGCTGCATCCCCTCCCAAGCTACTCAGATTTGGTGATGGTTAGCCATACTTCGGATATATCATAGCATAGGTACAACACATGCGTTCTATAGCCCACCCTTTGAAATATATATATGGTAGCTGTAGCCAACAGAGATCATATAATACCTGAAGAGGTGGGATTCACTTACCTTCCCTACAGGTTCACAAATGTGAGCACATGTGCCTCCTCTGCGCATGCACACAGCCTTCCGTGCATGTTCTTTGCTCGCACATTACATCCGGGTGGGTGGGTGGATCCTCCCGCAGTTGCCACTACTGGTTTGCCCAAACCAGATAGAATTGGCTGAATCCCACCACTGAATATCTGTACTAAAGAATTTGCAGACATTGTCAATTGCTTACCTCGCATTTAATGACTTGGTACTGAGTTTATAAGGGATAAATAACTCAGGGCTAAAGGATGCCCCTCCTATTATGAACCTGTCTAGTTCTTAGAAAAGCCGAAAAGGCCTCCTGGATAATGCCTCTCTTGTCAGAGGCTTGTGTTTCTAGCACGTGGGGATGGTTCTACAGGTAGCTCTAGACTTACAACAGTTAGTGTAGTGGCCGTTCGAAGTTGCGATGACACTGAAAAAAGTGACTTATGACAGTTTTTTACCCTTATGACTGTTGCGGCATCCCCATGGTCATGTGATCAGACCCTTGGCAACTGGTTCATATTTATGACAGTTGCAGTGTCCTGGGATCATGTGTCCAAAATTTGGGCGTCAATTGATGTCGTAAATTGAGAATTACCTGCATTGGATCATTTCCAGCTAAGGAATATAGTGTTGTGTGTGTACCTTACTCTCTTGGTGTTTAGCACACCTGGAAAGGCACCTCGTTTTTGCAAAGCTTTTCATTCAGATAATTCTAGTACTTATCGTACCATTTATCGTACCATTTTATTCCTATTTTTAACATTTTATATTGCGTGAGCATTTGTGTGTGTGCGTGCATTTTACACTTCGTTGGTCTCAAGTGCTTGTTGGAGCAGAAGAGCAGGATATACATCAAATAAATAAAATATTCTTGTCTAAAGTTTTGACTAACTGCTTGTAGGAAGATCTTCAAATCAAGCCAAAACCCCTGGAAAATTAAGCCCAGAGCCTCACATCAAGCACTCCAACCAATGTGATAATCTGCTCCACTTCCAAAACTATTTTAAAGCCTTACATATTGTCATACTTCTTTATGCATATTGCAAATTAAAACTAGTTGGGAATAATCTTAGAGGTATATAGGATCTAACATCTCCTCTTCAGTGATGTCTTGATTCATGGCCCATAAGTACAACAGAAATGAAATGATGAGAGGGAGGGAGGGAAGGGAAGGGGAAGGAAGGAAGGAAGGAAGGAAGGAAGGAAGGAAGGAAGGAAGGAAGGAAGGAAGGAAGGAAGGAAGGAAGGAAGGAAGGAAGGAGGGAAGGATAAGTAGATGGATTGGGAATATTAAAAAATCACTATATATCCTTTTCCTATATGCAAGAATTTTCCCAAGGTGCCTGGAAATCATTCTGATGTAACAGAAACTTTCACTTCAGCCCAAGTGATTTTACTAGACTGACTGCTGAAATGTGATGATTCATTCTGCAGGTTCGAGCCTGCTTCTTTCATTTATGTTAATATGCCTTAGATCTGCATGAAGAAAAAAGCTCAAACTTCTGTCATGCACAGAATGATTTCCTTTGGATCAGAGTTGTCATAAGGGATTGGGGATTTCCATTGTGCTGTACAGTTTCAGAATCAAAGATTTAAGAGGAAATGTGATTCCTTGAGCTACAGCGAGATAGCTGAAATACAAAGCAAAGAGACATGGCCAATATTTCCTCAGGAATGAATTTGTCTATAAAGTATTATCAGTCAAAGCTTTGATGAACAGACTGCATTATAATCTTCATTGTCCCAACATGCAAATAAAATATATGAGTTATTTCTGTTTATAGATGAAGCACTGTGGCTAAGATTAGGTTGCATGCAGTAGTGTGGTTAGGTAATTATATATTCTGGATTTAATCGACCTACTTGCAATGTCTGTGGTGATGGGGGAGTCTCCTCAATGGACAACATGCAATTCTTCCCTGATTTCTAAATGTGGTAAATTAACCTCGCTACATTTGCAAAGCAGTTCTGCTGATTGTGCTGAATGGATACCAGACTATCACTCCACAGTCCTGCCTTCATTGATAACTAGAACATGATGGTAATGGAACGGCATCAAATCTTTGGGTGACTCAGCCATCACAAAGCTGAGTCCCAGAAATGGAAAGGTCCACATTATGATACCAGGCTTATATCTGGCTCCTCAAATACCAAATCATTTGGGAGAAGAGGAATATATTGTTACTTTTGGTTCTTCCTGAGAAATTCTACCTCCGGGATATTGTTAATGGTATCTGTGATTTCCATGGAATGAAAGAATCCACAAAGACTTTATGTCTATATGTTTAGAACTAGACATACCCAATGTCTCATGACTAGACATTGGATATGTCTTGTTTAATGAAAAGAAGGACTAGATATTCCAATATCTAAAGGCTGCCACAAAGAAGAGGGAGTCGGGAGTCAATCTATTCTCCAAAGCACTTGAAGGCAGGACAAGAAGCAATGGATGGAAGCTAATGAAGGAGAGAACCAACCTAGAACTAAGGAGAAATTTCCTGACAGTTAGAACAATTAATCAGTGGAATGATTAGTGCTCCAACACTGGAGGTTTTGAAGAAGAGATTGGACAACCCAATTTGTCTGCTTGAGCAGGGGGTGGACTAGAAGGCCTCCAAGGTCCCTTACAACTCTGTTATTCTTTTACAACTGTATATGGAAATCATTTTGTAATTCTTGGCCCTTGGGACACTTCAAGGGTAGATAATCTCAAATAGCATTCAAGAGGCTGATGTCTCCATAGCTGTTCAGAAAGCTTGAATACCATGATAGTAGTGTGACAACAGTTTAAATATCAAATTTGGTTAGTTTATCTTCTTGGTGGGTCACCAAGCAGCACATGGACCTGTTAGAAGAACTGCCTTTTCCACCTTAGTCTTTTTTTTAAAATTAGATTTATATGTCGCCTTTCTCAGGAGACTCAGGGCGGCTTACAATGCATTAAGCAATAGCCTTCATACTTTTGTATATTTTTATACAGTCATCTTATTGCCCCCACAAACTGGTCCTCAATTTACCTACCTTAGAAAGGATGGAAGGCTGAGTCAACCTTGAGCCTGGTGAGATTCGAATTTACAATAATTGCAGACAGCTGAATGTTAATAACAGGCGTTAGTCTGCTGAGCTATCCAGTCTTATGCATAACATACAAAGTAGTCCTCAATTTGCAACTATTTTCTAAATGACCATTTAAAGGTATGACAGCATTGAAAAAAGCGACTTACACTTTTGATTGTCACAACATTCCCACAGTCCCATGATCAAACTCTGGATCCTTGGTACCCATCATGTATTTATGATGATTGACACATCCTGGGGTCACCTGAATGCCGTTTGAAACCTTTCCAGGGGGCTTCTAACAAGCAAAGGCAATAGGGGAAGCCAGATTTGTTTAACAACAGTGTGAATCAATAGCAATAGCAATAGTACCTAGACTTATATACTGCTTCATAGAGTCACCATATTGCCCCCCACAATCTGTGTCCTCATTTTATCAACCTTGGAAGGATGGAAAGCTGAGCAACTTTGAGCTGGTGAGGATTGAATCCCTGGCAGTCAGCAAAATTAGCCTGCAATATAGCATTCTAACCACTGCACCACAATGACTCTTTAATCACTTAACAATCATGGTGATTTGCTTAATGATTGCAGCAAAATAATAATAATAATAATAATAATAATAATAATAATAATAATAATAATAATATCATAAAACTAGGCACAGCCTACTTAACTGCATTACTTAGCAATACAAGTTCGGATCCAAGCTGGGATCATAAATCAAGAACTACCTATAGATTAAGATTCAATACATTTCTTGGTTCTTTTTGTTTGAATGAATTCCTCTAAGGCAGGGGTGTCAAATTCACATTGTCACAGCGGTGTCATGTAATGTATCTGGACTCCCCCCCCCCCTTCACTAAACCAGGCATGGGTGTGGCCAGTGTGTGACACATCTGGCCCATAGGCTGGGAGTTTGACAGCCCTGCTCTAAGGTATCCTTAGATAGCAAAATGAGAAGAGATTTAACATCCCTCTAAACATTGTGCTTCTCCTACATGAGGTTTGGTTTTTTAGGTGTTGGGAACATAGATGCGTCATTCAGAATTCCTACAAAGTATTGACAAAGTGTGGCAAAATTAGATGGATTGTAAATCTGTTTCCACAAGTGTTTTTACATAAAACAGAGAAACGGGGGTATTTAGTAAAAACTATTAATTTAGGGTTAATTTCATGTCAATATTAATGTTGGCTTTAGTGTTCTTTTTCTGCAGAACACTAGAGTTTAAGTTTCCAAATAATATTGCAACTAGGAAAGCTTAGTAAATATCTCATCATGCCCACTGCATTGGTCAAACTAGGGCACTTAATGGCCTGTAAGACACAGAGATCTTCAAAGACTGTCTCTGAGCCCTATTTTGGATACTGATGCTGATCCTTTCTATTATTTCTGGAAATCTGTTGATCATCTGTTTAATCTTTTGAGTAGCATCTTAAATTTCAGGCTCTCATTCTTATCCTAAAGCACCCACTAAAATTGATGTGATTGTGAAATGCATCTCTGATCTCCTTGGAAGAAGGAATATGCACAACTGTATCAAACAGAAATCACCGAATGAAAAAAAAGAAGAAGCGTGATTTATGTACATGGAAATGCGCTCAGGATTATCCTGCCAGAATCTTTCTCAAGGCCACCTAGTTAGACTGGCTTCAAGTATAAACTCCCTCCAATTATTACATCATGCAAGCTTTCAAAATCAGCCTTTTTCTCTCTCTATTTCCGCCAGCTAGGATTGCAGGGGTTATATCGGCAGGGATGGATGGTTCCCACAACTTTATAAGTCATTTCTGTGTCTGTCAGTAAAGGCATTAACAAGCTAAGTTGGCTGCGATTAAAATAGCATAATTTTGTGACTTCAGTGTCTGGCAAGCTAGCCTTTGTAGGATGCTGTCTAGCTTTTTCTTTTTTAACTTTATATCTGTAGCAAGATAAAACCTTGGCTAGAGACTAACACTCTCACAGTGTCTGAGCTGCGGGGCAGCTATGAATCTTCTGGCTTTATTAATCGGACTGTAGATTTAAGAAGAGAAGGCAAACATGGTGAGAATCAGGGACAGTGAGAAAAGCATAACAAAGAGGCCTTTGAAACTGCAACCAAAACAGATGATACATTTTGATTATTTCTAAATGCATGTGGCCATCCTTACCTGATTAACTTTTTGGCCTATAGGGTTGTATTTGGATTGGTTTTTCTGGCTCTTTTTCCATCCTACATCTGTTTCTTCTTCCTGGGGAAAAAAACATCTTCCTTTATCCTCTGCCATGTTTTAGCCAGTCCCCCAAAGTTTTCTCTCATCCCATCATCCCATCCACTAATGACTCTTCCATTTATACTTGCATTGGAATTGCCTAATTTGCAGAATGCTTTTAAATATTTCTTGAAGAAGTTTTTGCTGCTGTTTCTGAATTTCTCTTCACACAATGACAGGGCCTTCTTCTCGCTCTTTCTTCATATTAGACGTAGCAGCATCTACAGAAAATATTTTTTTAAAAAACTCAAGGTGATTATGTCCACGTGATTTATTGTATTTTTTTTTATCATGCCTTTATTATTTGTATAAACAACTCAAGGTAGCCACTGCTCCTACTAGTCCTTCCTCCTCCTATTTTCCCCACTACAACAACCACCCTGTGAGGTGGGGTGGGCTAAGAGAGAGTGACTGGCTCAGGTCACCCAGTCAACTTTCATGCCTAAGGTGGGAAAAAATAAAATAAAGATGGTGACCATAACATTTTTACATGCATCACATAGGCAGGGCTTTGTGTTGCTCCAGCCACTGCCCATATTTTTTTATTTTATTTATTTTATTAAATGTATTAAAGCTGCCACTCCAGCAGACTCTTTTTTGAGACACTCCACAGGCACCCTTGGCTCAGGTCACCTCCCAACTTAGAGAACTGTACACATGCTAATTTTTACATCAATATTTCACTGACCCTTTTTTTTTCTTCTCTAAATATTTGCCAGGTTTGGTACAAATGACAAAGGAAAGTTTGAGTATACATCAGTTTTTACTAGAGACCCTGCAATAGCTTTATTGTAGGCCAGACTCCCATTAGCTCCATCCTTGGCTCTTTTATTAAAGCCACTCAACATTTTTTAGTATATAAATTTAATTTTTTAAAAAACCCCAGAATCGACATGATAGATTCTGTGTGATCCAGGCAGAATCCACAATAGACATGAATACCTTCCAGATTTCATTTTCCTCCTTCCTGCAACTGCTAGTCAAAAGGATTGTAGAGTTTCAAGCAATGTGAAGTTTGTTTCTACGCAGTAAACAGAGCTCTCTGCCTGACAACAGGTTGTGATGATACCTGTATCAACAACTGAAAGAGACAAACTCCAGAAATTCTCAAGACAAAGTTCCATAGAATAAACCAAGCTTATGAATATCTACTTATTTACATACTACGTTTGCTCCCTGTCAGAAAAATAATCATAAGGTGTAGGCAGGCAAGCAGATTAGTGAAATCCAGGAGTGCAATTTTAAATGCCAAGTATATCAAAGCAAAGAAATATGAAGAGTGCAGTAATATATATATATACCAGTCAGGATCCATGAAAACGATGCACTGAAATACAATGGGAGCTTTGAAAAATGAACCCAGATTCTTAAGAAGGTAAATATCCACCAGATCTGGTTGCATAACCTTCATTCAAGCCAAAGGTCACACTTGGGGTTTGAGTAATACATTAAGGGTCATGGATTATGTGTTTACATACTAGACGTTGATAAAAGAGAGTCGTCTCCTGCACTCCTGTGAAAATGGCTGCTTATTCCAAAGTTATTTCAAATCATAAGCATGAAGGACATAATGAATGATTTCAGTTGCCAGCCTTAGAGAGGAACTGCTCTGGAGATGCAGCTCAGAGACTCCAAGACAAATGGATTGCCAGTTCGGAATTGTGTGTGGTTATTACCAAATAGGGCTGAAATCGCAAGTATGAAACAAGGGTTCTTCAGAGAGATGCCAGCTTCCTGACTTTTAAAAATGTCTAATAATCATGTGACATGCTTTCAGCAGACTTAGCCAGAAGATAATGGTTTTCTTTTAGCGCCACTGACATAGTTTCATTTTTCTTACTGTTTTTGTCAGTATTCTCAACATTTAAAGCGCTTTTTCCTTTTAAGCATTTCTTCATCTATTAATTATTTTTACCTTCTAAGTAGTTACTTTTTTAAAAAAAACAAGTTTTATTGGTTTTTTTCTTTTCTCCTC
Source organism: Masticophis lateralis (assembly GCA_030761175.1). Taxonomy (NCBI): domain Eukaryota; kingdom Metazoa; phylum Chordata; class Lepidosauria; order Squamata; family Colubridae; genus Masticophis; species Masticophis lateralis. Next base: position 137,674,827 of record JAUDYJ010000001.1, read on the forward strand.
TCCCACCTTCACCCACATCTTTCTTTTTTTTTGAACAGAGTGTTGGTTGTTTCTTATCTTATACAATTAGTCAAATTCAAATATATTTTACTCAATTACAATTTTTGTCAATATCGTCTTCCCCCTTTCCTTTTTTTTGAATATACCTCAGTATTTCTATACTTGCATACATACAACAGCTTCTTCATTTATCCCTAAATTCTAACTTTACTATTTGTGCATATTTATCCTCTTTTATTCTTAAACAATTCATTCTTTTTCTTAATATATTTATATTTGTTTATTCAGAGCTGCCTTTCTTCCATTTCATCTTTTTTTTATTATACAGCAATCTTTATCCTCAAACCTAACCTCTCCTTCTTCTCTTTCCAACTTTCTTTCCCCACCTTCTTCTTCTTTTCTCTACTTCCCCTTCCCTTCTCCTTCTCCTCCTCTCTTCCTCCCATCTTACCTTCTCTCCTTTTCTGCTTTCCCTTCCCTTCCTCCCTCCCTACTCTTCCATCCCTCTCTCTCCTTCCTCCTCCCTTCCAATTCCTTCATCTCTCTCTATTGCTGTATTCATTTTCAATTTTCAGGCAGCCCCGACCCCTCATCTTTTTAATTATTAACAATATATTTCATCTTGTTCTCTTTTTTCCTTCAAATCTTTACTCAAACAATTTTCTAATCACTTATCTTTTTTACTTTTACCAATATATTTTTCCTGCTTTACTTCTTGCAAGTATAACATTTAAATCACTTTTATCATTTCAATTTCATTCGGTTTTACATTCAATTTCAATCATTAAATATATTTCTCAAAACATCTTAACAATATATTTCCACTTATTCCAAATATATATTTATAAAGCGTATCTTAGTTCTTTCTCATTTTTACAATCCCAATCCGATTAGTTCTTAAAATATTCTTAATTTGTTTTCTTTTCTCTTTTTAATTATGTTTCAAATATATAGTTTGAAATATTCCAAATATTACATTTCCCCTAACTGATTTATTCATATTGGTAAAACTTATCATTCTATAAACCTCCAATATTATTGAGCATGTGACATTTATTATAGTTTTCCCTTTGTTTCTACTTTTCTTTTCCTTTTTCGTATCCTTTATTAATATTTTGTATCTTAAAATCATGAAATCTTTGCCCTTTATTTCTCATTATTTTCCATCCCTTTTCCCTCTTTCTTATATTTCCACTGTAAATTCCAGTGTAATCATTTATGTTTTTAATATTTTTCTTCTCCTCCACCCTCTTTTCCTTCTTTATCTTTTGTTTCCCCTTCTTCCTTTCTTTTGTATTTTAAAATTCTGCACTCTCCTATTCTGCCCTATATTTCCCATTATTTCTCCTTTCTCTTTCCTTTTTTGTGTCTTTTCATTGTTAATCTCAGTATGCTTATTTTGTATTTTAAAATCATAAAATCTTTCATTTTGTCCTTTATTTCTTATTATTTTCCATCTCTTTTCCCTCTTTCTTATCTTTTCACTGTAAATCTCAATGTAATCATTTAAGTTTTTTATATTTTTCCTGTTCCATTCTCTTTTCCTTCTTTGTTTCTTTTCTTTTTGTCCATGCTTAATATTACAATTGTTTAATTTTCCATAGTCAGTCTCTTTGTCTTTGTCTTCCTCATTATCCATCTCTCTTTCTTGTTTCTCATTAATCATTTCCTTTTCATCTTCAGTGCATTCTAGCTCTGTCTTTGCCTCCTCAGATTTTGATTTTCCATGCAAATTTGTAATCATTTCCTTTATTTCCAAACACATCGTCTTTATCACTTCATTAAGTTCCTGTTCCATTTTATTCTTTCTGGGTTGAATTATTCCAGTTTTAAGTCACATTAAGGTCCCTCTTTTATAATCATCAAAGTCTATCCTCTTGTAGGCAAAACGAATCCTCCTTAGTTCTCGCCAGTTATCTTTTTAAAAGTTCAAGGTTTTATTTTTTTTCCCCTCATTTCTTCAAAGGTTTTCTCAAAGTAAATAATTCCATGTCATGCTCTTCCTTCTCCTGCAGATGTCTCTCTATAATCCACAGTTCCACTCAACTAATTAACAAATCGCCATTTTATTTGTAATTCACATCCGTGTTTACTGAGTCGTAAAAGAGAAAAAAGCCAGTTTTCACATCTTCTTTCACCTTTATATATCACTAATCAGTTTATAATCCAATCCAAATTGAATCCAAGTTCCAGATTTACATTTAATTTGTCAATCACTTTTAATTCTTTATTCTTTATTCGGGTTCTTCTATGGGACGCTTGTCATTCTCACTTTCTTTTTTCTTTTTTTCTTTTTTAATTTGATTTATTAAATTAATTTATTTCTCTGGAGACTCAGGGCAGCTTACAATGCGTTAAGTAATAGCCTTCATACTTTTGTATATTTTACAAAGTCAGCTTATTGCCCCCACAAACTGGGTCCTCAATTTACCTACCTTAGAAAGGATGGAAGGCTGAATCAACCTTGTGCCTGGAGATTCGAACTTACTAATTGCAGACAGCTGGAGTTAAATTACAGTGCATTAGTCTGCTGAGTTATTCCAGGCTCCATCCGCCATCTCCCCCTGAGCTTTTCCATCCGCCATCTCCCCCTGCCACTATTTAGCCGCAATTTCCATGCTGGGGTATTTTAGTAATAGTTTAATAGTTAAAAATATTTAGAATTTTATTTTTATTGTCTGTGGGTTAGCAAATCACTCACCCAACACCAGCACTCTGTCCAAATCTTCCCTCCCGCTTGCTCCAGAGGCTCCAGCTTCATGGCAATTCACTCTGACCACCGCCCCCTGTCACCGGCTCGGAGAGAGTTTCTCGGGCTATCCAAGGGACTTGCCTATCCCCCCTTAGACATCAAGCTGCCTCTCTTTCTTCACTGTCCCTGCAGGACAGCTTCGGTCTGAAGACCCCCCAGTGTCGGTTTATCTGACTGGTTTTTGCCAAGCTCTTCGGAGCCTGGCATTTTCCCAGCCAGTCACACCGTGTCGCTTCCGGATTCTCCTGCTATGTACTTAAAGAACTTAAAGAAATGTTGCAATGGTTATTCTCAAGGAGTCCTCATTTCCTTTTTAAAAAAAGACAAATTAGATTGCATTTCCACTTAATCAATTCTATTATAAAATAAAGTAGGCAAACCACACTCACTATGACTTCTGACAGCCATAGGACATACTAAAATTTTTCTGTGTATCAAAGTAATTTTTTGTGTATGTGTTTCTGCTCTCCCTTTGAGTTGTCTCTAAGGGAGGGAGGGAGGGAGGGAGAGGGAGAGGGAAGGAATGGCTCCCCATATACCAAATTTGTTTCCAGTCCTTTTAGGTTTCCAAGAATTATCCTAATGATAGATAGAGATAGACTGAGCTCTTTTACATTGTTTTTCCAACAGTTATTTGAGTTGGAAAGAAGTAAAAAGATACAATAATCCTGTTTACACATTTTACTTCTACCTTAGTTTTTAAGCATCAATTATCTCAAAGGAAAATATAGTTTATTATGTCTGCTTAATATCAGTGGTGAAATCCAATTGTTTTTACTACTGGTTCTGTGGGCGTGGCTTGGTGGGCGTGGTGTGGCTTGGTGGGCATGGCAGGGGAAGGATACTGCAAAATCCCCATTTCCACCCCACTCTGGGGCCATCCAGAGGTGGTATTTTCTGGTTCTCCAAACTACTCAAAATTTCTGCTATCGGTTCTCCGAATTGCTTAAAAGTTCCACTACCGGTTCTCCAGAACCTGTCAGAATTTGCTGGATTTCACCCCTGCTTAATATGTATTTCAGTATAGAAGATTAAGTAACCTTTGCTTTTCTTTTGCTTTGGAACAATTTTAACTGCAGTCCGATTATTTCAGCCTTTTTGATATAAATCCAACACATTTTATAAAGGATGCATTAATATGATTTTTAAAGGCTCTTAGAACAAGAACAATGTGAGTGTGACATGAATTGTAATCAAATATGAGTCACAAAAGAACAATTTATCCATTCATTATTGAAAGTAAATAAAAATAACTGGGTAAATAGAATAGGAAAGAGTTAAATCTCAAAACAGATGCAGGCAACCTATTTTAACAGATGATGTCTGTTAGGTCAAGATCAGCCTCAGGTAACTTTCAAACAAAATGCCACATCTACCTTACTTGATTAAATACTTTGGCTTGCCAGGTACATAAAAGGTTCTTCTCTCTCTCTCTCTCTCTCTCTCTCTCTCTCTCTCTCTCTCTCTCTCACACACACACACACACACACACACACACACACACACACACACACCAATATATACATGGAAACTGATTAAACAACTAGTGGATCTTTCACTAATTCAAATCATTGCTTTAGAAAAAAATGTTCTTCCTTTTTTCCTTTTTTGCATGATGTAAGAATGGGAAAATGCTTTACATAGAAAATGACAAATGTGGACATTTCTTGAAATAAGCATAAAGGCCTTAGTTAACTGTAAAACTAGGCTAGATGAGCAGATTGCTCAAAAGCCAATCCTTATTTGTGCCAAGCTTTTGTTCTGTCAAATAGGCATGAAATTAAATACTAAAACTCCTTATTTGTTTTCATGTATGGTATATACTTTCTATTCAACTTACACATACACACATACATACACACACAAACCCCTTATTGCAACATAAAACTCCTTAAATACATGATTCTTTTTTTACTTCCCAGCATTTTATTTAATTTTATGTTTTTCTTGAGCCCACGGAAACAAAGCTTTCTTCCAGTTTAATTTCTCAGCCATCAATAGTGAAGTTATGTAAGTAAAATGGCTGACTTTTTTTCTGCTTACCGCCCCCCCTCCACACACACACACACACACACACACACACACACACCTCATTTTCCTAATATTTAACATTTAGCCCAAATTTTAACTTTGGGTTTTTAGTTCTATAGCAAACTCTTCTAAGGATGCTTTAGCTTTCTCTAACCCAGGGCTATCATCTGCATATTTCAGATTGCTAGTGCATGTGTAGATTGCAGGTGTGTCCTCTCTTCCAGGCCAATAACAATAATACATTCACTATCTAAGTAAAACAAACACAAGTTCATTAAGCATCCTTATCTCATTCCCTTTCTTAGTCTGAACCGTTATTTCTTGAAATTTATTTCTTAGATTACCATCTTATTCCTTGCAAAATTCCTCTGAACAAAAGTCTATTTCAGAACATACTTTCAATACATTTCACATTATGGTGTGATCAACATCAAAGGCCATGTGGTAACCACTATAACACAGAGTTAAAACTCTTCTATTCACTTGCTCTTTTCATTAGCCGTCTTACGCCAGTTACTTGATACTCTGTTCCTTTGCCTCTCTTGAAAACTACCTGTTTAGTTGCCAATTGTGCTTCCCATGTGTAACTACACTCTCTACAAGGAAAACTTGTCAGGGAGGGAGGGAGGGAGGGAAGGAAGGAAGGAAGGAAGGAAGGAAGGGAGGGAGGAAGGATTTCTGATTGCTAGTTTCTCACAAGGAAACTTAATGGAGAAGCCAACAGTAAGTTAGAAGTTGCCCTTAGATCCAATAATTCTTTTGCCCACACATCGTCACTCTGTTCTCTGATTGGGTAAGGAAATATCTCTGAGATGATCCAATGGGTCATTGATTGTCTAGTTGCTACTATAAATTTAGAACTCTGTAAAGCCAATAAAATCTCCTCCCAGGAATTATTTCATGTTACTGATAGATTGATGCAAACTACTTACTCTTAATTGCATATTTTTTGTTAAAAAAAGGCTGTCTACTCAATAGTGTAAACTATTCATCTAGAATGTAGAGATTCAGTCCTTTATCTGAAAAATTTTCCCGGAAGTTCCTGAAATGTACCATTCTTCTCTTTTAACATCCATTTCACCTTCTCCCGTAATTCTGAAACCCTCTTAAAATCCAAGTGGGGAGTGAAAATAAATTTAATTACATTCCAAATCAACAAATTTCAAATAAAGTTCCATTATAAATGATGTCCGATGCTATATTTTCCAAAGCAGCACAAGTTTATGTTGGCAATTAATACATTATCTCAACCAAGACTCAAGACAGTGACTGTGGTTATGAAATACACTCCCGGAACGGTAGTATCTTTGAGCAACAGGATTAGACCTCTCCCTTCTAGCTGAGAACTTACTGGAAAAAGAATTTATATGTTCTCTTACTTCACTATCATCTGCAAATCATTTGCCGCCTTGTAAACAAAGCAGTCCTCCAGAAGCTTGGGAAAAAATACCACCACCACCAAACACCACCCTTAAAATCTGGAGGAAAACCTGTTATACAATGGATCAAAAGGTGAAATATTTTCAAGATGATTTCACCATCCTTTTCAGAATGAAACTGTTTTATGGCCTTTATCTTTGGTCAAATGTGGACACTGTACATTGCTATGCAGGATTCCACTAAATCATTTTTGGGGTTAAAGCAAAGGACTTTTTAACATGATACAACATTAAGTGCCCGGTCCTACGACTTGCTGGCCCAAAGACAAGAACGTGGGGTGGGGTTCCAATGCTATGCCAAGGCTGCCAACAAAATAGAAATCAATGCCAGGACAGCGGAATTGAAGTTGCACCCAAAATGTCTCCACATATTTTATGATTGTACCTTTCTACAGTCAGAAGGATTCTAAAATATGACAGCACAAATTGTTTCTGTGGAAGGAATTAAGAAGATAATTAACAGCATGTGTCTACTCAATAATAACTCCATTATGTTTAAATATAACTCAGTGAGACACAAAATAGCCACAAAATATCCTGGAAATCTGCACCGTCAATGGCCTAAGCCATCTAATTACTTTGCCTGCTGCGACCTGCAGTGTGGCTGCCCCCAAGAGAAGTCTAGAATAGAATAGAATAGAATAGAATAGAATAGAATAGAATAGAATAGAATAGAATAGAATAGAATAGAATAGAATAGAATAGAATAGAATAGAATAGAATAGAATTCTTTATTGGCTAAGTGTGATTGGACACACAAGGAATTTGTCTTGGTGCATATGCTCTCAGTGTACATAAAAAGAAAAGATACATTCGTCAAGAATCATAAGGTACAACACTTAATGATAGTCATAGGAAAACAGTCAATATAAATCGTAAGGATACCAGCAACAAGGTTACAGTCATACAGTCATAAGTGGGAGGAGATGGGTGATAGGAACGATGAGAAGATTAATAGTAATGCAGACTTGTAACTAGTTTGACAGTGTTGAGGGAATTATTTGTTTAGCAGAGTGATGGCGTTAGGGAAAAAACTGTTCTTGTGTCTCGTTGTTCTTATGTGCAGTGCTCTGCACGTTGTATTGAGGGTAGGAGTTGTAACAATTTATGTCCAGGATGTGAAGGGTCTGTAAATATTTTAACAGCCCTCTTTTTGATTTGTGCAGTATACAGGTCCTCAATGGAAGGCAGGTTGGTAGTAATTGTTTTTTCTGCAGTTCTAATTATCCTCTGAAATCTGTGTCTGTCTTGTTGGGTTGCAGAACTAAACCAGATAGTTATAGAGGTGCAGATGACAGACTCAATAATTCGTCTTAGAACTGTATCAGAAGCTGCTTGGGCAGTTTGAGTTGTGTTGCACAATGGAAGTGATGTTTTCTCTCCATTCTGCTTTGTATCATAGCACATGGACAATGTAAGCCAAGTTGATGTGTGTTGGGGAGGAAGTTGAAATGACTTGTTCCTCTGGTCTCTCATGTTCTTCAACCTTGGCTGCCTCTCTAAGGGCCTGAGTGACTGTTACAGAACCTTTTCTCCAGTTTGCTTCTATTTTTGCATTCTTTGGTGGGAGAGGGAACCATGAATTTCAGGATTGACTTGACAAGATAGTAAATCAATACTTTGGCTACACCTCCCCTTTATTCATTATGCTTTCTTCCCATTCCACTTGCAGTGGAGGGTGGGTGGGAGAGGAAGACAGATGTGTATACACCATGGATCAAGCAAGCACTCCCCAAAGGAGGCTGATTTAAGGGGGAAAAACCTATGCTTTAATGTTATGATTGGATAATGAATTATGCTGGCAGCAATTTATTTTTTATTAAATTTATTTGCCCAGGGCATCCCTTGCAGTGAATGTGAAGAAATTGATAATGAAGTAGAAATACGGTATTTATCTGAAGGCTTTATTATAAAAGACAATCCTTTATTTAAGAAAGTGTCCTTAAGATTTACCACTTAAGGCATGGTCTTTCACATTCAGGTGAAAAATAAGGAAATTGAGTTGTCTTTGTAAAATAAATTTACATACACTGTTTCATTTTTAAGGTATTTTTATCAGTATCAGTAAGGTATTTATGAATTTGTAAAAGGTTTTCTTGGTTTTGATCTTGAATTTTGCTTTATAAAGCAAAATTATGAATGTGAACAATTAAACTTCATTATCCTTATGAACTCTCTCAGATTTGTCCCCTTTTAAAGGTTTATCCTTTACATTCCAAGAAAATATGGTCGACATAATGATATTAAAGTGTGTGTGTGTGTGTGTGTGTGTGTGTGTGTGTGTGTGTGTGTTCCTTGCTGCTCTCTGAGTTTGGCTGGTTATGATGGCAGCTAGCAATGATGCTGTTACCTAGTTTGGTAATGAAATGGCTGCAAAAAAAGCAGCCAAGCTCAGAGAGCACCAAAGATCCCATTGTTCAACCCTGAGCTACAAATATTCTCTTCCATCGGTATGTGTGTGTGTGTTCAGAGGTCAACCACTAAATGATTTTATTTGAAAGAAAGGAGATTTTGGTATACTGATTGCATAATGCTTGCCCGTCTTGAGGCTGTTTAGTTATTGCCTATTAGAGAAGATTACTCTATGGTTCTACGGTACATGAAGCAGAGAACAGACCAAAGTGAGTGTACCAGAAGGGCAAAATTAGAAAGGTATTGATTCCCATTGTAAGGAGATCCTGATGGTCTAGCGGTGGGACTGGACGTTGGCAAATGGGCTGTTTTCAGCCTCCAGAGTGCCTTGGGGGGTGGGGGAGATGGTTTTCGTCCTCCCCAGACTCTTAGAAAGGCTCTGGACACTGGGGACAGCAAAAAATGGGACTTCTGGTTCCACCGGAATTTGGCAAACAGCCGTTTTCGGCCTCCGGTGGGCCTCCGGGGGGAGGGGAGGCCGTTTTTGCCCTCCCCAGACTACTAGAAAGGCTCTGGAGGCTGGGAGAGCAAAAAATAGGCCTACTGTGCCATCATGTGCCAGGAGTGGGGAAAGCATGGGGGACTCACGCACGAATGCGCAGGGGCAGAACGCATAGAATTATGGGTGTGGGCACACGTGCGCGACCTCTCTCCCTGCTCCTGGCACACAATGGCAAAAAGGTTAGCTATCATTGGTCTAGCCAGTATGTTTTGGCATCTTTCAATGTTAGTAGATCAGGCTTATTTTATAGCTGTGACAGTGAAATCAAAAAGACATTAGCTGGAAACAATGCTTACATTTTGTTTCTCTCTTTCAAGTGATTTTTGTCCAACAATAACTTCCAAATATTAGTAAGGATTTTTTTAATGGAACATTGAATAGCTAAATCACATGCCTCAGTTTTAGTTTAGTACTGCAGTACAGTAATATTATCTTATCAGCAGGATATGTTATGCTTTCGGTTGTCTAAGAACTAGCTATAAATGTTCTTAATGTTTTTTTCTAAAAATATCAGTTGAATTGACATATGTCTGAAAATAAAGACCTAGCTAGCAATGTTTGCAAGATCCTTCCCCCCCACCTCCTAATGTTTGAAGAACATTAGGAAATAAGTTTTTTTAAAGGTTTATTTTTTTAAAGCATAAGCTTAAAAAAGATGGAACCAAAAAGTAAACCTAAAAACCAGAAGCAACTGAAAAGAGAGCAGGGGGGAAAGGGAAACTCTAGTGTTTATTACGCGTGTAAGATTCTTGTTAGCCTTAAGTGAAAATGGGAGCAGATTTAGGCAAGTTTTAAGAAGCTAAGTGAATAGCGTTAATGCTAACTCATTCTGCAGTCTTAATTTAGCCAAGCTTTGGTCTCTAAATCACAGCAGATGGCAGCAGATAGATGACCTTGGCTGATCTCAAAAAAGCTAAGTCAATTTGGACCGGATTAGTACTTGGATGGGAGTCCGCTAGCAAATCCCAGGGCAAAATCCAAAGCAAAAAGCTCTAAAAGGAGGACCTGGCAAACCATTTCCATATTGTGACCAAGGTCACAGATTCAACAGGTATGGAGGGGAACTGAGAGCGAGCAAGCACTAGCTTTTGATATTTCAACACTCTGATTTTCGTTTGCTTTGGTCCTTAATTTTTTTGTACTTCATCTATTACACTACACTCATTCCAATAGGAGAATTCTCAGATTATTTTTTTTAAAGGTGGATTCTGTAAATCAGATTAATGCTCATATGTATTCTTAATACCTATTCAGCTCCTACAATTCTAAAGCATAAATATTGATTTGGTTCCAGATTTGAATCCAGGCTCACTAAAATCATTAATCAGTCTCTGGAGTTAAGTCCAAATTAGCTGACTTGAATAAACACTACACGTTAACTGCTGATTCATTGATTCCTCCTTCATTCAAGCAATCCTCAATTTACAACAGTTCGTTTAATGACCGTTCAGTTACGACCACCCTGAAAAAAGTGACTTATGACCATTTCTCACACTTACGACCGTTGCAGCATTGCCATGATCACATGATTAAAATTCAGACACTTGGCAACTGACTCATATTTGGGACAGTTGCAGTTTCCCAGGGTCATGTGATCATCTTCTGCAACCTACCTTGTGACAAGCAAAGTCAATGGGAAATCCAGGTTCAATTAGCAACCAAGTTACTAATTAAGAACTGTAGCGATTGACTTAACAATTGTGGCAAGAAAACCCGTAAAATGGAGTAAAATTCATGTAACAAGTGTCTTGCTTAGCAACAGAAATTTTGGACTCAGTTGTGGTTGTAAGTCAAGGACTACCTGTATCTCCTTCACAGTTTAACACAATGCTCACTAAATTCATCAGAACATAAAACTCCTTGGCTATTCTTGGGCTCTTCTAAGCCCAGGTGTTAGGAAAAGTTACTTCTGCCTTCCCTGGTAGGTTGCACTCTGATAGCCATTGTAACTATAGAGTTTTATTCACTGAACTTATGTTAAAGCAAAATGGCTCAACCATAGTGCCAAAATGTTTAACATCCATAATCATTATGGTTACAAATTAAGCTCCATCAATCACTGTCACACAACTGGAAAACTTATTTGTCAACCCTTTTGGCATTGGATGTTCTGTTAATTGTTTTCCAAAACATACTTGTCTGCATGTCTGAGGATTATGATTAGTGTCACTCAATTCTACGCCTAGTGCCACGTTGTGTTTATTTGTTAGATTTAAATTATGTTTGTTATGTTTTATATTATTTATTACACTTATATGGCTGTCCATTTGCCGTACGTGATTCTGGGTAGCTAACACTTAAAAATAAAATTAGAAGTATTAATTTTCTTAATAGTTTTTTTTCCCCCTGAAAACATCTGTTATATGTCTGAAAATATAGATAGTCTTTGACTTATGACCATAATTGAGCCCAAAATTTCTATTGCTAAGTGAGACATTTATTAAGTGAATTTTGCCTCATTTTATGACCTTTCTTGCCACAGTTGTTAAATGAATCATGTGGTTATTAAGTGAATCTAGCTTCCTCACTGACTTTGCTGGTCAGAAAGTTTATCACATGACCACAGGACACTGCAATGCATCATAAACATGAACCAGTTCCCAAGCATCTGAATTTTGATCACATGACCACGGGGGAATGCTGCAATGGTTGTAAGTATGAAAAATAGTCATAAATCATTTTTTTCAGTGCCGTTGTAACTTCGAACGGTCACTAAATGAACTGTTGTAAATCTAGGACTGTCTGTAAAGACCTAGCCAGCAATGTTTGCAAGATACTTTTTTTCCATGAGTATCTTGTGAATCACCCAGAGTTGACGGGAATTGGGTGGCATACAAATAACAATAACAAAACAACAATGTTGATAATTTTTACTTCATGAGCTGAAGACTGTCTGCATAGGGACTTCTCTTCATCTTATCTTTCCAACAATCATCCTGTTGTGACCTAGGCTTCTTGAGTCATTAAAACACACGAGTAGTCCCAAAAACCATTTTTATTGCAACAGCTATGAATTACGTTCATTCACAGCTGAGTCCTAATTAGTTGCAAAAAGTCCTTTGGGAGAAGTCCTTCGGGATAATCACCAACCTTTATCTCCCTTGACACTCTGCCAAAGACCTACTTGGCAAAGCCCCACGGAGTCCAGAATCAAACAGAGATGCCGACTGGGAACAGAATTAACAACGTTGCTTTCCTGCAAAGTGCCCATGTGCCTTTGCTCCTCTTTTAAGCCTTATGGGAGGGGCCAATCATCTCCAGGCCTTACTCCTGAATCATCCCTTTTGTTTTAACTGTTTGTGCCTTCTGGCAGCTCTGCGCATGCACGCACTAGGAACAGGCTCCTCCTGTTCCTCTGCCTCTCTGCTGTCCGACTCTGGAGGCTCTGGAGTCCATGCATCACTTGCAGATGGCCCTGGCCCCATCTCTGTCTCCGACAGAGCCCTTGTCCGGGCCTTCCCCAGACTGCAGGACTGGCCCATGTTCCTCCCCAGCCTCCTCACTGTTCGATTCCACTGCCAGCTCCACAGACTGCTGGTGGACCATAACATCCTGTCAAATGGGCCAAGCTGAGAGCTACTCTCTAGCTCAAAGTCAGCTGGTGTATTCCATGACAGAGGACAGACCTAATCTTGGGTTTCCCTCACTTTTAGTCTGACATTTCCTACCTAATTCTGGCTCCTCTCCTGGGTAAAGTCACAGAGTTACCCAGAGATACATAGAAATGAGCCATTATCTTGCAGAATGATATGGATTGGGAAGGAAAGGTTATTTCAATGTCATACTCATATTTTGAACAGAAAAAAATTTCTACTAAAAATAACTTTCAGGAGCTGCATTAAAAATATTTGTTGATCATAACTTCTTCTTTGAAAACCCCATGTAGCTAATTACTGGCAGTGAATGTATAAATTTTGATTTTCCTTCAGGTGCTAATTTCCATGCAAACTGCCACCCCTGCAATATACATTAGATCTACTGCATTTGTTACAACTGATGAGTGACTCCCAGAGCACCAGTATTTTAAAGCATGTAATTGCAGTGATGTCCTACAGTCTGCAAAATGTGTTATTATTGTTATTTATTCCTGCAATGAGTATGCCTCTTCAAAGGCTGTAAGCAGTTTACAACTGATGCAATAAAACAACTGTACCACAGTAAGAACTACTGATGACCAAACCACGTATCAATAATCAAAATTTATTTATTTATTTATTTATTTATTAAATTTATATACCACCCTTCTCCTAGTGGACTCAGGGCGGTGTACAGCCAAGAATAAAAAGCACTCCAATACAAAATTTAAAATATTAATAAAAGAATTAAATAATTTTGGTCATCATCATTGAAACTTTAACCATACATGTAGCTCTGAGAAAATGATATCATTCATTCCCTGTAGGACAATATTTCAACTATCCTCTTGAATGTTAACACACAGAGAGAATCTTCAAGGGCAGAATATCTGGGGAGCAGGCTATCACAGATAAGGCTCGTTTCTAGACCTATCCATGATCATTTCAATGGACATACACAACATGGTCTCTTGGGTTTTCACTGGATGAACTGACTCTATAAAGATTAAAAAGTCTTGAAGGTATCATGACTTGAGCCATAGAGGATTTCTATAGATAACGATTAGCATTTTAAATTGCATTTAAAAATAAATTACTGTGTTTCCTCAAAAATAAGACCCTGTCCTAAATTTTTTGAACCCTAAAATAAGTGCTTGGCCTTACTGCCATACACTCAAAAGACTGATTGGGCTTATTATTAGGAGATGTCTTATTTTGGGGGAAACAGGGTAGTAGCTAATAATAATTTCTCCAACAAAAATATAATTGTGGCTATAGCGGCTGTCATTAATTACCAGTTGCATTTTGTCCCAGCTGTGTGGTTAGCAAGTTGTGCTGAAGGGCAGCCTCATTTAGCACAAATCTTAGTAGCACAATAAAGTGATGACAAAGATGTAACGGGCTGTTCCTAGCACATCCAATTCTAAAAATGGCTACAGCTGATGTCCCAGTCAACAGCTGGACACAGCCTTTCCATCTTTTGCTGGGGAGTTTTGCATCTTTCGCAATCAAGAGTTCTCAAATTGCAGACTAACTCTTTCTGGAGCAATATAACCCCATCCAGAGCTAAAGATGGAATTGTCGTCCATCAACTCTCAAAGAATGTTCAGCATTTTTTTGGATCCAGCTTCTCTTTTCTTGCATAAATGAACCAGGAGGAGGAAATGATCCAGCCCACAGGTGATATAGCAAATCTCATTGAGGACTTCGCTGCATCAAGATCCAAGGCTCAACTGAATCCAAGATGATATTGCAATGTCAACTCATTGGAATTGCTTTGCCACCACCCAGTTCTGAAAAATATAAGAGTTTTTATCCACAAAATGTGGGGACAAAATGTAAGGACACAGTGGCTCAGTGGCTAAGACACTGAGCTTGTTGATCAAAAGGTTGGCAGTTCAGCAGTTCAAATCCCTAGTGCCGCGTAATGGGGTGAGCTCCCATGACTTGTCCCAGCTTCTGCCGACCTAGCAGTTCAAAAGCACATAAAAAATGCAAGTAGAAAAATAGGGACAACCTTTGATGGGAAGATAACAGTATTCCGTACGCCTTTGGCATTTAGTCATGCCAGCCACATGACCACGGAGACGTCTTTGGACAACGCTGGCTCTTCGGCTTTGAAACGGAGATGAGCACCGCTCCCTAGAGTCGGGAATGACTAGTACATATGTGCGAGGGGAACCTTTACCTTTACCTTTACCTTTACCTAGCCACAAAATGTTTGCCAAAACATCACCGTGACCTTGTGGAAATTCTTCCAACCCATCTTTTAGTAAAAATGTCTGGGTCACTTTAAATATACTTGCTGGACAGCTTTCAACAAATAAAAGAAGAACAGAATAGTAATGGGACTTTCCCTTCCTGTCTACCCTGTTGTAGGCTTCAATTTGGGTTCGTAACCATGTTTGATTTCTTCCTTCTTATTCACCAATCTCTCTCCAGTCTGCCCTTCTGTTGTTTCATTTTCCAGTGCACCTTGATATGATGCTGATGACAAACAGGAAGAGGCTGCTTGGGGACCAATCAAATCAGGCAAATTCAACAGGTCCCTGGGAAAGGCCATCTGAACAGGTCTTTTCTTCCTGTAAAAGCTGATGACATCAATAAGCCTCATAAATTCTCAGATAGTTACCCAAATCCTGATTTGAATTCTGATTTCTCTTTTTGAGCATATAAGAAAAGTTTAGAACTAAATAGCTGCGCATCTCCTTGTATTGTTGGAGATTTTTTAAAAAACAAACAAACCCCAAATCATTTCCTTCACTGGTTGTCTCAATGTTTTAGTATACATTTACCTTGGCTTCCTCCTGTGTCCCGAATAAGGATAAAAGTAGCAAGATACTTTCATCCACATAATAATGTACCGTATACTTTTTCTTTTGCGGTGAATGAATAAAGTAATTCAGCAGATGAAACCTGGGACCCTTACATAGAAAAGCAACATTTACATCAACATTCAGGAAGTTTCAGGCCTCACCTGATTAAAGTTACCAAATCTTTGTAATGGTAGGTGATCAGAGGATATCTCAATGACATGCCTGAAAGGTTAGGAATGACAGTTTTGCCAGGGTATTTTTGGATGGGAATCGAGTTTCAAAGCATGCTGAGGCTGAGATAGTGGTGGAGTCAGGAAGTGAATGAGGACAAGCTTACTCATGGAAATAGCTGGAAGAACTCCAATAGATGATGAAGTTGAAACTCTTGGCATCCAATCCTCCATATCAAGCTTTCTTTGTAGATACTCATTCAGGCTTTTCTTGAGTTCTTTGAAGAAGACAATAACACCACTGCTTTTTCTATCAGTCTGTGAATAACCGCTTTGGAGACAATGACTCAGATTTTGGAGCCAAAGAAAAGAGATACATGGTTGTGCTTTGCATATATAAGACTGCAGATACAATAACTAAATGGTTATTCCACTGGAAAGACCTTGTGAAGAATGATAAATAAGGATTTCAGAATGAGAATTGCCCTAGGCTAAGCTGACAATGAATCAGTTGTCAGCCAATTAGAAAACAGGATTTTCTCCATTGTGCATACTATCTGCCATTCATTGAAAAGAGATTTTGGACTGATAAAAAAAAGTCTCATTAAATTGTGGGATTTGGTATCATTACTAAATATGATAATGGGTCTCAATTCAGTCATCTTATTAAGAAGGACTGGATAAAATCTTGAAGGGCAGAATTAATGATAGCTACTAGTCTTGATAGCTACCTATCTTTTAAATCAAAGGAACTATGCAGTAATGAGCAATAAAGGTCAGGGATGGTTATCCCTATGTCCTGCTTGTGAGCTTCTCAGATGCTGTTGGTTTGTCACAGAGAATACTGGACTAGAAAGGACTTTGGTCTAATTTAGCAAGGTTTCTGGTTTGTTCTTAATTTTTAGTTAAGAGTTGCCATGGCTAAGACCAGATCTGGTTTTGGCTTTTCTACTTAGAAGCTCTACAGCTGTAAAAGTGCAGTGATATTTATCTTCAGAGTCCATAACTTCATTTAATGACTGGGGATAATTTTCAGTTTTTCATCCTAGAGGTCATTCTCCTGAATTCAGAGTTAAGCTAGGGCTATAACACTGTATGTTCAGATAAAATCTGGCATTTTTATTATAAGATTGGTAAGATCAAAGGGCACTTGGTACTCATTGCAACATCCAACAATTTATTTTTCAACTTCTTTTGCGAATTAAACATAGAAATGGGGGTTTAGGAATCAGAACTGATCCATGGCAATCTAGGATAATAAAGGTGGCAATTACTATTACGGCTCTCTAAATAGCTACTATACACATAGTCCTGGATTTATTACCACAATTCAGTATTTCCATCATTAAGCAGTCATTGTGGTCATTAAACAAGTCATCACATGATCGGACCTGATTTTACAACTATTTTTACCACATTCATTAAGCAAAGCATGTGGTTGTTAAACAAACCACGTAGCCATTAAGCAAATTTATCTTCCTCAACTAATGTTGCTTGTTCAAAACTGGTTAAGAAGGACACAAATTGCAATCATGTGACCATAGGGGACTGCAACCAGTCGTACATGTAAATTGGTTGCCAAGCATCCAAATTACAATAACATAACCGTAAGGGTGCTGCAATGGTTATAAGTGCAAGGACAGATCATAAATAATTTTTCCAAGGCTGTTATAATTTCGAACCATCAGGAGGAAGAAGGAGAAGAAGGAGAATTCTTTATTGGCCAAGTGTGATTGGACACACAAGGAATTTGCCTTTGGTGCATATTCTGTCAGTAAACATAAAAAGAAAAGATACATTCATCAAGAATCATATCACAACACTTAATGATAGTCATAGGGTACAAATAAGTAATCAAATCATACTAGGAAACAATCAATATAAATCGTAAGGATACAAGCAACAAAGTTACAGTCATACAATCATAAGTGGGAGGAGATGGGTGATAGGAATGATGAGAAGATTAATAGTGATGCAAACTTAGTGAATAGTTTGACAGTGTTAAGGGAATTATTTGTTTAGCAGAGTGATGGCGTTAGGGAAAAAACTGTTCTTGTGTCTAGTTGTTCTGGTGTGCAGTGCTCTATACCCATCATTTTGAGGGTAGGAGTTGAAACCATTTTATGTCGAGTTATGTCAAGGTTGCAAAGCAAACAGTTGTAAGCTGAGGAGTACCAGTAAATGTCACTAGATATCCCTATTGCAGGAAAACCAGAATAGGCACTGCACAAACTCCAAATTCTGGCCTTATTCATGGTACCTTAATTGCAAATATGATTTTAGGTCTATATTGTATACTGCAACTGAGAAACATTGTGCAAGTGCGGCCTACTCAATCTGACTCCAGCCTGCCTGGAAACAGAGCTTAACTTTGTTTGCCTTTTTAGAAAAGTTGTGCAAAATGGGTTTTGGAGCAGGCACTGTAACACTTATAGGTTCTGCAACTTGGGACTGTCTAAAGCAAGAGTGGGAACCATAGTCCCTTTATGAGTTGTGGACTTCAACTCCCAGAATTCTTGAGCCAGCTATGCTGGTTCAGGAATTCTGGGAGTTGAAGTCCACAAACCATTAAAGGGCCACGGTTCCCCATCCTTAGTCTAAAGTATTAATTCTTTGGCATTTTACTTGCCCTGTCTTTCCTTTTGGGAAAGGTGATGACTGAATGAAGCTGGATTTCAGACACCTAGCATAGCTCCAGAACAAAAGATAGGAGTGGTATTGAAAAGAGGTTTATAAAAAGAATGTATTGTAAACAGCTTCTAAAGTCTAGAAACAGCTATCTGCCTGAAGCCAGGTGGCCTCTGTAGGTGGGTAGGGGTTTTGACCATTGGTGGGATTCAAATTTACTACGGTTCTGTGGGTGTGGCTTGGTGGGCGTGGTGTGGCTTGGTGGGCATTGCAAGGGAAGGATACTATAAAATCTCCATTCTCTCCCCACTCCAGGGGAAGAATACTGCAAAATCCCCATTTCCTCCTGATCAGCTGGGACTCAGGAGGCAGAGAATAGATGGAGGCAGAGCTAGTCAGAATTTTTACTACTGGTTCTCTGAACTATTCAACATTTCCGCTACCTTTTCTCCAGAACTAGTCAGAACCTGCTGAAACCCACCTCTGGTTTTGACTCTACCCATGAAATCATCTGAGTACCACCTGTTTCCCATGAAAGTTTCAAAATATGAGAATTTCAGCACACATTCTCTATGGTTAGTTCTCTATCATTTCTATTGCGGACAGTTTGTGATGCAGTATGGAAATTTTCACTTTGCGTGAAAGGAGGCTGCAAAACTCTTAAGTGATGAGATCAGATTTTGGCACATTACTAAGTGCCCTTCCATATTGTTTTCATATTCTTCACTTCTCTAAGTAATTTGAGAAAAGCGTTCCAGAGACAACATGTGCCTTTTGTTACCTTTTATAAATGCACTAACATTGGTACATTTGGGATCTGATCATGGGGCCTTGGCCTGCAGCCATAAATCAAGAGAACTCCAAATGACAGCTAAAGATTAGCGTCAATGCTACACTGGGCTACTGATAGCTGACAGACATCCACAGACCATTTAAAAGGAAAAGGAAATCATACCGTTCAATCAACTCTCATTCTTTGTAGTTATGTGGCCAGTGAAGACATTGGAACAGAGAGTAGTCCAGCTTTTTACCATGCCATTGACTCTTTACATCCTAATATAGCATCTGATTAAATCAGCTAATGGTCCTGTAGGAAAATATATGTTTTTTTTAAAAAAAGTACATAAAACATTCATCGCAGCAGTCAAGGTGTTTGAAGCTGTGGCAGAGAAGTTAAATTATTATGAGACCGAGCAGGAGGGGGGAAAGCAACAGGCAGTTGGTTGGAGTTCTCTCAGGGCCCACTGCCTGTGGTTTCCTTGAATCTGGACAGAGCCAATGAGTACAGAAAGAGCAACAACACTTTGACTCTCCAGATGTTGCTGAATGATAGTCTCTGTAATTCCATTTAGGATGGCTAATGGTGAAGGATGTTGGGACTTGTATTTCAGCAACATCTCAATGCCTTGTTGCGTAGGTTAGGTGTGCAAATGACGTGGAAGGAGGGAGAAAACACAAGCATAAGGACACTGTGATACTTAGCATCAATCTCTCAAGACCAGAGGTGAAATGCTCCAGTTCAGACCAGATCTCCCGATCCGGTAGCAATGGCAGCAGGTGGTTCAGAGAACCGGTAGCAAAAATCCCTGCGCCCCCGCCCTCCCCCACCATGCCCAGCTGAGTCGCACGATCATCAGAGGCTTTTTTTTTTTTAACTTTTAATAGCCTATCTCACATGCAGTAGTTCCATTCCCACTTCTTTCTTCGGCCACATAAAAACTGTAAAGCCTCATCATTCACACCGCAAGAACTCCAGTAGAATATACATTCCTGAGACTTGGTGTAGCCATTATCCATCAAAATCATTTGACAGGCATCTGAGAATATTAAATCATACACAAAGTGTGTGTGTTTGTGTGTGTGTGTGTGTGTGTGTGTATGTATATGCATATGCATATGCATATGTATATGCATGCACCAAATTTATATTTCGCTGATAAAGAAATAAAATGAAATATAAATTTGGTATAAAAATGGTTTGTCATGAATGCAACTGCTTGAGGGCTCCTGGATTGGAGCTGAATGGCAGAAGGGAAGAAGAATGCTCCCTCCCACATGTTGGAGTAGACCAGGTGCCTCGATAGAAAAACACTTTTATATATACTTATATTTTGCTGATAAAGAAATAAAGGGAGACTAGTATAGATCTATTCCAAACTATTTAGCTCTCATCAGCTAGCCATACCCTTACTTGGATTCAAACTTGGGCTGTCTGCAATGTTAGGCAGTTGTATTAACCTCTGAGCCACAAGTTCTCCTCCCTTCATCAGCTTGTGCATTCAGGGTAACAGATGTTGGAAGTGGAGTCGTTGGGAAGGGCTTTTTAATATATTTTTGTGTGTATGAGTTTGATTAATTTAACTCAGTTAGACTGCCTAGGTACAGACAGTCCCACTATTGCTCAGTTTTGGTTTTGGTTTTTAAGATTTTTTTGGTTTGGTTCGCATGAGTGATAGAACTAATTCATTTTATTCTGAATCAATGTAAGGAGAAAGGATCATGGTTTTATCTTCCCTGTGCTAGTGTCCCCTAGAAGGTGTGGTAAGGGAGAATATGATGTTGTGGCCCAAAACTTCAAAAAAGTACCAAGGTGGAGTATAACAGTTTATTCTGAAACCTGACAGAAATAGATGTTCATAATATACATTCTTCTTTCTTCTTCTCTTTTACCACTTCAGGTATCGAGGGAGATGCAGAATTTTGGTTCTTGCACATCTGGCGGGCCTCAACCATTGTCATTTGATTCTGTTGAAGCATGACTTTGATGCTGTCTCTGCGTCTTCTTCTGGATCATGTTCTTTGGCCTTCTCTTTTTGAATACGCCTTGTATGGTATAGAATCCTAAGACTTCACTTAATTCTTGCCATCACCTGCACATTATTATCACCATGAATACGTCCAAAATATTCTTCCAAGTCCTACTCTGTAGCCTCATCATGGTGGTGAAGGAGAAGGATTTAAGAGTATAAACTCCCGCAAGGTCATCCTCTCCTCTGCGCATGCTCCAAGATGGCAACTCCCGGTAGATCCTCCGAGGCTGAGTAAGGATTAAGGGGGCCTATGGATTCCTATGTGAGCCAAATTTCAGCTCCTGGCCCGGTCCCAGCTGGGCGGTAGTCAGGGCAGTCCGGCAATGGGTTTTTTAGCCTTGTCTGACATCTCGAGCCGGAATGGCTGGCAGAATTTGAATTGGGCCGCAGAGCCGAGGAACGCGCTGGAGGACTGTGGAGGACTGTGTGGGTGTTCAAGGCTCTGACGGCACTAATGGAAGACTTGGAAGACTTGGAGTCGGGACTTTGGATTCTGGAGCCAAGGATGGTGGTGACTCTCGGCTCCTTTGTAGCAACAGTAGAGAGTGATGGTGGGGGAGTTGGTGAGGGTGGCTTGTTGCAGCCTCGCCACCTCCTCCCCCTTACGAGCCTCCGGCTGCCTTTTTTACAGCTATGGGCAGCTGGCTCGGCAGTTTTACAACGCCGGCGGGGGAGGTGGAGGAGGGGGGCGATGGTGGCTGTTGTGGCCTCGCCCCCTCACCTCTCCGCGACCCCTGCAGCAGTGAGGGCGGCAATGGAGGACGGCGCTTTCTTTACAACAATGGGCAGCCGATTCAATGGTCTTACAACACCGATAGGGGTGATGGAGGGAACAGGGCGAGGGTGGCCTGTTGTGGCCTCGCCCCCCCCCCCCGTGAGCCCCTGCCTGCCTGTAACGCTGCAGTGGTGAAGGCGGTATCCCCTCTCCTGGGCATCATCATGATTATATCCCCTCTATTTGACATCATCATTGTTGCATCCCTGACTCTGACTCTGGCTATGTTTATTGAACCACCTTTACCATCTTACCATCTGTATCATCTGCCAGCGCATTGAGACCAACTTTACCCACTACGCTCTGTTTTGAGAAGAGGTCCCAGCCTGGGTGTGGGCTTCGAGGGAGCCGACCTATTGCTGCTGCCACTGGACAGGATTACATCCATTAATGCCAGTTGCCGTGAGAGGGCAACTAGGTACTATCTCTCCGGGGGCAGCAGCCTGAGACTCCTCTTCACTGCTGTGAGAGGACAGTGAAGCCCGATGGACTTATTCACACCAGAAATGGGCGGACTCTTTCTCTTGGACCTTTGCTTTTAAGATGTTTTATGAATCCTTGGCCTTATTTATTCTCTCAGCTGAATTGTGATGTATTTATTAGCCGATCTCTTAGCACTGCGAGATTCCCCCCTCTCGCAGGCCTGGCCCGCTTCGTTATCGAGGGCCTACCTTAATGACGGGCTTTGGGACCCCGAGAGGTGGCATGTGGCAAAGAGGGGGCTGAGGGGTTTTTTATATAAATTTTTATCTAAACTTTTAAGGGGTTCCGGGAGGGGGGTGGAGGGGATAGTGGGTAGGGGGGACAACCCACCTAGGGGAGGGTTGGGTCGAGCTGTAAAGAGTGGTGGGGGGAGTGTGGGACCCGGGGTCGTGGAGGGGATTAGAGCGGATCCAGATAGTATATTGAACATCGTTACTGTAGGTGGGAGAGGTAGATATGGCGGGAGCAGGGGGCCATATCGTGTCAGGGGAACATGTACCCGCGGTTTACGAGCGGTGGCGTGTTCCGGCCCCCAAGGCTCCTCCCGCTCCCTGGGTTGCACAGATCCTCAGGGCCCGGGCCTTCGGCTGATGTTGTGCAATGCCAGGTCTGCAGTAAATAAAGCCCCCCTCATCTGTGAGCTTGTTCAGGAGGGGGATGCAGACCTGGCAGGTATTACGGAGACCTGGTTGGGCCACGATGGGGGGGGGTGCCCCTCATTGAAATGTGCCCGCCGGGTTTCCAAGCATTTCATCAGCCGAGGTCACAGGGGAGGGGCGGGGGGTTGCAGTTATTATTAGAGAAGGTCTGAAACCGAGGGAGGCCACTGTTCCTCAGACGGCCAGTTGTGAATCCCTCCTTGTGAAATGGGGTCATGGGGTTCAGATGGGTTTGCTGATCACGTACCTGGCTCCCTGCCATGTGGCAGCAGTCCTGCCCGAGCTTCTCGGCGTCATCGCCGCGGTGGCGGTTGATATTCCCAGGCTTATGGTCATGGGGGATTTCAACCTGCCATCCGTGGGGGAGATGTCTGAGGTGGCTCGGGAGTTCATGGCTTCCATGACAGCTATGGACCTGACCCAGTTAATTCATGGCCCTACCCACACGGGGGGAAACACACTGGACCTGGTTTTTGTCTCTGGACAGTGGTTGAGAGATCTTGATATAGGGGACATAGTCATTGAACCCTTGTCATGGTCAGATCACTCTCTCCTTCGTTTTGACTTTCGAACCGCAATACCCCGCTGCAGGGAGGTGGGGCCGGTAAGATGGTTCCGCCCCAGGCGCCTGATGGTACCTGATAGGTTCCAGATGGAGCTTGGGCCATTCCCTGAGGCTCTGGCACACGCCTCGGCCGGAGACCTGGTGGCCGCCTGGGATAGGGCGGCCGCCGTAGCTCTGGATCGGGTCGTGCCTTTGCGGCCTCTGACCCGGCGTCGATCTCACTTGGCTCCTTGGTTCACTGAGGAGCTGAGGGAGTTGAAGCGCTGGAAAAGACACCTAGAGAGTAGTTGGAGGGCCAGTCTTGCTGAATCTGACCGGACACTGGTGAGATCCCATATTAGGACTTACTTAGTGGTGATAAAAGCAGCAAAATGTAGCTATTTTGCTGCTCTTATTGCGTCATCAGATAATCGCCCGGCTGCCCTGTTTAGGGTGACCCGCTTCCTGCTCCACCAGGAAGCGCGGGAGGACCCCTTGGAGGGTAGAGCCGAGGATTTTGTTCAATATCTGCATGACAAAATCACTCAGATTCGGGAAGATTTGGACTCCGACTGGGTGGTCTCGGGGGAAGGGACTGGGGCAGGTCTTGAGAATCTTATCTGGACTGAGTTTGATCCTGGGACCCCTGAGGATGTGGACAGGATACTGGGTGGACTGAACGCGACCACGTGTTTATTGGACCCGTGTCCTTCCTGGTTAGTGCTGGCTTCCCGGGAAGTGACATGAGGCTAGCTCCAGGGGATTATAAAGGCTTCATTGGGGGAGGGTGTCTTTCCTGCCACCTTGAAAGAGGCGGTAGTGAGGCCTCTCCTCAAGAGGCCTTCCCTGGACCCGGCAATGTTGGTAAATTATCGTCCGGTCTCCAACCTTCGCTTTGTGGCGAAGGTTGTTGAGAGCGTGGTTGCAAAACAGTTTCCCCAGCACCTGGATGAAGCGACATATCTAGATCTGTTCCAGTCGAGTTTCAGGCCCGGGTACAGCATGGAAACGGCATTGGTCGCGTTGGTTGATGATCTCTGGAGGGCTCGGGACAGGGGGTGCTCCTCTGTCCTGGTCCTGTTAGACCTCTCAGCGGCTTTTGATACCATCGACCATGGTATCATGCTGCACCGGTTGGTAGAGATGGGGGTGGGAGGCACTGTGTTGCGGTGGTTCTCCTCCTATCTCTCCGACCGGTCGCAGTCTGTGTTGGCAGGGGGACAGAGGTCGACCCCGAGGCCCCTTATATGTGGGGTGCCACAAGGATCGGTCCTCTTGCCCCTCCTGTTCAACATTTATGTGAAGCCACTGGGTGAGATCATCCGTGATTTTGGGGTGAAGTACCATCAGTACGCTGATGACACTCAGCTGTACATCTCCACCCCAGACCACCCCAACGATGCCCTTGAAATGATGTCCCGGTGCCTGGAGGCCGTGCGGATCTGGATGGGGAGGAACAGGCTCAGGCTCAACCCATCCAAGACCGAGTGGCTGTGGTTTCCGACGTCCCGATATAGTCAGTTGGCGCCATCACTGACTATTGGGGGCGAATCACTGGCCCGCACGGAGAGGGTTCGTAACTTGGGCATCCTCCTGGATTCACGGCTGTCCTTGGAAGGGCATCTGACGGCCGTGGCCGGGAGGATTTTCTATCAGGTCCGCCTGATCCGCCAGTTACAGTCCCTTTCTGGATCGGGACTCCTTGCTCACAGTCACTCACGCCCTTGTCACTTCCCGTCTAGATTACTGTAATGCTCTCTACATGGGGCTCCCCTTGAGGAGCACCCGGAGGCTCCAACTGGCGCAGAGTGCGGCCGCGCGGGTGGTGATGGGAGCGACATGGCGTTCCCATGTGACACCTCTCCTGCGCGAGCTGCACTGGCTCCCGGTGGTCTTCCGGGTGCGCTTCAAGGTCCTGGTTACTACCTTTAAAGTGCTCCATGGCTTAGGACCTGGGTACTTGCAGGACTGCCTACTACCACCAATAGCCTCCCACCGGCAAGTACGATCTCATAGAGAGGGTCTCCTCCGGGTGCCGTCAGCCAAACAATGTTGGCTGGCGGCCCCCAGGGGGAGAGCTTTCTCTGTGGGGGCACCTACTATCTGGAATGAGCTCCCCCCAGAGATACGGAGGATCCCGGATCTGCCCACCTTCCGCCGCGCTCTTAAGACTTTTCTATTTCGCCAGGCGGGCCTGGCCTAACCACTCCCTGTTTTTAGTGTTAAATTTTAAAAAATTTTAAATTATATTGGGGTGTTTTAATTCTGTCCGGGCCAAATTCATTTAATCTGTTTTTAGTTGGTTTTTAAATTTTGTACGAATGTATTTTTATTGTTGGCTGTACACCGCCCTGAGTCCTTCGGGAGTAGGGCGGTATATAAATCCAATAAATCCAAATCCAAATCCAAATCCAAGGCCTGAAGGTCATCCCAGCTGCCCAGTTAAAACAAGTGGGCTTGTATTTTGGGCATCAGAGATATAGGAAGACACTGAAAACAGGTAACCACTTTAGTGACAGTGGCAAAGGTATCAATTCATACTGCACAGGAGAAGGCCGTGGTAAAGCACTCTTGTATTTTTACCAAGAAAATCACATGGAGAGAAAGTATGAAATGATTGACAATATAGTGCAGGATAATGAGCCCCTAAGGTTGGATGGCATTCAACATGCTACGGACAAAGAGATGGTATCTTTCAAAGTACTAATGGTGTTTATGATGGGGCTAGATTAAAGCCTTTGAGACCTCGGGTTCCTGATGTTGCCACTCAGGAAAAGAAAACCTGAAGCTGCAAAGACAGAATGAAAGAAGTATGAATACTGGAAAGTTCAACACAGTAAAAGATGGACTGAAGCTACTATAAATAAACAACTTAGACATCAGTAAATTGAAATGGGTTGAGTGTGGCACCAGCCGAGACTCCAGGACAGCAAAGGGGTTGGGGGGGAGATAGCATTGTCATTTGGGAGTGTCTGTTGGCCTAGGTCAGTGATGTCAAACTCAATCTCATTGAGGGCCGCATCAGGGTTGACCTTGGGTGGCTGGGGTGTGTGGCCAGGGTAGGTGTGGCCAGCTCAACATCACTTGTGTTGGGGACACCTGCAGGGACCTCCTGCAGTGTTCTGCCAGCAAAAATGGATGCGGTCCTCCCAATCTCTGTTTTTGCTGGCAGAGGCACCAATGGTGGGTCTTTCGCTGTTTTCAGGGTGGCTCCGCGGAACAGACCTAAGTCCCCTGAAGGCCGGATCCAGCCCATGTGCCTTGAGTTTGTCATCCCTGGCCTAGGTAATTTCATGGCTGATCTCAGAATAGTAGCCACACATTGGACATAGTTTTCTCATCAGAGTAAGTGGGGGAACCCATGGTCCCTCCCCTGTGGGATGCTATAGGGCTTGGTGTTTTCTCCACTCCTTTTTAATATTTACATGAAACCACTGGGTGAGATCATCCACTGCCACAGGGTGAGGTAATATCAGATAATATTCAGGTCTACATTCCAGGTGAAATAAGTGATATTGTGGATGCCCTTTTGCAGTGTTTGGAAGCTATGAAGGTCTGGATCAGTGATGGGATTCAAAAATTTTTACTACTGGTTCTGTGGGTATGTCTTGGTGGGCGTGGCAGGGGAAGGATACTGTAAAATCTCCATTCCCTCCCCACTCCAGGGGAAGGTTACTGCAAAATCCCCATTTCTTTCCAATCATCTGGGACTCGGGAGACAGAGAATAGATGGGGACAGGGCCAGTTAGAGGTGGTATTTAGCAGTTCTCCGAACTACTCAAAATGTCCACTATCAGTTCTCCAGAACTGGTCAGAACCTGCTGAATACCACCTCTAGTCTGGATATGGAAGAACAGAGTTCAAGTGAACCCTGGTGAGATGGCTAGGCTATGGGCAAGAGGCTCCTCTGTAGCTGAGAGTTTACCATTTTTTGTCCTGGATGGGGTTGCATTGCTCCGGATGGACCCTGTGCATATTCTTGAGGTCCTCCTGAATTCACAACTAGCAGTCATGATTAGGAGAGCCTTTGCTCAACTTTGTCTTCCATGCTAGTTATGCCCTTTCTGGGACCAGGAAGTCCTTACTTCAATCATATATCCAGATCATCTCCTGTATGGATTATTGTGCTCTACATGGGGCTACCCTTGAAGAGTATTTGGAAGTTGCAACTAGTGCCATGTGAACTATCTTGGGTGCCCCTAGATTGGCACATATATTGGATGCCAGTTTGCTTTCAGGTCCAATTCAAGGTGTTAGCTATCACTTTTAAAGCTCCTTGTGGCATGGGATCAGGTTACCTGAGGAACCATCTCAACCCAATTATATCATCCCATCCTACCTGATTAGGCAGGGAGGCTTTGTTGTGGATCCAATCAATTAAAGAATTCTGACTGGATCCGGGGATAGTGCCTTCTCTGCCATTGCCCCACCCTTTGGAGCACCTTATACCAAAAGTGAGGTAAGGCCCCATTCTTCTGGTTTTCAGAAAAAGTGTTAAGACCTGGATTTGCCAATTGACATGTGGGTGAAAGAGTGATATGCAGCCTTGAGGATAGTTGATGTTGTGAGGAAGTTCTCTCCATCTTATTTCCTTAACGTTTAATATATAACCCTAACATTTTAAATTCTGCTTTTAACTGTGTTTTTATTTATGCTTTTATACTATGACATTTTTTTTTATTGTAAACTGCCCAGAGTTACTTAGGTGGCATGGGCGGTGTAGAAATGTGATGAATAAATAAAGAAAATAAATAAGAAACCAACCTATATTCCAAGACCAAAAAAGAGACTTGACAGAGTGTCATACAATATCTTTAGTTTCACATAGTAGCAAAATAATGCTCAGGATCATCCAATGCATACCAGAAACCTACAAGGACAAAGAGATGCCAGATATTCAAGTTGGCTTTAGAACAGACTGACGAACACAAGACATTATTGCCAACGCACACTGGATAATTGAAAAAGTCAAAGAATAAATACCAAAAAAGAAGTCAGTACGTGCTTCATCGATTATAGAAAAAGCCTTGGATTGTGTCAATCACGTCAAGCTGCGAAATGTGCTCAGAAAATTAAGAATCTCAGAACATCTCTTTGTCCTCATGAGAAATTTATATTCGGGTCAGGAAGCCAGAAACCAGAACAAGGGGAAACAAACTGGCTCCAGGTTGACAAAGGAGTGCGATAAGGCTGCATACTCTTCCCTTATTTATTCAGCCTACATGTGGAATATATATTAAGGGAAGAAATAAGCATGGAAGAAGAAACATCAATAACTCACACTATGTTGATGATGCTACTCTGATAGCTGAAAATGCAAGCCCTAGTATTAAAAGTCACAGTGAAAAAAATGGGGCTAACGTGAAATATAAAAAAAGATCAAATTAATGACAACAGGTAGAGCAATCAGCCTTTAGAACTGATGATATTGAAATGGTAGATAGCTTTTACCCTTTTAGGTTCAACTACGGTATCAACAATAAAGGAACAAGCTGTGAATAAACAAGCACCCCACCGACTAGCATTTGGTAAAACAGCCTTGGTAGAGATATTGAAATGCCATGATGTATCTAACATTTGCAAAGATCAGAAACATGCAAGCTATGATATTCCCTATGATGTTCTATGGAAGCAAAAGTTGGACTTTAAACATGCAGGATAGGAAGCCTATTGATGCTTTTGATCTTTGATGCTGGAGAAGACTCACGAAGAATATTGTTCTCACTTGAGGCACAAATGACCAGGCTCAAATTATCCTACTTTGGATCCATTATGCAAAGATCCAGCTCTCTGGAAAAGAGTGTAATACTGGGAAAGGTAAAAGGAAAGAAAAGAAGGGGGCAACCAGCAACAAGGTCAATGCACTGAATTACAGAAGTGATAAATGCATCATTGAGCCCTAGTGGCGCAGTTGTTAGAATGCAGTACGGCAGGCTACTTCTGCTGCCTGCCGGCTGCCTGCAATTTGACAGTTCAGATCTCACCAGGCTCAAGATTACCTCAGCCTTCCATCCTTCCAAGGTCAGTAAAATGGGGACCCAGATTGTTGGGGCCAATATATTGACTCTGTAAATTGCTTAGAGAGGGCTGTAAAACACTGTGAAGCAGTATAGACATCTAAGTGTTACTGCTATTGAGAGTCCTGAAAGAACAGTTTAGGAATAGTTCATCTTGGAGAATATCTATCTATTTGATCACTAGAAACTGAAAAAAAGCTTGACAGCACATAATCAATTGCTCGATTGCTCGATAGATCAATCAATCCATCCATCTTTTCAGGATACAGAGGCTGAGTTTGGTTAGGGAAGTGATGTTGATCAGGGATGGCTTCAGCATACAAGGTGAAAGGTTGTAGTGATGGAAAAAGTGATCCAGTCAGCATTTGGATTTCTTTGTGATTGGACAAAGGAAAAGAGGGATCTTGCTATTAAAAAAGGGGTGGCAAGGTAAATAATCTTGTAGCACCACCAAGTGATCACTAATTTTATATAATTTTGTAGGATAAATTGGAAGATTTCATCCAGTCTGCAAAATCCACAGCCAATAAACTGGGCTGACACTGGATTGATAGGAAGATTGAATGAAGTAGACTGTGAGAAACTGCTATTTCCACTCCCAGTTGCCATTAGCTGTGTGAATGGGGGTTTCCCTCCCTCTTTTGCAGAGACGTCTGTGGCATCTGTAAAAAGCAGTTTAGGGGATCATTTACCCTGGGGAGTGATATGGTGTCATTTCCATCACATTTGGCCATTGGAAATGTCCTAAAACATTAAGAACAGGGAACTGATTGACTTTGTTTTCTATTTCCTGTCTCCACCATCTGTTCTTTCTGTGTTGTATTTCTGAGATCGCCCACATGACAGCAGGGTTTATCTGGGATTTATTATGCTGAAGGTTACTTTGAGAGCCTTTCAGGCCAAAAAGCTTGCTTCAGAACAAGCGAGCAAAGCAGACAAGTGACTAGGGAGACAGGTAGATTATTCAGGTTTCCTTTGATTCTGAAAGAAGAAGAATCTTTTCTTTTATGTACACTGAAAGCATATGCACCAAGACAAATTCCTTGTGTGTCCAATCACACTTGGCCAATAAAGAATTCTATTCTATTCTATTCTATTCTATTCTATTCTATTCTATTCTATTCTATTCTATTCTATTCTATTCTATTCTATTCTATTCTATTCTATTCTATTCTATTCTATTCCATTCCATTCCATTCCATTCCATTCTAAATCTAGGCAGTTTCTCATCAACTCCAAAATGTACCAAAATCCTTATAAAAATACGCATTTTGTAATAATGTTTCAATTTTTTTTTTTTTTTAAAAAAGGAAATATGTAGTTTGGAAATATATACTGAAACGCAAAAGGGGGTGCAAATGTTCAAAAGAAAAAAAAAAAATCCGACATTGTAGAAAATCTATGGGAATTTCTAATACTGAATAAATTGCAAATCACTGCAAATTACTTTGGAATTTTCAACTTGATTATTTAAGAGAGAAGGGAGAAGCACACCTTCCGGAAACCTATCTTCAAGAGCTGTAAAATGCCCCTGTGTAACAAGCTATTGATTTTGTCAACTGGTGATAGGTATTTATTATTCTTGGCAGCTTCACAACACCCCACCCCCCCCCTTTCATTGTGCTTGGGTATTATTAAGAGGCTGCCTGTTTGAGAAACCACCTTTTTTGGGTGCCTTGAGTCAGCTGTATTGATCGGCACTCTTGACCGAAGCACAAAATTGACAGCAATGCATGCTCTACGGAAAATTTGCAGTAGGGAAAGGAACTGCCATATTCTAGCAATTTGAGCATTATTCTTCCTGGAGAAGAACGTGGCTGAAATCTGCCGTCCAGCAAAGAGGTGCTCCTCTCCTTTAATTGAGATAAATCTGACTTTGTGCAGGCAAGTAGTGCTACATAAAACCAACGCTTAGGGACTGAATCAATCAAGGCAGTTGATCATCTCTGCTGATTTTCCTTTGGCTCTTAATTAATTTGCAAGCAACTTGTGAACTTATTACAAGCGCTGAGGAGTGCACTAATAAACTCCGGGCTCCCTGCTGCTTTAGTACTTTGTATTGATTGATGACTGCCTACCAGATCCCTTCTGATTGTTCTTGGGCATCCCGCCTTCATCCCAGCCACACTTTCTCATTTCATCTCTCTCCCTCTCTCTTTCTCTCCCTCCCTCCCTCCCTCCCTTCCTCTCCCCCTCTCTCCCCCTCTCTGCCTCTCCCTCTCCCCCCCAGTGGTGAAATCCAATTTTTTTTACTACCAGTTCTGTGGGAGTGGCTTGGTGGGCGTGGCAGGGGAAGGTTACTGCAAAATCTCCATTCCCACCCCACTCCAGGGGAAGGATACTGCAAAATCCCCACTCCTGGAGGGAAGGATACTAAAAAATCTCCATTCCCACCCCACTCCTGGGGCCAGCCAGAGGTGGTATTTGCCAGTTCTCTGAACTGCTCAAAATTTCCGCTACCAGTTCTTCAGAACCTGTCAGAACCTGCTGGATTTCACCCCTGTCTCCTTCTTTCCCTTTCTGAGCAATTGCTATTTCCTGCTCTCTGGCAGCATTTCAAGCAAACAAGAGCAGAGGGTTTTGAAAGATTTCCCCTCCCTCTCTGCAATTGAATCCCTGGAGAAGTAGTTCACCAAGCAGGAGGCAAGTATTTTCCCCCCTTCCTAAAGCTGTCTGGTTTGTCTGGAGGAGAGACCAAAACAACAACAACAACAACAACAACAACAACAACAACAAACCAAATTAAAAACCAACCCAAATGGTAAAATATTGTGCCATTGTCTGTGAGTGCATCAATTCTCTAAGATCCCATCAGTGCTCTGATCCATGACTAGTCTTTCAAAAGTGTAGGGAGACTGGTGGATTTTGTTCTAAGATCAGAAAAAAACAAGTAATGCAAATGCTTTCATAGACATAATTTCGTCCTTTGTTTCCCCCTTCCCTGCCCTTTTAAAAATATTGTTCCAAATTTTGTGACATGAAAAAGCTCCATTCTTTCTCTTTTCTGATGCTAAAGCCCTGGTGCTACAGCAGCGGAGACCCAAGCTCTCCTCAAAGCACCTTACAAGCCCTGGAGTTTTTCTGGCCTCAATAAGAGATATAGAAGGGGCAACATTCACTGCTCTAATAATTTTTTTTAATCACTCATATTGGCAAATGTTGAGAGTGAATTAAGGTAGATCACTTCTGTAGCCATTCTCAAGGGCCATGAGGTGTGGGGAAGAGCTTGGAAGGCCTAGAATACCTCAAAATCTTAGTCCTTCCTGGTCCACCCTTTGATTAATCCTAATCAAGCCCTTTTTTATGCCAGAAACAAAAAAAACCCCAAACATCCTAGCAGTGATTTGGGTGGAAGAATGCCTTCCAACAGTTGTAGGGGCAACAAAAAAAACCTCAGATGGTTGACATACTGAGCCATCAATATGATACTGCAGTTCTATGTATACTAGGGCTATTTATGTATACATATTTCTGTTGTACAAGGCCGAGGCTTTTGAGAACTATAACCTCTCAGAATTTATTCAGTAATTTTTTTGAGAGAGAGAGTACAGATTAACTTCAAATTTTCTAATATAGTTTAATAGTCATGAGTGCAAGAAACTCTCTATTGTCTGTCTGTCTCTAGACGCTAGTCTATTTTATCTTTCTATCTCAAAAGGGACTGTACTCTGATTTTTGTAACGCTATAACCAAATTATTTGGGAGAGGTAAATTTTAGAGCTATGAATTTTGATTTACAAAGATCTTTGCTCTTATAAACCTCATCCAATCCAAAAATAGATTTCTTCCTTTGAATTATGTGGACTAGATCTTTCTGAGTATCTATCCAAATAGATATCCTGACTAGGTGGCTCAGTGGCTAAGACAGTGAGCTTGTAGATCAGAAAGGTTGGCAGTTCAGCGGTTCGAATCCCTAATACAGGTCTCCTGTGTGAGCAGGGGGTTGGATTAAATGACCTTCAAGGTCCCTTCCAATTCTGTTACTGTTAAGAAATAGTTCCCTCTCACAAACAACGCAAATGGGACATGTCATTCCACAAATAAACACTAGAATTTGTTCAGAGAGGAATGAGCTTGGGATGGATTCAGACCTTGAGATAAGTGGTTTTCTTATAATTTGATAACAATCTGCTGGTCTTTAGATTTAGGTTGAATGAAACCAGCTGAAAAATTTTAAAACCTGGATCTAGATTTTTCTTTATGAGTTTACAAAAACACTCTGTGGGGTCTAATGCTCATATTACAGAAAGGGATCATAAAAATATTTAAGAGCATATCATATTTAATAAACAAGCTGCCAAACTTTTGTTGGCCTAAAGTAAAACAGTCCAAACAAAAAAGAACAGAAAAACAGATATTTCAGAACAACGAACCGAATTTAATTGCATTGGATTGAAATGAATTTGAAACTGCAGTTTTCTATCTCAGCATTAGAATCTACATTCAGGTTTTACAACAGGAATAGATCTATAAATAAATCAAGTCAAAATATTTTGATTTCTCCAGAAGATTTAGAAATTGTGTTCTGTCAATGCCAACAAATTTTTGTCTTCCCTGGTACTGAGAACCAAGACCAGGATAGGATTTGATTGATGTTTTCTCTTTAGGCAGGTGTTGAAATGATTATTTGTTTCCATTTTTAACAGTACCCTCTCACCTTCTATTTTATTCTCAAAACAATCGCATGAGATCAGCTAGGCTTTGACAAGCCCAAGGTCACCCAGATAGCTTTACAATTGAATAGAAATATGAACCAGGTCAGAACCATTCTTTTCTGACTCTTTAACCAGCATTGCTACTTTTTCTTTTTCTTTTGGTGAGACAGGAGTGGGGGGAGGGGGGGGGGAGGAAAAAAGCAGAGCACACACCCTTTATATAATAAATGAAGAATTATTCCACATGTATATGTATGTTTGTGTGCGTGTGTATGTGTGTATAAGAGAGAAAGAGAGAGTGATTGCTCAGTAGTAAGAAGGGATTTTAAATATATAGATTTGCATTTGCTATCCAGATTTTTAAGTAGACTCCAAACAGGACTCTAAGGAATTAAATGCTAGTTGGAATACAGAAAGGGAGATTCAATGATTAGTTGATCGAAAATGAGTGTGTTTCTAATGCAGTAATAAAAAAAAATAATGCAATGTCCTTTTCCTTTGTCCTCCTGTTCATATCTCAGATATTTAATCCTTTCACTTATTAGCAGCACCAAATGTTCTAATTCTGAGAGAGTTTATTAGTCAAATGTATTATTAAACTTATTCTTAGTAAAACTTGTTATTCATTAACCCAGGAAAAAAAGATACTTCTTTTGGCATGTGTGTGTGCATGTTAATGGATTCATTCATATTCTGCATTCATAATCCATTCATTTGATATTTCATTCATTCATTCATTCATTCATTCATTCATTCATTCATTCATTCATTCATATATATTAAGGGTATAAACTATGTTTCACAATTCAATTTAATAAAAGATGAGTTAGTCATATTTTGACAAAAGAATATTTTTCTTGCATTTTTGAATTAGACGGTTCTGAGAAAGCAATTAGTCATTTGGCTCTTGTTTTATACAAAACAATTCATTTTAAATGACAAGTATTTACAACATACCTTGTTTGTCACTACTTCATGCTACTCTCAAACAAACCACTTAAAATCATAGCATTAAAACTTGAAAATGTAAAACCCATGGTTTACTGGATCAATCACATGTTAAATACTTCTCCAAGAAGAAAGAATGCAGAGCTGCATTCACTCAACTCAAATCTTAGCACCAAAAATGATGATCAGTATAAGTTTTTTGCAGAAAACAGACCATGTTCCCTAGAAACGGTTCTGATAGATTGTATTTAAATCTAAGAAGATATTTCTGCCCAATAAATTGTTCAGAAACTGTAGCTGAGATACTATATCACAAGTCCTTTGTTCTATGCAAAGATGTTGGAAGACATGTCCTTCTGGGTTCAGTTTCATGTGGGAAGAAAGACACTGGAAACATGGAGGCTACTTGGAAGGATGGTTTAATGGTGAAGCAGAACCACTAAACACATGTGATTCTGGGTAACTGATCACATGGAGTGGAGAGTGTTATTTATAACCTCTCTTGGGCTTTGAACTTGAGCTTCCTGTTCCTATGGCAAGGGCATGTATTCCATTGGCTGTAGTCAGATTCCCATGTGGAGTCAGTTTGTCTTGGAGTCAAGTTTGGTTGAACCTTGGGCTGAGTGATGCAATAAAGGGACTTGGTTGTGCCATTTGGTGAGCTCTACTGAAAGATAATCTTATTATGTCCTGGAGGGTCATGTCTTAATTCCATCATCCTGGAGCTGAGATCTTTTGTTTCGTAGATAGGCTGGCCCAGTCTTTCTCAATGGGCACCAAATATCTGCTGGAGGCAGGGAGCTGCAGGGAGCTGAGTTTCTGTTTCCTTTAAGATTTTTCTTTTTCTTTTAGGGGAAATATTCTGCCTTTTAATCTTTCCTAAAATATTTCATTCTTCTAGGAGGGGTGGGTGCTAACTTTTTTCAAAGAAAATGAACATTATATGAGCTCTAGGTTGGAATTAGTAGACTCTAAAACATCTTGTAGTTCACTTCACAAAACCCTTAAAAATTCACGACATAAAATAACACAGTTAAGAGGGGCCAAAGAGTTCAACCCCCAACTCAATGAAGAAATCCATATTAAAGCATTTCTGTCAAATGGCTGTTAAATTTTAGCTTGAAGGGGAACATTCAATGAAGAGGAACCCCCATCTCTTAGAATAAGCAGTTCTTCTGATAAACTGCTGTTACGGTTAAAAATGTTTCCTACCATTCAGTCAGACTGTAACTCAATATCATATATATAAATATATATCATTTTACATTAAAATCTCCTCATGAAGGAGAATTATATTCCCATTTCCCCCGGCGCAACAGTGATAGCTAATGTTTTAAAATATCTTTGATGCATATAAGCTTCTGATGAAATTTCTGCTATTATATTAGTGTTTTTAAAAACCTATATTAGTCATTTCTCCCTTGCCATTCGTTGCTGCGGCAAGCCTGCTGTTTGCCTTTTCTTGAAGTAGAAATTTTGTTTATCAATCCATGAGCTCTCAAATGATGACTTGTGAATTCCCAAGGGAGTGGGTGGGTGGGAGTAGGAATGGGTGTAGAAAGAAGAGATCATTTTTTTTTTTTGTTTAAAAAAAGAATTGGATAGTGTAAGCAAAATATAAACTCTGTCAAAACTCCCTTTGGGTTTGACTCTTAGTTTTGCTTGAGCTAGCAGTAGTGGTGAAATCCATTTTTTTTTACTACCGGTTCGGTGGGTAGTGTGGCTATGGTGTGGCTATGGTGTGGCTTGGTGGGCATGGCAGGCGTAGGGGTAGGATACTGCAAAATTTCCATTCCCACCCCACTCCAGGGGAAGGATACTAGAAAAATTCCCATTCCCTCCCCACTCCTGGGGGAAAGATATTGCAAAATCTCCATTTCCACCCCACTTTGGGGCCACCCAGAGGTGGTATTTGCCGAACTACTCAAAATTTCTGCTACCAGTTCTCCAGAACTGGTCAGAACCTGCTGGATTTCACCCATGGCTAGCAGTGAGTGGTTGGAATACCAAATGTTTGAGAATTCCTGTGACGTACAGATTAAAATATAGTTATTATTATAGCTCATATTTAATTTTTTGCCTGGTTGTTTCCCCCATAAAATAATTAGATTTATTGATGAAGGAAGGGGGGGTCACATACATTCATTAAATATTTTAGAGGTTCGTGATACTAAAAAGTTTGAAAAGCTCAATATTAACCTCTTCCCTTCGAAAAAAAAAAATGTTTTTGCAGAAAATGTGTTGCCCATCTTTTTTTTTGTTTTCCCAGCCTAGCCCAACCCTTTTTTTTTTCTTTTTCTTTTGCTAAGAAATAGAAAAAGGATTTTCTTGTTTGGATTCAAACAAGAAAAATAATATCGAAGTAATATCAGTAATATCAAAATAAGTGGTTTCTTGAATAAGCATGGATGAAGCCATTTCCTCCAATGGAGCCATTTTCCTTGGAAAGCAATTTCATGCTGCTGAAGTCCTGAAATGAAACTTCTATTGAAGCAATAGGTAGAAATATTTTTCACTTTTTGTCATTCTATCTAACTTTCCTTCTATTTTCCTAGCAGGTATTAAAGTCGGTATCCAAAATACTGTATATGACACCATCCTGGGTCCTTGGTTCCATAGCAGGAAGGATGCACTAACTGGCCCTTCATCCTCTATGGCTGTAATGGACTCTAAGCCATGTGGTGTCCCTTGAACCAGTCTAGCAAGCTCACCATGGCAGTTATTAGTCTCTCGATATAGGGTGGACACAGAGGTTGGACATGAAGTTATTGTGCCAGAGAAGCTCCAGGAAAGTAAATTTACAGTGCTCTAAAGAAGACTTACGTTGGGCACAGCCATCTCCAGGTTTAATATCCTATTAGTTTATTCTCTAATAGTTTATTAGTTTAAAATTAGTTTGTCCTCTGGGAGCGCTGTGGCTCAGGGGCTAGGATGCTGAGCTTGTCAATCAAAAGGTCGACAGTTCAGCAGTTCGAATCCCTAGTGCTGTGTAATGGGGCGAGCTCCCGTTACTTGCCCCAGTCTCTGCCAACCTAGCAGTTTGAAAGCATGTAAAAAATGCAAGTAGAAAAATAGGGACCACCTTTGTTGGGAAGGTTCCGTGCGCCTTTGGCGTTTAATCATGCCGGCCACATGACTTCAGACAGTGCTGGCTCTTCGACTTTGAAATGGAGATGAGCACCGCTCCCTAGAGTTGGGAACGACTAGCACACATGTGCGAGGGGAACCTTTATCTTTACCTAGTTTATTCTCTAACAAATGGACTGGGTCAAGAGCTCCTTAAGGATGTTGTCCCTGGTTGAATGGGGACTTAAAAATTGGTTCTCTGGCATAGTCTGATAGTGTTAGCATTGTATAATGCTCACTCTTAAAATCATGCCCTATATAAACAGTCTTGAAAATTTTACAGATTTTTCAAACTAATTATAGCTTTCTATCTGTACAAAACAAAAAACTTTTAACTGTGTAGTTTCTCTATTGAATCCCATCCATGTTCCTTGGATTGATAGGACTTCTGGAACAGAATAGGAAAAGGTAGAATGGGCTATCATCAAGAGGTACCACAAATAGAAATGTTTACCACTAAAACACCAAGTATAATCCTTGGTTTTATCATTAAGACACTAACTATAATCCTTGATTTATGCAGGCTGACATTTTAAGCAATCACATCATGATTTTTTTTAAAAAAATTGTTGTACGCTATGTTATTATTCCCCTTTTTATTTTTTAGTCTTTCTTAATTTCAGTTTGACACTGTTTTTTAGAATCTTCTAGAATTCTGATATTTTGATTTCCGTAATAACACACTGTTATTGCATCACCTCAGACTATTGTTTATTCATTTCCAATGTTGTCAGATTATGAGTTAGCTATATTGTGATCTACCTTAGAACCTGTCTGAACTAAGGAACTGGATACTTGGGTTTTAGTGCAGCCGTATAATAGATTCATGCCTGGTCTTTGGCAGGTTGGCTATTATTCTTCTACTATAATTTCCTGCTTGTCATATCAGAGTAATATACAGCCAATGCAATAAAAGTTTATCGAACACTTTGACTCAAACAGCTAAATAAAGAAAAAGGAATATTCCCCACTGACATCTGAGTACAAAACTCTGAGCCCTTTTTAAAATAAGTCAAATGAAAGGAATTGAATCAGAATTATTTTTTTAACCACTTGGCTGCTATTAATCTGAATCCTGCCTTGACAAGAGCTATTCATTTTTAT
Organism: Masticophis lateralis; assembly: GCA_030761175.1. NCBI lineage: Eukaryota > Metazoa > Chordata > Lepidosauria > Squamata > Colubridae > Masticophis > Masticophis lateralis. The sequence goes on from JAUDYJ010000001.1 coordinate 137,714,273, forward strand.
TTTATTAAATCATGTCAAAATACCATTTTTAGATAAGTCCCTTGATGGTATCAAAGATCTAAACTGGAATATATAGGGGCGGTAGCTGACATGCAATGTCAGCTGATGCTTAATTTGTGGCAAACAGGGTCGGGACCTCATAGGAATGAAGACTTTGATTCCAATTAATTGATATGTGGCTGCTACAAATTTGCCAGTCTTTATGTGGTAGCATAGATATACTGAGACACACTGTACAATAGTTATTGTCTCATCCCAATAAGAATCCCAAATTCAAAACCTTTTCTCCTTCTGTTCCTCTTGACATTCATATAATGCAGGCATCATTCTTTCCTGGCCTTAGAACTTAATAGTAAAAAAGAGAAGAGAAATGAAAAGTTCATTAGAATTGTAGAATTCTGAAGTTGGAAGGAACCACAAAGATTCAACCTGAGTCCAACCTTCTGCAATTTGCAAGAAGACAAATTGCTTGTCCAGATTCTTAAAAATCTCCAGAACCATCCTTGTTTATAGGCAGACAGTTCCCTCCTGTACAAATATATGTTGTGTTATTGGAAAGAAGTACAAATGTTTTACAAGTAGGCCACCTATTCAGAATACAACATAGTTTAATTTTAACTGTCATGAGTATCTTTTCTCGTGATCTGTCACATTCAGATGTTTTCAACATGTAATTTCATGGACGTTGGTTTCTAAATAAGATTATCTTGCTAAATCCCATAAGAACACAATTAAAAGGCATTACTTGAATCATTTTGATCAGTTTCTAAATTCCCCCAGAATTTTTTTTTTTTTTTTTTGATACAGCCTTAATATTTCCATTGGGTATGTTTCGTGTTTTAATAGAGACTATATTCAGGAACTGGCATTATGGATATATATATGGTAGAGATAGATGATAGATAGGTAGGTAGGTAGGTAGGTAGGTAGGTAGGTAGGTAGATATGATAGATATGATAGAGAAAAAAACCTGGTGATTATAGGCTTCTTAATACAGTTATATAAGGCTCATTTCCAGTTAGAACTAAATGAATTCATTCTCTAGTTCTGTTTCATTCTCATCCAAAGTTTTATTGGATGCATTTGTTTTTAAAATATGTACCGTACATAATTGAAACCCTTCAATGACTTGAGCAGCAGGGATGCAATAGATGTTCTGCCCCCATTGACATAATGGATCAAAGGGAATCTGGAATAGTGTCTCCGGAGGCAAATGATTCAGCAGATAACTTGCTCCTATTGATGTAATGGAGTTTAGTCAATTGTGTACTTTCTCTGCTTAAATAGGTCAGACTTGCTTTTCATGTGTAAGTAAATGCAGCATTTTCAGTATCATCTCCTTTTCCCTGGGTAAAGGCAGCAAATAAATACAGAAACGAGCAATTGGGAAACCACTAGGGCTGGATGATGCTAAGAAATGATTTAGAAACAGTGCTTTGGCCCTTGCAAAGGTCTGCTCTTCATTACAACAGCTCAATTTCAGGTTGGCACAGAACCCTAAAAGACGTTAGGTTGTTTTTTTTTAATAAACAGCAGAAGAGCACTACATTTTGCGAGAGCCAGAGAGCTTCTTCATAAACATTTCTGAACAATGTGAAGGCCAAGAACACATGAGCATGTATAAGAAATAAACATCAGACTTGGCTCTTCTCAATGCTTTTCCATCCCTCCTCAAATCTGATTACCTTGTTCCTGTTGCTATAAAGTGTCAGCCAGTCCTTTTACACTGAACACTCTTGTCTTATGCTAATGCTGTATTTTGATATGTTTTCTTTTTCCTGAGTACTTTGAAGGTTTCTCTGAGATCTACAAAACATCCCAGAAAAGTGGATTTGTCTAAGTCAGGGGCCAGCAACCTACGGCTCTGGAGCCGCATATGGCTCTTTCATCCCTTTGCTGTGGCTTCCTGTTGCTGGTTGGCTCTACAATTGATCGGGCTTTCAGTTAGGACAGATAGAGGAAAAAGGATGCCATGCTAGGAGGAGACTATGATGGGAGAACCGGACTTCTGGTCAGCTCCAGAATTGAACGGGGGCTTCAGGTTAGGACCTTAGTGGCTCTTTGAGTGTTTAAGGTTGCCGGCTCCTGGTCTAAGTAGAAATAAAAAAAGAAACAACCCATAGCACGAGAGAAATGCTTACTTTTATGCCCTAAAAATTGTATGGATTATTCAGTATTTTGAGTGACATTATCCATTTTACATACATCACTGTTCTGATAGAAAGGTAAGAGGAACAGGCAAAGATACAATTTCCATGTTATTTTCAGGCTGAATAAAAATCTATCCACAGGTTCCCACACATGTAACTCAGATGCAGATCCAGTTAAATCTGTTTTACTAGCGATTTTGGGAGCTCATAATCATGCCAGATGGATCAAATGTCACCATGTGAGGAATAGAAATCTGGTTCACCTTCTCCAAGAAAGTTTAGTGTCCATGAGTTCTTTCACAAGGAGAATCTTCACATCACTAGGTCCTTCCTCATTGGCCAGAGAGGCAGCAGTGGACATGGCTTGGATGGCCCCAGCCACTCAGAGTTTGTGAAGTATTTTTTCTGTGCATTGAGTTGCCTGTGAATTTTGTAAAGGGGGCTTTTTTTCAGCTTCTCTTTCTCTCCCATTGTTTCTTGAAAGATTCAATAGGCAAAATGTGTCAATTTCTTGGGTTTAAGTATTCCCACAACATGACTGACTGGAAGGAGTTAGTTTAACCCCTGTGTATATATGAATTTCTGTAGGGCTAAAATTAACCATGTGGGTCAATCAACTCCTTCCTAGTACTCCCAAAAGAAATGTTCTTGCTATTGACCCAGTTAAATGTGACATAGGAATAACTAGAGAGATTTATTGCAAAGCAGGCTTTCAGTCAGTGTCTGTTCAGCTCTCCATCCCCTATGTCATATCAGCTCTCAAATTATATTTAGCTGAGAGATATAATTAAAGACTATATTTAAATTAACAAACAAACCCTTATTATGGAATGTTAAAATTAGCCAATATTCAGGTACACAATAGTTGTGGTCTAATGAAGAAATAATTTTGCTGAAAGTCTGAGGCTTAAACTGTTCCATTTTTTTCCCCCAAAAAAGGAGGGTTTTATATTGCTCATTCTTTAGTCTGATTTTTTTCCAAGAGAAAAACAAATAATTGCCAATTTCAAATGATTTCCCTACAGCAACAGTGCAGCTGGACAACGCAATGTGTGTGGGCTCATCTTTCCTAAAACTACCTGGAGTGATATCACCATTGAGCTGTCACCAGCCATTTGCAAAATGATTTATCTTCTGATTTATTGGACATCTAAAACTCCCTCTGACCTACAGTAAACCATGGTCTTCAGTTCAGGCAGTAATCATAAGGGTGGCTTAGATCCTTCTTTCCTCTAGGACAAGGGTATCAAACTCAATTTCATTGAGGGCTGCATCAGGATTGTGGTTGACCTCAGGGGGCCATCCAGGCATTGCCAATGGGGTGGGCATGGCCAGCTTGATGCCACTCCCCAAACTGCTGGCATGTTTCCTCTTCGCATTGGATAGAACGGGCCGAAGCCACACTGGCCCAATGTTTCCTCTTTGCATTGGGTAGACCAGGGTGAAGCAACATGGCCTGGCTGCTTACGTTTTCCAGGATGGTCCCGTGGGCCGGATCTGACTACATCGTGGCCCACATCTGGCCTCAGGCCTTGTGTTTGACACCCCTGATCTTGGAGGATTTTGTGTAATGGAATTTGTGACATTCAAACTATAATTCCACTCCATCAAACATCTTCCTTCTTCTCACAAACTAGGATAAATCTACACATCTCGGGGTTTATTTTTAATGATGGAAGTAGTTTAATTTGGCAAGCAAATAAAAGAAACTGGTTTGAAGTTACTCAGCATGTCTTTCTTGGTTTTGGAAACCCAACAATTAGACTCAGTGGAGAATATTTAATTCACTATAGTATGTTCAAGTCAATCATTCTGACCAGGAGGATCAGCAGGTAGGTTCAAAAAATCAAGGTAGTCTCTCTTTTTTATGCATGTGTTGTTGGCCAGGGCTTTAATCATATGGCTGTTGCCACCATCTTGATTTGCTTTTTAACCCTATTTCTGTGGATACTCCTGATTTTGGCTCAGCTTGATAGGTAATGAAAAATAAATAAAGCTAACAGTATTTGAATCCACTCTCAAAGGTCCTTGCCTTGAGCTGATGAAGTGCCTCCATAAGATGATTCCAGAGGAATAATACCTAAGTTCAAACACTTTGTTTCAGCAACACACGGCCTCTCACTTTTCCTCATCCCTGCAATGTTTCTGCCATTCAGAGGGATTTGGAGTGGGTTGTCAGGCTGGATGAAAGTTAGGGCATCACGGTTGCTCAGGAGCGAAAGACTTACCAAAATGAGAACATGCAGAATTCTAACACTATTTATGTCGTAGACTAGTGTCTGTGACAACTGTTCCTACAAGGAAACAACAGTGTTCCCATAGGTGTTCTCGTCCGCAAAAGAACTTTGAAATGGGACTCAGGGAGCAGACTGTATGACTGCATAGAGAAAAGCCCTTGATTTCCTATTATAATATCTCCAGTTTGTTTATCATGTATGGATAAGTAAATTGTGAATAAGAGATTTCATGTACAAGTGTTCGGAAAAAGTTTTTTTGTTTTTTCTGGTGAAAGGGTGGGGGAAGAAACTTCTCCCACGCAGGAGCACACAGCTGTGTGATTGTGCAACTCTAAATCATTTCAGTTTGTGGGACAGCTATACTCTTGTGCAACTTTCATGGGGAAGACTTGAGACTTGTGCAAGAAGAGTGCTAATGGATGGATGAAGAAAGACAGAGGAATGAGGAGAGGCAAGAGGATGTTGGTGGGCTGAATAGCTCTGATCTGTTGATTCAGTCAGTTGCAACTCCCAGAAGTCCCCAGCCAGTAAGGTCACTGCAGAGAATTCTGTGGGCATCTGGGTTGGGAATTATGCTTCGAGGTATTCTTCTATTCCTTAATCCAGGGGTCTCCAAGTTGGCAACTTTAAGACTTGTGGACTTCAACTCCTAGAACTCTGGGAGTTGAAGTCCACAAGTCTTAAAGTTGCCAAGGTTGGAGACCCCTGCCTTAATCTACAAGTGAGTTATTCCTTTTCAATTTTAGTAAGGTAATCAGGATGTCTTTGATTCCAAGTATATGTGTAATCAAGCAAGTGCCACGCAATGAATGAAAAGGACAGTGGTTCCCCTTGAAGTCTTGTAGACTTCAAAAATTGGTTCAGACCAGTGTGGGTTGCCTCTAGTTCGGACTGGTTCACAAGAACCAGTAGTAAAACTGGTGGGAGGCTCCGCCCACTGACCCAGACGTCATCAAAGTTGATCTGTGCATGCGCAGAAGATCGTGCGCTCAAATGAGCGAAGCAAGTGCGCACGTGCGGGCACGATGCAAACCAATAGTAAAGGTAAGTAGAACCCACCCCTGGTTCAAACATGTTGTAAGAGATTCTCAGTAGAGCATGGATTTATTCTAATGCCAGTCGAAAGTATCTTCTCCATGTCCAGCACACGTTATCAGTTAACAGCAGGGCGGGCTGCCTATAAACATGCCTTCTTTAAGGCTGTGATCATATACTGAACCTAGAGTTAAATTGGTAACAAAACAGGGCTTATCAAGAATGAAAGCTCTCCCTGTCTAACTTGAGGTTTAACTTAAATTTTTCCTGATTTGATAGTGAGAAACAGAAAAAAACATGCAACTTAAACGTCAAATCTATATAGTTTTGGATTCTTTGACATTTGTATTTCTATACATATTTGATCCCTAGATGATTCTGTCATTTATTTGAAAAACAAATAATATCTATCCATGGTGGAAAATTGGTGTCAGGCCTGGAAGCCAGGCTTGGTTTATAAAAAGGACAACAGTTGAAGAAACAGTGAAGCTGAGCTGTTTGGTCAGGGAAAAAACAATAAAGACCATTTTGAAAGACTGGAAATTTTATATGGACTTTTTGTTGAAAGAAGTAAAGACTGAATTGGTGATTATGGGACTACATACGGTAAAAGAAAGAAGGGGGGAAAGACAGTGGTGGGATTCAGGCAGTTTGCACCACTTTGGGAGACCCAGTTGTTAACTTTCTGAGCAGTTTGGCAAACTGCCTGTCATCATTAGGGCAGAGAATTGGTTGTTAAATTACTTGAATCCTACCACTGGGGAAAGGAATTACAAAGTAAGAAAAAAACAGGGGGAAGAGTAAGATAGTAACTGCTCAAGAGAAAGAAGGGCAGAAATCATAATTCCATATTTCCTTTTTTTTCTTATCTGTCTTTTGATTCTGGAGTGCAGCGATCTTGCTCTGTTTCGGCTGGAAGATGAAAAGAGATTTAGTGCTAACGTTCTACCTTTCATTGTGCCATTGTGTCTCCAACAGTCTTGCAATTCTCCTTCCTTTCTATATTGCCACTAAGTATTCAAAGGTCAAAATCCCATTGGTGATTGGCTTTCGAAAGGAAGAAGACTTTAAAGAGGTGGATTACCAGAAAAGATCCGTGTCAGCAGTCATGCTCTGTGCCAGCTACAACAATAAAATTAGTTGAAAGTTTATCCCAAGAGAAATCCAAATCTAATTTTCAAGCATCAAGAAAACAAAGTAGAAAAAAAAAAGGAAATAGTTTCATCAGGGTGGGGATTGAGGAATTGCACAGCAACTTTCAGCACAGCAGCATTATTAAGTATATTTAGCCCTGAGAAGAAAATAAAAATGAGGGTGGAATAAGAGCTCGGTCTGAAGGCTGTCAAACAGAAGGAAACCACAACCTATTTAGTAAAAATATCAAAAAAGAAGGAACCACAAGCAGTTAGGAATGCAATACTTGTCTTAGGTTATAGGAAGGCAGGTTCTGGTATAATACAGGTAAAAATATCCTGAAATAAGATTAGTTCAGTGATCCAGGAGAGAGTTGGCATCCCTATCACTGGCTGTGTTCATAGGATGTTAGGCAGCCATCTCTCTGGGGTCTTCTCATTTGATTCTGGTGCTGAGGCTCAGTGATGTAAATCAGTGGTCACCAACCACTGGTGATCCATGAGAAAATTTTGGTGGTCTGCAGAAAAATTATTTGCATTTTTTATTTTGCACTAAATTCTATTTATCTTTTTAAAAAAATCATATTAATAGTCCTTGGGATTTAAAATTATGAATGTAGTGGTCACTGACAATGGTGAAATGTAAAATTTGTTACTACCGGTTCTGTGGGTGTGGCTTGGTGGTGGTGGGGTAATGTGACTGGGTGGACGTGGCCAACTTTTTTTTTTTAACTTTTAAAACCATTTTTTCTACAACCTCTTTGGCCGAAAAAATGCTTTTAAAAGCCTCTGCCGATCAGGCAACTCAGCTGGGATCATCAGAGGCTTTTAAAAGCATTTTTTCTACAACCTCTTGGGCCAAAGAAGTTGTAGAAAAAATGCTTTTAAAAATTAAAAAAAAGCCTTTGATGATTGCATGGCTCAGCTGGGCATGGGGGATGGGTGGGCGGGGAGCAGGGATGTTTGCTACTGGTTCTCCTATCCATCTGCCGCCATTGCTACTGGATCGGGCGATCCGGTCCGAACAGGGAGCATTTCACCCCTGGTCCCTGAGGTCTGAATGATTGGTAACCCCTGATGTAAATGGCTCCTTATAACTATTCAAAGTCCTCAACTTACAACCAGAATTCAGACTGGAATCTCTGTCACTAAGTGATGCAGTCATTAAGTGAGTCAGTTTTATAAGCTCTCTTTTTTGCCATGCCCATTAAGCAAAAAATACCATTGTTAAAATAATCTGCCTTCCCCCACCGTCTTTACTGTCAGAAGCCCCCTGGGAAAGTTGCAAACGGAGATCATGTGGCTTCAGGATGTTACAATTGTTGTAAATACATACCAGTTGCCAAGTGCCCAAATTTTGATCACATGGCTGTGGGGACACTGCGATGGGCACAAGGACCAGACCTAAGTCAATTTTTCAGTACCATCATACTTTTGAATAGTCATTAACTGAATAGTCATAAGTCAAGGACTATCTGCAGGTTGCTTTGGAAGAATTACCAGGTTCTTTTTTACTTTTTTAGAAAAGCATTCAGCAAGCACCAAGGAAATGTTAAAAAAAAATTGAAGATCTTTTCCTTTATTAACTACAAACATAGTTATCAATATCAAGAGCTCTGGTGGCACAGTGGTTAGAATGCAGCATTGCAGGCTAACTCTGCCCACAGCCTGGAGTTCAATCCTAACTGGCTCAAGGTTGACTCAGCCTTCCATCCTTCTAAAGCCAGTAAAATGAGAACCCAGCTTGTTGGGGGCATTAGGCTGACTCTGTAAACTGCTTAGAGAGGGCTGTGAAGCACAATGAAGCGGTATATAAGTCTAAATGTCATTGCCATTGCTATAATTGAATCTTCATTCTCATATATGTTAATTTGCTGAAAAATTATATTATTTTTCCAAACAATGAAAACAATCAAACATTTTTTGTTTAACTTTTGTTTCTGGCTTCTCTCTCTCTCTCTCTCTCTCTCTCTCTCTCTCTCTCTCTCTCTCTCTCTCTCTCTCTCTCTCCCTCTCTATGTGTCTCCTCCCCCCGCTCCCCTGTCTCTCTCTCACAATGCATGTGCATATATCTATGAAAGGGAAAAATGAAGATGTCCCTGAATTGCATATCATGGTTATTTTTGCACAATGGATAATATAATTTCCAAGTTTAGGTCTAAACTGCATGACAGGCAGAAATTAAATAAGAGCAAAAGTCATTTCCAGCAAAAAGAGTACTTTTCTGTTTTTCAAGCTGGATGCAAAAGATTTGTCGGAAAAGGTTTATCCAATTGTTCATGACCATTATGTCCACCCAAAGTTGAGCTTGCCTGAAGGAAATTAGTTTTTTCTAATATGATGCCTAACAAAAGATTTCTAATGTACGAGATGTAGAGATATATAAAATACACCTAAAGATAGTTGGTTGGGGAGAAAAACATGTTGATATTATGTTTTCCATTTTTTTTTAAACGTAGCATGTACTGAGATGGGATGTAGAAGCAGTTGACATATTATACTTGGGGAAAAGAGATGCTTTTTAAACATGCCAACAGTACTTCAAAATAGCATTAAAGTCTAGCTGAGGGAACATGATTGTCACATCAAGCTGACATGGCCGAACCTGGAATTCAACAAGGAGGGGATACATTGTTCGATTGCTATAGCCTCTTCCGTTCTTCTCAGCCAAAGGTGAGATGTCCTTAAGCATCTTCACTATAATTATCAAGGGGAAAAAGTTTCCCTTCCTAAAAACAAGAATCTGAATTACAAGATTGTGGCTTTTTTCTTTTTTTACACATGCTTCATTTATCTGTGGAATTCTGGAATAACAAAATAAAATAAAATAAAATAAAATAAAATAAAATAAAATAAAATAAAATAAAATAAAATAAAATAAAATAAAATAAAATAAAATAAAATAAAATGAAATGAAATGAAATGAAATGAACTAAACTAAACTAAACTAATAAAATAAAATAAAATAAAATAAAATAAAATAAAATAAAATAAAATAAAATAAAATAAAATAAAATAAAATAAAATAAAATAAAATAAATACAGACTATTTAGGCCAAATCTATTGAAGACATCATTTCCCTCCTACGTTATTGCGGATTAATTAATATACAGAGGAAATGTTTAAAATATTCTGAAGAAGATGTTGCAGGCTTCCAGGGAATAAAAACTGCATGATCGATTGCTCCCTCAGCAGACATACTACGACATGAACAGATACACATGTGCTGTATGTATTTGGGAGTATTGCAGATGCCCACAGACAGTTTATTTCTTGAGCTGAATGTAATACACAAGCAGGAATTCACTTATTTTATGGAGCAGATATAGGTAATTCTCTGAAAATATGCCTGTCAATTTTTGTAACTTCAGCAACTATCACTAATAAGAGGCTGGGGACAAAGGGAAGGCAGCATACAAGACAAAGGGAGAAATAACTGTTATTAGAGCATGATTGGGGTATGACAGGTTCAAGTGAGGAGATACCCTAAGCCAAAGGTGGGCAACCATGGCAACTTTGCGACCTGTGGACTTCAATTCCCAGAATTCCTGAGAATTCCACGCTGGCTGAGGAATTCTGGGAGTTGAAATCACACGCCACAAAGTTGCCACAGTTCCCCACACTTTCCCTATGCCAAGTCTCTTCTTTTCAGGCAACCTTTCTAGTCTGAACCCATCCTTCCCTGCTCAGAGGACAGGCATCTCTGATTTCAGATTACTTTCTACTGCAAAGAAGGTATAATCCTTTATTACAAGCAAGCACTCCCTTGCATCTTCATTCAGGGATATGAGATTTTTTTTTTTTTAAATGCTGAACTCAAGCAACCCAGGGCAGAAAAATATATTAAAATATTTTGAGCCTGCTTTATGTTGACACCTTGTAGTTTGATATACATAGCATTGAAAACAAAGTGCTCAGAAAAAAAAAAGGTAAGGGGCAAAGGTGTTTCAAATGGCGACACTGAGTTATATCCTGAAAACATTGAATCTGTTGATGTATGAAAAGTTTAGGATTTAGGCAGGAGTGGAGAAGATTGTTTTACTCCAGGGGGAAAAAAAAAACTTTTGTGGACCTGACTTGAAGTGGATGGAAGGTATATATGATTTTTTAAAAAGTGATTATTATTTATTAGATTTTTATCCTAACTTTATTATTTTATAAGTAACTCGAAGTGGTGAACATACTTAACATTTCTTACTCCTCTGGTTATCCCCCAAAAACAACCTTGTGAAGCGGGTAAAGCTAAAATTATATAAATAATTTTCTTTTTTCCTATTTTATATTGGGGGGGGGGCTTTTTGTCATCAATAATTGTCTTTCATTAGTTTTTTTCTTGAGAGAGAGAGAGAGAGAGAGAGAGAGAGAGAGAGAGAGAGAGAGAGAGAGCATAAACTGTTAATGACTTTTTCCTGATTCTTCTCTGGTTAAATCTAAAATGGTTTCTTGCTGCCACCTAGTGATAACCAACTAAATTTTTTGAATCTCTCCAAACAAAAGTAGATTTCCAGAGGATTGGTACAACATAGAATTAATATGAATTAAATAGTAGTCGGATCCAGTATTGTTATGCAAACAGATACTTGCCGTGCAGACCAGAACTCTGAATAATCTGTTGCTAGCATAACAGATCTGAAGAAAATGTTGGCCAATTCCCATGGCTAACTGGGAGATCTGAGTTCTAGTCCTGCCTTATGCATGAAAGCCAGGTGGGTAACTTTGGGCCAGTCCCTACCTCTCATCCCAACTCACCTCACAGAGTTATTTTTTTTTTATTGGAAATTTTTAAAAGTTTTACATACATTTCCCCTTCCCCCTCCCCCCACCTGTTCCCCCCTTACCCTCCCCAACCTACCCACCCCCCACTTCCCAGAGCAAAATACAGGGTATCACATTTAGGAATCATAAGCTAGTATAAACTAATAATTTATAGTCTCTTATCACCTTCTTGAACTTTTAACTCCCTTTTACTAAACTAACATTAAGTACTTTATAAAACTCTCTTAACTCATTCTTTATTCATAAGCTATTTGTAATTTTTTAGTCTTATATTTGCCTTGAATATACTCTATCCATCTTTTCCATTCCAACATAAATTTTTCATTTGAATGATCTTTTAGATATGCTGAAATTTTCGCCATTTCTGCTAAATTAGTTACTTTTAATTCTTCAATGGATGGTAGATCTTCCTTCTTCCAGTACTGCGCCACCAAGTCTTGCTGCAGTTATTAAGTTCAGAATCAAATTAGTTTCTATAACCGTACACTCTTTTATAATACCTAACAAGAACAACTGTGGAGTAAATTTTATCCGTTTTTTCAAGATGTTCTGAATAATCCACCATATTTTTATCCAAAATGCTTTAACTTTTTTGCAAGTCCACCAGACATGAAAATAAGTAGCATCATCGCAATCACATCTCCAACATTTAGGTTGTAAATTCGGATACATACGGGCTAATTTTTTTGGGTCCAAATGCCATCTATAAAACATTTTATAAAAATTCTCTCTTAAATTTTGGGCTTGTGTAAATTTTACATTTCTGACCCAAATCGTTTCCCAAGTTTCCATCATTATTGGCTCTTCAAAATTTTGTGCCCGTTTATCATACAATCTTTAACTAACTCTGTCTCTGAATCAATTTCTATCAGTATATTATACAGTCTTTTTATGTGCATTGGCCTTTTATCAAGTGCTCTTCACTTTGTGCAATACCAATTTTTTGGTCTTTTTTCCGTCTATTCTGCAGCTGCACATACTGAAACCATGTTTGAATTACCCTTTCCTCTCTTAATATATTCAAGGACTTTAACTGTAACACATTCTTTTCTATAATCAATAATTCTTTATAAGTAATTATATCCTGTCTTTGTTCTATACTTATGTTCTCTATCACGTGTCTGGGGACTGCCCACATAGGTATCTTATCATTTAATTTATATTGATATTTTTTCCAGACACATAAAAGAGCATTCCTTAATATATGGCTTTTAAAAGTCCTATCCACTTTCTTATCATAAACCAAATATATCAGGTCATAACCCTCAATATTCAATATCCTTTCTTCTGTTAGATTAATCCAATCACTAATAGCCGATAAAACAGCTGCTTCATAGTACAATTTTAGATTGTGCAATTTCAAGCCTCCTCTTTCATGTGTATTCTGCATTATTTTTAATTTAACTCTTGGTTTCTTCCCAACCCAAATAAACTTATTAATACCTTTCTGCCATTCTTCCAAATTTGCATCTTTTTAAAGTATTGGTATCATTTGAAAAAGAAATAAAAACTTAGGCAAAACATTCATTTTAACCGCTGCTATCCTTCCCAACAATGATAATTGTATTTTTTCCCACTTACCTAACTCTGTCTGTATTTTATGCCATAATACTTCATAATTATGTAACTTCCCATTTGATGTCGCAATATAAACTCCTAAATATTTAACCTTCTTCACTATCTCACAGCCTGTTACTCTTTCCAACTCTTCTTGTTCTTTTTTAATCATATTCTTAGTTAACATCTTTGTTTTTCCTACATTTATTTTAAATCCTGAAACTTGACCATATTGCCTAACTATGTCCATTAGGTTTACAGCTGATTTCACTGGTTGGGTTAAAGTTACAACCACGTCATCTGCAAATGCTTGTAATCTGTAGTCCTGTTGTCTGATCTTAATGCCCTATAGATTATCTGCCCCCCGTATTTTATTCAACAACACTTCCAGAGTCAAGACAAACAACAGTGGTGACAAGGAACAGCCTTGTCTTGTTCCTTTTTCAATTTTAAATATTTCAGTTAAATTACCGTTCACTATTATTTGTACTGTTTGTCTCTGGTATATTGCTTGGATTGATTTTATGAAATACTCCCCTAGCTGCATCTTTTGCACTACCTTCTCTAAAAACTGCCAATTCAGTCGATCAAACGCTTTCTCTGAGTCCAAGAACATGAGCACTGCAGGGACCTGGTTGTTCTTTCCCAAATATTCCAGTATATTAACTATTTGTCTTACATTGCCTTTCATTTGTCTCCCTTGTATAAAACCAGTTTGGTCATTGTGAATCACTTGTTGCATAACTGACATTAGCCTGTTTGCTAAGATTTTTGCAAAAATCTTACAATCTGTATTAAGCAATGATATGGGTCTATAATTCTTGGGCTGACTATGATCCTGGTCTTCTTTCGAAATCAAACATATAAAGGCTGTTCTCCAAGATGGTGGTACCTCTCCTCCTATTTGTATTTTAACAAATAACTTCTTAAGTGGTTCCACCATTTCTAATGGAAGATTTTTATAATATACTGCTGTCAGACCATCTGTTCCAGGAGCCTTTCCACTTTCAATTGTTTGATTGCAAGGAGAATTGCTCAGTAGTAATCAATAAGTTCAATCTTTCCCTTTGCTCATCAGTAATTATAGGAATTTTCTCCTTCTGCAAAAATCTGTCTATATCAATACCTTGTGTTTTATTACCAGCATACAAAGAAATCTAGAAAAGCTTTTTTAATCATGTTCTGTTGATATACCTCTTTGCCTTTATATTCTATTTTTTCTATTGTACAAGATTGTTGTTTTTTCCTTAACATATATGCTAACCATCTGCCAGGTTTGTTTGCATTACAAAAAGTATTATGTTTAGCATATTGTAAATTTGTTGCAACTTGGTCTGACATCAACATATTAAACTGCCCTCACAATATTGTGATAGCTTCTTTTATGTTCTTATCATCTGGTTTCCCTATTAATGCCTGTTCTTTCTTTTTTATTCTCTCTTCCAATTCCCTCCATTTTTTCCCTTGTTTATGCCTGTATACATTATTTAAGTTTATTAACTCTCCTCTCATATATGCTTTACTTGCATCCCAGACCATTTCCATAGATGTACCCTTATGCATATTTAATTAAAAAAACTCCTTCATTAATTTTTTACATTCATTCCCATTTGCCTCATATCAAAACAAATTCTCGTTTAATCTCCAAGACCTCCTGGATCTTTCTCCAGATTCTAATTCCATCCATACCGGGTTGTGATCTGTTAATGTTCTTGGACAAATCTTGGTTTTCTTAACCCTAGAAAGAAAATCATTAGTAATTGAAATAAATCAATTCTGGAGAAAGATTGGTGTCTATCAGGAAAAAAAGTAAAATCTTGTTCATCAAAATTTCTTTCACGCCATATATCTCTCAGCTCCATGTCGTCCACCATATCAAAAAAAGATTTGGGCAATTTAGCCCGTGTAAGAGAATTTGGCAAAATTTTCTTCTTATCCTTCTTAGTATCAAATACCCCATTCCAATCACCCATCATTATGCATGACTTATAATCCATTTGTATTAACTTTGTATGCAAAAATTTATAAAATTTCTCTTGTGGTTCATTTGGTGCATATATTCCCATTAAGTGTACTTTCTTCCCTTCTATTAATAATTCAATTGCTATATATCTTCCTTGTGTATCTGCTTCAATTAATTTAGCCGTTAAATCACTTCTAATATATATGACTATTCCATTTTTCTTCTCAGGTGCAGCTGCTACAAAATGTGTTCCTAATCTGGCATTTATCAAATACTTTTGTTCATTTGTCCTTATATGGGTCTCTTGCAAACAAATTACATCATTTTTAAATTGTTTCAAATAATGAAATATCTTTTTCCTCTTTTGTGGTGAATTTAATCCATTAACATTCCAGGTTAAAAATTTAGTTGCCATCTTTAGCTCCGGAAAGCTTCTGGAGAACCTTCTGAAAATCCTCATGGAATTTCTTCTTTGGTCTAGCTCTTCCCACAGCTTCTGTATTTATAGATACTATTTCTTGAGTTGTCATATGGCTTTGTTGTTTCTTTAATTCTTGTTCTTTACGTTTGGTTGCCACCTGTGTTTGTCTTTGGTCTTTGGGTTCTTCCATTTTTTCAAATAAATCCAATAATTGTACATCCTCCGTAATTTGTAGTAATTATTCTTGAGTAGTCAAGGCACCTCCTTGAGCTCGAGCCTGTATTGTTTCCTTTTCCCCCTTTCTAGCCTCACCAATTTCCTTCCTTCTTTTAGCATCTGGAGATGGGGGCTTTCCAGCTTTCAACACAGTAGTGTAAAAATCTCTTGCTTTCCAAACTGAATTAAGATGATATCTCTCACCTAAATAATTCACCACTAATCCAGCTGGTGCTTCCCATCTATACTGAAGCTGACGATTCCTAAACTCATCCACTAAAAAGGCATAATCCTTCCTGGATCTCAACATTTTCGGGGGAATCTCCTTCATTATTGCAACCTCCTGTCCTTCCACTTGGAGTTTCTTTTGATAAGATGCCTGTAGAATTGCATTTCTTATTCTCCTTGTTACAAAATAAATCACAATGTCTCTTGGTAGTTGTCTCTGTCTTGCAATCCATGAATTAACGCGAAAAAATTTATCCATTTGCCAGGCACACTCGGCTTTTGATTCTCCAGTGAATTGTGCAAGGGCTTCTGCAAAAATCTCTCTAAGATTCTCTTGATTATTTTTTTTCAGTCCCCTCACCCTCACTGCACATTTCATTGCTTTGTATTGTACCATTACAAGATCTGCTTCTGCTTTTTCCATTTTGGTCTGAGCCTCCTCCAATTTAGCATCCATGTTCAAATTATGCTGATCCATTTCATCCACCCTTTCCTCTAATGATGTAACATAACCCCACACTCCTTCGAAAGCATCCACTATGTTTTCCCTTATTACTCCGTTGTGTGTTTGAATTGTCTCTTTGATATCCAGCAGTTCCTCAGACACGTCTTTTAATTTTCCTTCTAAACAGAGTGTGATTTTTTCTTCCAAATTATTAGATAATTTCTTCAATGCCCCTTCCAAAACTTCTAGGGTTAAAGCCTGTGATTCTGTGGGGGCTGGGTGGGGGTGCCAAGGACTGAATTCTTGAAGTCTGGGCTGGGGATGACCCAGCACTCTTAACCACCCCAGGCTTTACTTGCTTTCCCGCCATTTCCAAGTTTCTCTTTCCCACAACCTTACAACAACAAAGCCAGCAAAATTCTTGTTCTCAATCCTTAGTAGATATTGAAATTTATTCGCAAATTAGTCCTCTTTCCTTTAGCTTGCAAACCTCAGTTTCATTCAGGAAAGTCTTAAGGTATTAACAGCCTTAACAAGTGCTAACGAATGTTAATGATCACTTTCTTCTTTTAACTTTCATTTTTATGCCCTCAGACAAGTCAGTGCCATCTTTTTAAACTTTCTCTTGCTTCTTGAAGGAAGTAGTAATTTTTGGAATTAAAGTATTAATACTTGCAGTTATTGCTGTTTCTCCTGTCTTTGCTCTGCCTGCGTTTAGTCAAAATGTTGGAATCATTTAGTTCGCAGGGGTGATCGCGATGCCTTATTCTGTCAATGACAGAA
Organism: Masticophis lateralis; assembly: GCA_030761175.1. Classification (NCBI taxonomy): domain Eukaryota; kingdom Metazoa; phylum Chordata; class Lepidosauria; order Squamata; family Colubridae; genus Masticophis; species Masticophis lateralis. The sequence goes on from JAUDYJ010000001.1 coordinate 137,731,218, forward strand.
ACGTCCCAGATCCGGAGCTTCTTCAGGCGCTTGGGGAGCTCTCACCTTCACACCCCAGGATTAATCCTGGGGGTCTAGGGGAGCTCTACCCATGCCTGGCTGCTCATCTTCCCCTCTTCTCCTGAGGGGAAAGTTCCAAAACACCAGAACAGCTGATTTTCGCTGCTCTGGTGGCTTTACAGATCACGGGTGTTAGCGGCTCTCAAAGAAGCTGCTGCCGGAGCCGGTGTTGCCACCGGAAGTTCCTCACAGTTATTTTTGTGGGAAAATAGGAGGAGGAAGGAGGTTTAGGTATGTTCAATCAATGCCTTGAGATATTTATAAAAATAAAAGTGAGAAATAAATAAATAAGTAGGAATATGTACTATTTAAAAATCTCTCATGTTTTCTTTTATTTAGAAAATAAAATAAGGTGTTGCATTTCTATTTTATTAAACTGTGTTACTATTATATTTGTTAGTATGACATAAGGATAATGGACCTTTTCCTTTTTTCTTAATATTTTGTACATTCCTTTTAATTTTTTAAATTAAAATTTACAAAAATAAAGATAAAGAGCAATACAGAAAATATGAAAAAGAAATAAATACCAAAATGACTGAGAGTGGGAAAAAGAAAAGATACATAGAAGATGACTCCCCCTCACTTCAGACAAGTATAAGCAATATCAGTAACTTAAATCTGTCTCTAGTATTTCAACAGTAATAATAATGAAAAATATATCTTCTTCCAATATCTCATCCCTTATGAGTAATCAAATTATTTTAAAAACCAGTCCAGGAAAGGTTTATTAAAAGCTATCAGGAATAGTAACATACATATTTACCCTTAATCAAATAAATCTAATTTTTAATCCAATTTATTACTTTTTCTAAAATATAAAATAAAAGAATTCTTTATAAACCATTCTTTAAAGCTTTATCATTCAATCCTGGTTTTTTTTTTAAAAAAGTGAAATCCTATGAATATCTACCAGAAATTGCAACATATATATTTTAACCCTGGTGAAATAAATTCACTTTATACTTTGTATACAAGTATACAAAGATTTATACTTTGTTTTCTTTTAAAAAGCTTGATCTTTGATCCGATCAAATAATGACCGAGATGTTGATTTCTTATCTTTTTCTCTTTGTCACTTTTCAGGAACAGCTTGGGGAATTTAACACCTTCCTTTTGTAAATCCAAGATGAGAGGGTTTTCCATGTCAGTCTTCTGATTTATTATTTGCGTATCCCTTTTAATTATTAAAACATTGACTAGTTTCATTTGTAAAATCCATGTTGGCATAATTTTCCATATCGCTTTTATACTCTGACATTTTAAAATCAATTTTCAGATCTTTCTACATCACTTTTGTAATTATCATTTTTTAAAATCGAAATCCACATTCAAATCAATCTCAGTCTTTGTTTTCATCAATTGTTCTTCTTCTGTAGTATCAAGCAATATGGTAACTTCTGAGTCTATTGATCCCAAACAACCTTAATTTCTTCTATAGTCAAATAGTGTTACCCTATTATGTTAGTTCTGAATTGGACTGCAAGGTGATCAGTCCTAGAGGAGATCAACCCTGACTGGTCTTTAGAAGGCCAGGTCCTGAAGATGAAACTCAAATATTTTGGCCACCTAATGAGAAGGAAGGACTCCCTGGAGAAGAGTCTAATGCTGGGAAAGATTGAGGGCAAAAGAAGAAGGGGACGACAGAGAATGAGGGGGCTGAATGGAGTCACTGAAGCAGTAGGCATGAGCTTAGATGGACTCCAGAGCATGGTAGAGGACAGGAAGGCCTGGAGGAACATTGTCCATGGGGTTGCAATGGGTCAGACACAACTTCTCAATTAACAACAACAGCATTATATTAGTTGGTCTATTCTCCTTTAAGAATATTTTTTTAATTTCCTCCTGCCAGCCTTCAAATCCCCTCTTATTTTCAAATCAACAAAACTTTTTCACTGAAGGATTTCCTACAGTTAACTGCAAAGACTTCATATATTCCTTCATACATTTTTAAACATCCCACAGGAAATATTTTTTCAAATAGTCTAGCCCTTTAATTTTCCCAAATGAACATTTTAGTTCCTCTTTTTGCTGTTCTCCATAAATTAAGGCTTTTCTTGTTAATCCTTAAATTTACATAGAGTTTCTTTCATCCAGGAGAGAAGGCAAAACTCTTGGGCTAATATAGCTTGTCTTTTGGAAGGTTCTTAACTTCCAGAAACTATTGACAAGCAACTTCCTGAAGTCATTAATAGAGGAAATAGATGAACTAAGTGTTCCTTTAAAGGTGCCAAATAGTGGTTTTATCAGGATATTTTCTGCCCCAGATCTCTTCTCAGGGAGGTTCTGACTAGAGCAAATTTGAGGATGATCCTCATTTCCTTAATCTGGAAAGGAATTCTGAGGAGCCAATCCACTCATTGGCATCTCTTTTTGCTATGATCATCAGCTCCAATCTCAGTCCTTCATTGCTTTCCTAGAAGTCCAATTTTTTTTGGAGATTCTCAGTCATCCAGATCATGGTCCCAAAAGGTTGTCCTTTTGGGACCAGAAGTCCAATATTTTGTAAATTTTTAATTTGTTTTTTCCCCTTGTTCCTATTTCTTACTGTTTATTTACTGACAACAATCCATAAAGCATCATTAAAAACAAAGATATATTTTCCCCCCAGTGCTAGACCTATTACAACTCAGGCGCATCACATGCTTTGCGGGAAGAGCCGGGTCTTCACAGCCTTCTGGAAGGCTTAAAAGGGTAGGAATCCTTCAGATCTTCAGTGGGAGGCAGTTCCAAAGGCTGAGGCAGCCACCCCAAAAGACTCTGAGGTCCCATCAGATGCCAATACTTAAGAGGTGAGATCTGGAGCTATCTAACCTAGCAGGACAGGTAGATACCCTCAAGGAGATGCAGTCCTGCAAGTAACTTGGACCTGTGTCATGTAGGACTTTAAAGGTGACAACCAAGCCCTTGAATTGCACCCAGAAAGTAATTGGGAGCCAGAGCAGATCATGGTGAACCATGGTGCACCCAAAACTTCATGTGCTGCTGCATTGTGGAGTAGTTGCAGCTTCTGAATAGTTTTCAAGGGCAGTCCCATGTAGAGCACATTGTTGTAATCTAAATGGGAATGATTAAGGCATGGTTGACTACTAGTAACGCTTCCAATTCAGGAATGGGTGCAATTGGATTTTTGTGCAAGGTCTTCAAATTTTGCTGCTCCTTCCAGTGTTTACAATGAAGGACAAACTGCTGAAATTATTTTTTGTTCTTGGAGCTCCATGACCAATTAGTAGCTTAAGGATCCTAATCTTTTCTTTCTTTCTTTTTTTTTGAGGAATCAAGTTGGAATTTTGATAGCAGCTGATAGGCTGTCTTCATGAACTAGATCTAAAGTAGATGAACATTGAGACAGTCTGGTTGAAATCAGCAGGTTTCATTCATCTGACTTCCAACATGTGACAAGTGTGGGGTGAAGCTTACAGGAGACTAGGGAATAAGGGAGTGGTGAAATCCAATTTTTTTTTACTACTGGTTCTGTGGGTGTGGCTTGGTGGGTGTGGTGTGGCTTGGTGGGCGTGGCTTGGTGGGCATGGCAGGAGAAGGATACTGCAAAATCTCCATTCCCTCCCCACTCCTGGGGGAAGGATATTGCAAAATCTCCATTCCAGAGATGGGTTTCAGCAGGTTCTGACCAGTTCTGGAGAACCGGTAGAGGAAATTTTGAGTAGTTCAGAGAACCGGTAGTAAAAATTCTGACTGGCCTTGACCCCATCTATTCTCTGCTTCCCAAGTCCTAGCTGATTGGGAGGAAATGGGGATTTTGCAGTAACCTTCCCCTGGATTGGGGAGGGAATGGAGATTTTACAGTATCCTTCCCCTGTTACGCCCACCAAGCCACACCCACCAAGCCACTCCCACAGAACCAGTAGCAAAAAAATTTGAAACCTACCACTGTTCCATTTCCTCCCCACTCTGGGGCCAGCCAGGTGTGGTATTTGCCAGTTCTCCAAATTACTCAAAATGTCTGCTACCGGTTCTACAGAACCTGTCAGAACCTGCTGGATTTCACCTCTGAAATTAAGATAAGGAATGCACAGGTTACCTATTCTCATAAAATGTCATATATTGTCCATGGAGAGGAAATAGCTGGAATTGGAAATTTTTCAGCCAAGTCTGCTTTTTGGCTGTTGAGAATACTTTTCTAAGTCAGAAACACCAAAAGATGCGCACCAGAGCTGTTGAGATTCTGCCCAACTGAAGTTACCCTACAGATATTTTATCGCTTGTTGCCTTGGATGGTGAGTTTGTTTCCACAGGGGGAATTTTTAGAGGAGAGGTTTACTTCTCTGGATGGGTCACCCAAGCATCTTCGTGTTTGAGGAGTGAGAATCTGATAACTCTAATCAGGAGGCATTGCTTCAATTTCTTGTTTTTCTTAATTGAAATTTGGGGTTACGAAATGGATCTACAAAAGGAGAAAGAATTAGGACAGCAAAAATGAGCTAGATGTGCTTTGATGCTGGAACTGGTTGGGAGCAAGGGTGGGTTCTACTTACCTTTACTACCGGTTCGCAACAGGGCCATGCGCGCATGCACAGAAGCATTTTGATGACGTTGGGGTCGGTGGGCGGAGCCTCCCGCCAGTATTACTATCAGTTTTAAAGAACCAGTGCGAACCGGAGGCAACCCACCACTGTTTGGGAGATATTATCAGTATGCTTTAACCTGGCCATTGCAGGGAAAAGGAGGACCGATGTTTGTTGACCTTCCTTCTGCTCAGGTTTCAGTCTGAACAATGAAATCAAAGCGACAGCAAAGGTGAGCCCTCCAACCTAAAGGTCCTTTTTCAATGCCAGGTCAGTTGCATTTGATCAAACTCCATTTGATGCATCTGTCATTTTTGAACCCTTGCTTAGTCTGGGACTGTATGGGGATACAAACTGGATTTGACATTTCGTACAGCTGGAGATGGTGGTCTGAAAGTAGATCAGCTCTCAGGAGTCTTACTGTCATGGAAGATCACTCTCTGGTCAGTTTTTGTCTGGTGGCTGCTCTAAACATTTTCAGAGGGGGAGAACCAATTGAAACTGTCCAATTGTCTTGATGGATTTGAATGGCTTCCTGAATAAACTTAGCACCTCATTTGTCAGGGACACAATTGAGTAGTTGATCTGAAAAAGAGCCTTTTTCTTCTAGGAGAGATAAAGCATCACCTTAATTTAGCAGGGGACAGAGAGCAATGAGAGGAAAGGCAAAGGGCACCCCAGCCAGCTATGCCAGTCAGAGTCCAATTGAACTTACTGGCTGATAAATATAGTAAGATTGGAACTGGCACAGTGGTGGGTTTCAAAAATTCTTACTACTGGTTCTGTGGGCATGGCTTGGCTTGGTGGGTATGGCAGGGGAAGGATACTGTAAAATCTCCATTCCCTCCCCAATCCAGGAGAAGGTTACTGCAAAATCCCCATTTCCTCCCAATCAGCTGGGATTTGGGAGGCAGAGAATAGATGGGGGCGGGGCCAGTCAGAATTTTTACTACCAGTTCTCTGACCTACTCAAAATTTCCGCTACTGGTTCTCCAGAACTGGTCAGAACCTGCTGAAATCCATCTCTGAACTGGCTTCATGATTAAGAATTTCCTGGATGTTTTGACTGGCAGCTTTTTAAACTAACCACCACGATATCTTTCTAGTCTATGTGGCATGTTTTGGCCTTCGGAACACTACTTCACAACGGTTGTAGCCTGGGCTTATCTGGCAATTTATAGAGTGACCTGGTCGAGACATTTATGGTTAGTAGATAAGATGAAGTAGCAAAATCAAGGGCTGTGAATTTTACCCCAGGGCCTCTGAGTTGACTATGACCATGAGGAGATTGAGGCAGAAGTGAGTTAGGAAAGAAGAGGTTTCTAAATGGTGCCATGAGGCTTTTAAAACTGCTGGCCCTAGTAAGGAATTTATGAGGTAAGGAAGGCTTTGGTTCAGGCAGCAAAATTTCTAACATTCCTCTCTGGATAAGAATTATGTCAAACAGCTGTGGTCTTGACTAAAAGCCTCAAATTCAGGAAATAGGTACTGTATACATTTGCTAAGTCTTGAAATGCTTAACAAGATGTTCACTGGCACACAAACAAAACAGGTCACTATATTAAAACTGTACTGATTAACGATACAGTTTTTTATGAAGGATGATTCTTTCCCTTGGTACTAGGGGTGAAATCCAGCAGGTTCTGACAGGCTCTAGAGAACTGGTAGCGGAAATTTTGAGTAGTTCGGAGAACCAGCAAATACTACCTCTGGATGGCCCCAGAGTGGAGTGGAAATGGAGATTTTGCAATATCCTTCCCCCAGGAGTGGGGTGGGAATGGGGATTTTGCAGTATCCTTCCCCTGGAGTGGGATAGGAATGGAGATTTTGCAGTATCTTTCCCCTGCCATGCCCACCAAGCCATGCCATGCCCACCAAGCTACACCCACAGAACTGGTAATAAAAAAATTTGGATTTCACCCCTGCTTGGTATCATTCATTGAACACAAAAAACCATAGTGCACCAATGGAATGATTCCTCTAATCAGAGTCCTCTAATCAGATGAGAGGAGGGAAGCTTTGACTGCTTCTCAAAGAGGTGATCATATACCTTATAATAGTGAACAATAACCTATCCAAAACATACACCCTCCCAAGAGTGTGCATACAATGAACATGTACCAATATTGGCATTGTAGACTCCCTCCTTACTGATACCTACCTATGAGCTTAATGTGACAATGTGCATGTATAAATTATCTGGTAGAAAGATGGTGAAAATCTATTTCTTTTTTCCAGGTAAATAAAACATAATGATTCAGATTAGGCACCAGAAAGTTTTATTTTTCATGTTAGAAAATGTTAGAAGAAAGGAAAAACAAAAGTACAGGCATGTTTTATAGATGTGGCTAAGCATAAATGATGATCAGAGAACAGAATGAAATACAGTGCAAAAAGTGTATTTTCCTGGATAAAATGCAAATTATTGCATATTATGAAAAATCTACATAGAACCAAAACCCTAATTTTATTATAACTCAAGTTGAATTTGACATGTACATTTACTAAGACGTATCCATTACTTTCTGCATTGCAACATTCTGGAGAACATGTATTTTTTGAGTAATTTTTAAGAGTAGGGACATGGTAGTTCAGTGGTTAAGACACTGAGTCTTTGATCGTTAAAGGTCTATAGCTCGGCATCTGAGACCTGAATGCTGAGTTCCCATTACTTGTCTGGCAGTTCTAAAGCATGTAAATGCCAGTACTTGAATGAGTACCACATATAAGCATATAGAAATATAACAGCATTCGTGTTTCACCATACACTTGGTGCTGCGACATAATGTCATGCCAGCCACATGACTGTTGAGAGGTTCTGGACAATGCTGGTTCTTAGGCTTAAGAAATAAAAGTAAGCATTGCTCCCTAAAGTCAGTCACGAATAGTGGAGTAAAACCCACAGGGACATCTTTACCTTTAAAGATAGTTCCTTTTGGAGGGCGTTGTAGTTGTACAATTCATTAGAAATGGGCATGCATGATTATCTAGAAGGCTCTCAATCTAGATACATGGATAATTAGTTAGAATTACTGTATGTGAAGGCCATCTTTCAGCAGGAGCTATGAATCCAAGGAAAAAACCCAGATTGTGCATCAGTCTCAGTGGGGAAGTATAACCCTATACAGACTAGAGATGGAGAGTTCCCAGAGCTAAATACAACCACGGAATCTTGTTAGAATTAAGCCTGGATCTGTTTCTTACCATCTAGACCTACAGCCTCCAGGTGCCAGGATAAAATAAAACACCAATAGCATCACTTGAGCAGCAAGATAAACAATTGACTATCTTCAGCAAACTGTCAATACTGAAACTTGAACTAACGAATGACCTCACTCAACAATTACATGAAAATAGAAGGGGGAAGAACATTGAGCTTTGAAGCATCCCATAAGTAAAGGGCCCAGGATTGATCACTTTGGCCATGTTAACATGGATTGGCCATGTTAACATGGATTCTCCACCAAAGAGAAAGAAGAATCACTGTCACTCCAACTCTCAATCCTATCAGTCAGTCCAGAAGGATATCATAATGAATGGCTTTGAAAGCTGATATAAGATTAAGAAGAATATATGAGAAACATCTCACCCCAGTTCTACCGATGGTTATCAGCAAATATGATCAATGCTGCCTCCATTCTGAAGCCTGAATGAAATGAGTCTAGATAATATCTAGTTTCTTCAGGATCCTCTGAAGCTGTTGTCTGACCTTCTAACAAGGTTCCCTAAAATGGGATGTTGGAGAATAGATAAGAATTGTTCAGAATTGTTAGAACCAGTCATGGCTTCTCGAGGCAGGGCCACACAAAGGCCAGAGATATTACCCACTTCCTCAGAGAAGCTGACATCACCACATGGATTTAACCACATGTCACCTCCTGAGAAGCCTTCACAACCCAGGAAGGACTTAAGTCTAAAAGATAGGTGACTGGCTCTAAGTCTAAAGGATTCTGTCAACTTCATCCAAAGTCACAGGCTCAAACTCTTCCAGGTAAACCCAGAAGATTATGCCACAGGTACCTCAATCAACATTTCAATCAGAGAGTCCAATTCTGAGAAAACCTGCAAACTTTATCTACCAGATAAGTAGAATATTTTGTACATTGGCCCTGAAGGAGTTTCTGGAACTCCTCTCCCCCAGCAAGGAAAGACTGGATAGCTATAAACAGATGAAATAAGGCAGGCAAATAGCTCTGTTTATCCACTCTTAACACCTCCGGGTAATCCCAAATATCCCCATGTTCAGTAAGATTCACTTTTTGTCTTCCTCCAAGGGTGTTCCAGGCAACTAATCTGGCACTTCTCATTCTGGAATTCAGTACCAAGGAACATCCTAGGATTTGTATCCTGGGAGAAATCATATAGGGCCATATGGTTGAAGACTTGTCAACTTATTCCAGGCTGTGACTAAAACCTCAGCCAATCTACCCATCAGATCCTTGAGAGAAAGCCCAAGCTTCCTCTGGAATTCTCTGGAACCCACAAGATATCACACAAGGGGTGATTCGTTTTAATAAGTCACCACCTGTAGAGAGGGGGCTGACTCACTGAACTTGCCCTACTTGCCCAGAATCTAGAATTTTGTTTGTCTGAAACCTAAAAAAAAAAAAAAACCCCAAAGTGCCAAAACCCACTTGAAGCAGTTCTGCAGAACCTCTGGAGTGTGGTAGTCTTGCCATAGAAAGTGCATAGGTCAAGTCTGAGATTAACCTACAAGAAGGTAGATCATAACTGAGGTTTATAGGGCCAGGAGTTTCCAGTTCTTCCCAAAACAGATTGCATTTCTCTCCTACTGTATATAGCAGGACAAAGAAGAAGAAGAAGAAGAAGAAGAAGAAGAAGAAGAAGAAGAAGAAGAAGAAGAAGAAGAGGAAGAAGAGGAAGAGGAAGAGGAAGAGGAAGAAGAGGAAGAGGAAGAGGAAGAGGAAGAGGAAGAAGAAGAAGAAGAAGAAGAAGAAGAAGAAGAAGAAGAAGAAGAAGAAGAAGAAGAAGAAGAAGAAGAAGACAATGCAGCTGGCCTTGATTCTATTGATCTCCATCATTGGATTTCTTGCATTACTTCTAAAAACAATATCCAAAGAGGATTTGGATGTAAAGCCATAATCAACAACTAGATTCTCTGTAGCTACCGCTTTGTAAATGAGGTCAATGCAGGAGGGACATTGTTCTGCCTCCATCTTCCCTCCTATTATATTGAGGAATGGTGGCCTCTTGCTGCCCTTAGATGTGGTGACCTTCCAAGTATCACTGAACTGCGATTCCCAGTAGTCTTGGGCTGGCTGTTTCGCACACGTACCTTCATTTGTTGATCTCTCATACAAACCCTTGGGGAGGCAAGAAAGTAGAAAGTTTTTAATGGGGGCTCTCTCTAAGAGGAGAAAAAAATAGCTCCTATTAAGGACTCACTTTTTTCACCTGGTCGCATTAGCTTTGACGGGTGAGCTAAAACACAATACATCTATGCTGATCTTTCCTTATTCCTCTCTGGCTACAATGGGTAAAGTTACCCACCACTTCTCATCCTCATATATTGCGGAGGGCACCTCGCTGTCATAAAGCAAGCTTGTTTTCCTGCCCAGAAGGAGTGATCTGTCATCTCCAAGGGTGGTGATCCCTGTCCTGCAGTTATTGCAGTGCGTATGACACCATCTCTACAAAGCACCGTAGTGGTCTGGTACTGCTAGAGGACTTGCTTTATAGCACTAAAGGGCGTGCGGCGGGATTTTATGTGAGCTTTGGGGGGCTTAGATATAGTTCTAATCTGGAAAAAGTGGGAAATGTGTGAAGGTGCGTAATATGCATGCACGGAGAGAGGATATAAATTGCCCCTGACTAAAACATGGAGAAAGAGGATGGTTCTTTTACAGGGAAATGTTTTCTTCTTCCACTGACAAGAAGGTAGGGATGCTTGTGTCTTGCCTTTGAATTTATAGCTGAATCTCTAGGTAGATTATGTGTACACACACACTCTCTCTCTCTCTCTCTCTCCTTCTACTGGAAGAATTTTCCATAAACTGAAGATTGCTTGGGTACATGGGGAAGAACCTCGCCCTCCTTGGATTTCTTCTGCATCTGAGACCTGCCTTGGTGCTCTGGCTGGGTTCATTCTTCCTCCCCCAGTCCTTGGTGCCTTTGAAACTCTCAACCCTTAGGAATTCCTTGCCTTGCTCTCCTGGATGCTGCTAGATATATCTCATGGTGAAGAATTGCATAATGATTTCAAAACAAATCCAATCATCACCTCTGCTTGAAACTTGATTTTATAGTTCATTACCTTGTTGCGTTCAATTATTATAGTCTTTTCCAATGGGTGGGAAGGGGAAGCCGGTCTTTAATTTTGTTTACAAAGGGCCCAGGTTTTAGATTTTTCTGATGATCACAGTGTCTTGGGTTATGTGTGCCAAATTGTCATGACATCCAAAATCACTTAAGACCGCCTTGGCAGCGAGGAAAGAGAGATTCATTTGGCAGCCTTTGAGCATTTTAGACTGAACCATCTAGTCCTTTTCAGGTATTCCAGATGATGCAGAATGTCTGAATATTGCACACAAACTGGGGACTGCACAATATTGCACTGGAATTCAGCTGCCAAACTAGAAAGTCCTGCTTAGTTTTGAATTGCCAGCTTAACAGCTTTTGCCCAGCCAGAACAGATGGGCAGCTGTCTTCTTCAGAAAAGTAACCAGATCTTCTGTGGTGAAAAAAATAAGCATAAAAAAATCAACAGCAACTAAAGCTCCAATGATTCCAAGCAAGTCACATTCCTTCTTCATTCATACTAGTTCCCACTACCGACTGGCGGAACCCTAGGACAGGTCCAGGGAAATGATGGTTGCAGAATAAGATGGAGAGTTTGAGACAAAAGCATCTTCCAACAAGCCTTTCCAATAATCATTATAATTTAGCAAGTCTTGGGTTGCACAATCTCTGTAGGAGAAGGAGTGGCAGAACCCGGGGGTGGGGTGGGGGCTGTCAAAAGAGGAATCAGCCTTGAGTCACTACATTTCCACAGGCAGTTCAAGTCCAACTCCTTGAATTCCGCAAACCCTTATTAAGTGACAAAATAGTGCTGACCAATCGTTGACTAGATTCTTGTGTAATAAATCACCTTATCTGGAACTTAATGTGTGGTTCAGGTCTTTTGGGCTTAACCGTCTCATACCTATTTGTACATTGCTTAAAGTTGATGCAGAAGCCAGCATGCATCAAACCATCCACAACCTCTTCTTTGTTCTCAGACAGAAAGCTCCTTTAACCATATCTTTAAATAATAGTTGCTCATATCTCATACCTCAGCTCTCTCCTCATTGGCTACGTGCAATCACTATGCTGTTAGCCTCTATTCAGGTAATATGGAGTTACTTTGGCCTATTTTATCACATATTTTTGTCCTAATGTTTTATTTATTTGTTTGTTTGTTTGTTCGATTTATATATGCGGCCCTTCTCCAGAGACTCAGGGTGGCCTACAATGCATTAAGCAATAGCCTTCATACTTTTGTATATATCTGCTTTTTGCCCCCACCCCCACAAGCGGTGTTCTATTTTATACAAAGTCAGCTTATTGCCCCCACAATCCGGGTCCTCATTTTACCTACCTTGGAAGGATGGAAGGCTGAGTAACCTTGAGCCTGGTGAGAATTGAACTCGCAGCAACTGCAGGCAGCTGGCAGCTAAATACAACTTTAACAGCAGCAGTTTAGTCCACTGCGCCACCAAAGGCTCTTATATATTTGACATACTTCTCTCCACATTGAACAGAGAAGCAGCCTTTTTGTATAGAACTGTGATGATGCAAGTTTCCCAATCTTGTGGTCACTTCCCCAAATACATCTGCGCGTGCTAAACCCATTGGATACATCTTCTCAGTCCACCAAGTTGTTCTATTTTTGATGCAGTATAAATTAGGGATCACCCAGATCCTACTCACCACTGTGTGTCCCCAAAAATAAGACCTCCCCGGATAATAAGCCCAATCAGACTTTTGAGTGCATGCAGTAAAATAGTCCCCCTGGAAATAAGCCCTCCCTGAAAATAAGCCCCCCTCAAAAATATTTAAATGCATGTGCAGCCCGTCACTGCCATATCCCCTGGTTAGGGTTAGGGAGACAGAGCTGGAAATCAGGTAAAACGGCAAGAGGAGCCCCGTCTTGCTCCACGCATCCCAAAATAATAAGATCTCCCTGAAAATAAGGCCAAGCATTTATTTCAGGGTTCAAAAAAAATATAAGACAGGATCTTATTTTCAGGGAAACACGATAACTCTATTCTGTTACGTAAAAGAATTAAAAGATGAAATAACCAAACCTCCGTTCCATGATAATAACCCACAGTATTGTGTTGAGTAATTTTAGAAAGTTATGTGGCTTTTGATAGAGGTATAAACAAATAGACATTGTCAACTTTTCACATAGTGCTTGTTCAACATTTCTCTTTCCTTAATTTTACCTGCCTTTGGCCTCATTTTGACAGTTAATTGCAGCATAGTTTTAAAAAATTGCCCAACAAACATTTTGACTTATAGTATCTTTCCTGCTTTGCTCTGCTTTGCTTTATAGTTGGATTGTTTCTTAAGAGGATGCAAAGTTTCATCTGTGATCCTTAGATCCTAGAGTTGACTTTTTTCTTCTCAACTTTCCATTCACCAATGTGAATCACCCATAGGCAATGTGATCAGGGATGAAATCCAGCAGGTTCTGATAGGTTCTGGAGAACCAGTAACGGAAATTTTGAGTACTTCGGAGAACCAGCAAATACCACTTCTGGCTGGCCCCAGGAGTAGGGAGGAAATGGGGATTTTGCAGTATCCTTCCCCAGCCACGCCCACCAAGTCACACCATGTCCACCAAGCCACACCCATAGAACCAGTAGTAAAAAAAATTGGATTTCACCACTGAATGTGATCCAAATTTTATATTTTGTAGACATAGGTGTGGAAATACTTTGTTAGCTTCTAAATACTTTGTCTACTTCTAAAATATCTTTTCTCTCAGTAGATGGCACTGTTTGTTAAACTGATTAATTTTTAAATGTTCTATGAAAAGCTAGGGTAATATGTAGTCTGCTAGAATTTTATGGAGAATAGCCCAAACTTGTATTGGCTTTTATTACACTGGGGACTCAGTTAGAAAGGATTTGAACAGGAAGACAAAAACTTTATCTCCTGTGGTAGAGAGAAACTCCTGTATGCCCAATTTCCCCTTAAAATTTAGTAAAATTTTGTGCATGTATCCATCTTATTTATATCCATCTTATTTGTGAAAGAGATTACTTTTCCTCTCAAGATTTTTGCCAAGATTATAACAAATGCTGCACTGATTGCTAAATGGCAACAAACTACAGGTGGTCCTCAACTTACAACAGTTCATTTAGTGACCATTCAGTTTCAACAGCACTGAAAAATGTGACCATTTTTCATAGTTACGACCTTTGCAGCATCCCCATGATGATGTGATCAGAATTCAGATGCTTGGCAACGGGTTTATACTTATGACTATTTGCAGTGTCCCAGGGTCATGTGATCCCCTTTTGTGAACCTTTGACAAGCAAAGTCAATGGGGAAGCCAGATTCACTTAACAACCGGGTTACTAATTTATAAACTGCAGTGATTCACTAAAAAACCGTGGCGAGAAAAGTCATAAAATGGGGCAAAACTCACTTAACAACAGAAATTTTGGGCTCAATTCTGGTCATAAGTCGAGGACTACCTATATTAACAAGACCCATCAGCCCTGTAACTGGGTGGAGATTATACTTATTTTTTTCTTTTGATGTTTGTCTCCAAATATATGGGCTCGTATTATTTATTGCATAGTCAGCCAGATAATTCGACAGGATTTGGCATTTTTATCAGCATATCGAGTCCTTCCCAAGGACTTTGGATAGGTAGATGTTGTTGTTTGATGGTGTTAAAAATATAATTGCAGGATGTAAGTTGTTCCAACTAAGGATGCCTTTTGCAATTGACCGATGACAATTTTGTCAATGCTAATGGTGTTCAAGTGGAGCTTCAGCGGTTTTGGGATTACACCCAAGGGGCCTATTACTGCCGGTACTATCTTTGCTTTATTACACACAACAATATGAAATCACAGCTGCCAGCTCTTCATAGGCATCAAGTTTATCACAACAAGGATGTCTTAACGTATTGGCTTAGGATATGGGCAGATTCAAGCAGCGTGGCCTTTTGTAATTGACAGATGGACATTTTGTCAATGCACAGATTTTTCTAAAGGACATCCAAGATTTTTTTGGTTATAGCTCCCAGTATGTCAATGACCATTGGAAGCACCACGGCCAGTTTATGTATTCATGTAAGTTCCAATTTTTTAACTTGCCTCAGTGCTTGTGCTTAGCTGTCTTTTACATACTCAGCCAACGCATCCGTTTTCTTCTTTGACGGTTTGTTTGATTTAAGTAAACCTCTGCCTCCATGTCTGCAGGGCAGGTAAAATCTATCAATATTATTATTACAATTATATATAACTCAAGAAGGTGAGCATTGCTTCTTCCAGCTTGCTATTTCCCCACAGCTGCAACCCTGTGAGGTGGTTGGGCTGAGACAGTGTGTTTGGCCACAAGGCATCCAGTGCAGGGGTGAAATCCAGCAGGTTCTAATAGGTTCTGGAGAACCGGCAGTGGAAATTTTGAGCAGTTTGGAAAACCGGCAAATGCCACCTCTGGCTGGCCCCAGAGTGGGGTGGGAATGGAGATTTTGAAATATACTTCCCCCAGGAGTGGGGTGGGAATGGGGATTTTGTAATATCCTTCCCCTGGAGTGGGGTGGGAATGGAGATTTTGCAGTATCCTTCCCCTGCCATGCCCACCAAGCCACGCACAGAACCGGTAGTAAAAAAAATTGGATTTCACCCCTGATCCAGTGGCATTCATGCCCAAGGGAGGACCAAAATTTACAAATGATTGTTGGACTGTCCAGCACTGGGATAAAAAAATATATGGTCAACCAAAACCGTAATGTTCATTCTGCTCACATCAGACAACACAAACTTTATTTCAAAGGATGACTGTGATGGAATGTAGTCTGGAAGTTGCAGGAGGGAGGGGCTCCCTCCCAGGGGGCAAAGAGACAGCCGAGCTTGGAACATCTGGTGAGCAGGAAGAGAGCAAGACTGGACCAGTGTTGAAATTCAACCAGCTCTGTCCGGATTGCGCGATCCAGTAGCGCTGGTGGTGGGAGGCTCCACCCATCCATCTGGACGTCCCATTTTTGACCCTCTGTGCATGCGCAGAAGGCTCTGTGCATGTGTGGCAGAAGTGTGCATGCTCACATATGCCAACTGTTAGCGAAGGTTACTGAATACCACTCCTGGACTAGACCCACCCTAGCAATTCAAAGAGTACATCTATAGTTATTGCAGATAATTGCTTTAACCAGGCAAGATTCTATCTATAGGTGAGAAACAATATTCAGAACTATTCAGAAGTAACTGTGTCATTCCTGATTTCTTTGGGCCTGACAATGACCCAAAGGATCACACAATTGGTATGTATGTATGTATGTATGTATGTATGTATGTATGTATGTATGGGGTTAAATCAACTGCCTTGTAGGCAGACGGCCCAGGTTCAAATCCCAGTAAGGGTATGACTGTCTGATGAGAGCAAATAAGCTCGAAATAGATCTATAACAGCCTTCCTTTATTTATAGTATTATCTGCAAAAATATTAAAAACATAGAAAAATAGCTTGTCGGCTATATGATACTGTCTGGATGGCCCATGAGATTGGGCTGAAAGGCAAAAATTGGAGATTTGTGATATCTCCTCCATTTGTGGTAATCCAGGATGACTTAATACAAAAACATACAAATATATATATATATATATATATATATATATATATATATATATATATATATATATATATATTATTTATTATTTATTATTTATTATTTTATTTTCGTAGGTCTTTATGTGTATCTTTCTTTATGCCAGGGATTTTCCTACGTATATTAAGATGTTTCATGGCCTAATTTTCGGTGAAATCTCAATTCACCAGCTTTTAGGCCTTTTTAAATATTACAGCAGCTATATGCTATCTGTTTGAGTTTATGTGGGAGACTAGAATGGACCCATTTCTCCCTCGTTAGGCTTTGTCAACTAGCCACACCCACTTTTCTTAATTCTGCCCTGTAACAGTCAAATATTTATTATTTTATTTTCGTAGGTCTTTATGTGTATCTTTCTTTATGCCAGGGATTTTCCTACGTATATTAAGATGTTTCATGGCCTAATTTATATTTATATTATTTATATAATTATATATATATATATACACACACACTATACAAAAATACAGCATATAGGTATACACAAACAGATACACATGCACATATATACGGGGGAGGGGGGAGAAAGAGACATACCCACATACAGTTTATGCCCACACATACATACACATTCAAAGCGTATGCACACATGCACAAACACAGAGATAATGTTGAAAGCAGCACAGGATATTGATTTTAAAATGGCCAAATTGAAGGATATTAGAATTTATTACATATTGGAATTACGTTATAATTTCACATTCACAATATTCATAACTCACATACTGCTTTTTCTTCTTTCAAACCTCAGTTAGGAAAAGGGGGGGAGGGAGGTTGTTATTCTACTTTTTGAAATAATCACCATCTTCACCAACCATTCCTCCGTTGTGGTAGTGCTGGACTTCTTCACTTGGAGCATATAATACTGTAATCTCACTGCAGGGAGCACATCTACGTTTGCAAAGACTTGTGGAATTCTTGTAGGATGGGAGCTGTGCAAATTTCTGGGGAGTTGCTCCTCCCGTGGGAAGGTCCTGTTTCTAGCAGTCATGGTTCATGCATGTTCCCGAAGAAATAAAAACAAGAGAAAGGATGCGTAGTCATTACAAGGCTGCTAAGTTGAAAGCCAGAACAGATTGTCTCAGCTATAGTAGAAACAGAATGGCACTACTGATTAATTGTAGAGCATAATTTATTTAACAATGGTAGAATCTTCATTTATTAATCAAAAGATTTATATCCTGCCTTTTAATTAAAAGCCTACAGTGGCAACCAGTAAAGTCAAAAACATATCCTTCCTCTCTTCCTTCCTTGCTTGCTGATACAACCTGGGCAGATTGTATCAGAGAAATTGATGCTAGAACCTCTGCTTGCCAGTGGATGTCAGTATGAGCCCTAATATTGATGTAGCTGAGCTGGTCTGAAGAGAGATTTTTGCATAGGAAACTGAAGGAGGAAGCTCACTCTTGTTAGCTTTTCCCTTGGATTTCTCACTGTTTTGCAGGAGACCAAGCATCAATGACTTTTCCTAGAGAGGCTTTTAAAATATAACCATATTCTATATGTTTCCAGGGAAGCTGATCAGTATTCCAAAAAAATAAAATAAAACACATGGTTTAAAACAAAATCAAGCCAAGCCAAGCCTTTGGTTAGGATTGCCACAAGTATTGAAGATTTGTTGCATTGTTGCTAATGATGTAATAGATCAGTGTTGGTGAACCTTTTTGGCACCGAGTGCTGAAACGGGAGTGTGTGCATGTGTGCGCGCACATGCCAGAAAATGGAAGAGCAGACACCTGGTGTGCATGCACATACTGGGAAGATGATCTTTTTTTTTTTTTAATTTGATTTATATGCCACCCTTCTCCAGAGATTCAGGGCAGCTTACAATGCATTAAGCAATAGCCTTCATACTTTTGTGTATATTTATACAAAGTCAGCTTATTGCCCCCACAAACTGGGTCCTCAATTTACCCACCTTAGAAAGGATGGAAGGCTGAGTCGATCTTGAGCCTGGCTAGGATTGAACTCACAGAATTACTGGCAGCTGAATGTTAATTGCTGCCTTTGGTAGGAGGCATTAGCCCCCTACGCTACTCAGGCTCATTCTTCCAGTTTCCGGCATGCGCACGCGCACCGGTCAGCTGGTCTTTGCACGCTCATGTGTGACAGAAACCAGAAGACCAGGTGGCCAGTGTGCATGTGTATGCCCGAACCCGGAAGATCATCCGAAGAGTGGCTGCTCTGCCATTTTCTGGCGCTCCCGTGCACGTGAAGAACACACGCCGGAACCCGGAAGAGCAACGGGCGTCAGCTCATGTGCCCGGAGAGATGGCTCTGCGTGCCACTTCTGGCACATGTGACATAGGTTCACCATCACGGTAATAGATGCCCAAATATTCCCTAAAACTCTTTGGAGTGAGATCCATGTAGCTCCCATCCTGTTGGCATTCCATAAAATGTTGAAGATCTGATTGTTCTTCCAGATCTTGTGATGTGACAAATATCTGACATACCCTCCTTGGGTATGTCAGATATTTGTGCTTTCTGTTTGTATACTGTGCCTAGTTGCCCTCTTGTTTTCGGTTTGCATTGGTGTTTCTGTTACTATTGATGAACTACTCAAAGTCCAGATTGAATAACATAAATACCGTAAATAAAAGCTCAGTTTTCTGTATTTTTTTAGAGGTACGAACGCGGCATCAGTTTCCACTGATTTTATATCAGTTGTCTTTCTACCTGATTGTAGACTGAATATAATTCATGACTGTCTAGATCCAGATCAGACCTTCTTCCTGATAATATCGCTCACCACAGATCTGTTTTATTAGGTAATTCAATTTACCTACACATTTACTGTAAAGATTTACAGAATAGACTCCAGCCCAAATGGACCACTCTTGTTCAAAATTGCAATAGTTCTTTTTCATGGTAAAGAAGAGATGCTACATTCTCTGGCTGTATTGACATTAAGGAAGATTGGGTGAGAAAGTATAGTGCAGTGTCAGATTTTTCACCTCAAACTAACAGGCTGAAAGTAGTTTCCTTCTTTTCCTGCTTATTTGTACTTGGACTTCCTCCAATGTGGAGGAAGTCCAAGTACAAATTCTTCTGCCGAGCACCAAGTTGTTCCCTAAAAGCATAACTGCAAAGACTCGGACATATCCAGGTAAGGTTGTCCTTCACACATCACCCAAGGATAAGCTCATGATCAAAACCAATCAAATTTAAAATATAAAAGACAGTTTTATATAAAAGGCAGTTGGGGACAGTTGTATTTTGCAAGACTTGTAGACCATCCAAAAGGTCTTATGCTCCATGGAATCCAGCTGGTAGTGTCATCTGCTGCCTTGAAGGACTGTCATGTATTTGGATAATACCATAATTCCCTAATGCTTTTCCCCTGTACTTTCAGCCTTGCAGCAAAGAAACTTTTGTTGCATTGCCTATATTCCTTAGGTAAAGCTCATTGCTTCTGAATCCTAAAAGGAACTTTTCGGCTCAGCTGACTATCACTACCAGGACAATGGAAGCTTTCGATTTTGCTTTTTAAGTGAAACTCTACAGTCACTTTAGAACAATGTTTCTGAAAGTGTGGTTCAAGGGCCTTTTGGGACTTCCCCAAGACTCTCTCAAGGGTCCACAAGATTATTACTATTAAGATAATAAAAACATTTTATGTTAATGTCTAATGGGTTTCCTATTATTTTTACATATTTAATAAATATTCTACAAATGCATCAATTTAAACTTTTAACATGGTAATAATAAATATAAGCCATACAAACAAAAGCTTTATTTTGAGGTCTTCCATAATTTTTAAATGTGGGAGGGCGTCCTGAGAAGGAAAAAAGAAACACTGCTATCCAATACTGTAATTGGGAATTGGATGGCATCAATCAATCAAATATTTCTCTCTCTCTCTCCTCCACAACTGGGTGCATTGTATCCAATCAAGTCAACAAAGTTAGCTTCCATTGATACTTAACTGCCTCCCACCTTCTTCTTTCTTTCTCTCCTCCCCAAACCCCCAAATTAGGGAGATAGAAACAAGACTGTGAGAAGGAAAACACTTTCCCCTTTCTCCTAATAAAGAAAAACGCAAGCTCAGTTTACAGAAACTTACAGATGCCAACTTCTGCCTCTTAAGCTTAATTACATGGAAGCATAAGAGAAAATTTTAAAACAGAGTCATGCCTGGCAGGGAAATTCTTGATCTATATTAAGACCATGGCCTGATTTCTCATCAGAGATGAGAAACTAGGCCTCCAGTGGAGAATGGGATTTAATACTTAAGCCCATCCCATCCCAGAGTGCCCAATTCACTTGTATTTTGTAACATCTCAATATATCCTCACAGTAAACAGCAAAATGCATTTTTCCATGCTTCCATTTACTTTGAAAGCCATACATCAAAAGGGCAAGTGCACGCAAAGCTGAAGATCAGATTTGTCTTTTTACTGTCTTTACTGAGACAGTAAATGTTTACTTTAATGTCCTGAAGTGCCTCTCCTTCTAACACCCGGCTTCTTATAACCCAATACTCTCTCTTTTTTTTTTGACTGGACAATTAGTTTTTGAGGACTATTCTTTTGTTTCTTTCCTCTTCACTAGTTTATTCATCATGATGATTTATTTATCATTCCTAGAATTATTAAACTGTTCACAAAAGGGGTTCTTTGACTGAACACCAAGAGAATCCCTAAGCTCTATTACACAGATGACAAGATGAAGCACGGATGAAAAAGATATGGAAAAGAAAGAGGGTCAAATAAACACTTTAATCATGCTTTTTTTTTAAATGGCAGCAAGAATGACAAATGTACAGCCTCTCAGTGAAGGAGCATGATGGAAATGGCTTCTTAACCCTGATGACCATATTACTTCTCATCGGCTGGAGTCAAAATGATACTGTCTAAAACTATGACTTCTCTGGCCCAGAAGTCCTGGAAGGGAGCCAGATCAGGAAGGAAAGGGTAATTGTAGAAACCTTCTGGTAATGAAATCTGCCATGAATGCCTGAAAATAATAAAAATAATTGGCTGCGGCAAGAAGATCACACAGACTGACTACCAACAATGGTGCATTGGAAGATCTGCAAGAAATGCCATTTGTCTGCAAGCAAGAACTGGGAGGGCCACAAAATAAAGTAACAGAAAATGAAGACACTAAAGTGCTCTGGAAAATTAAAACAGACAGGCACCTGCTACATAACATCTCAGACTTAGCAATTGTCAACAAAAAAGAAAAAAAAGTCTGAATAGTGGACATGGAAGAACCTGGAGACAGCAGAATAGAAGAGAAAGAACTGGAGAAGATAACAAAATGCAAAGACCTGCAAACAGAAATAGAATGGCTGTGGCAAAGGCAAGCAAGGGTAGTGCCAATAGTAACAGAAGTCTTGGGTGCAATCCTAAAAGAACTGGAGTAACAACAGCACTGACATTGACTAAGCCACCATTGCTCAATTGTGAAAGGCAGCTTTACTTGGAACAGTTACATTCTGTGATGTTAACACCATCAGACATCCACACCTGCCTATTTCAGAACCTTAGGAAGGACTCAACAGGTTGATAAAAATGTCAAATCCAGTCTAAACGTCTGAATGATTTTGGGAACGAGCATCATAATAATAGTCAATAAGGACCGTGCTGAGTGTTGGAGTTTCTGGACATCTGTTGACAAATGGGCTCCAAGATTTAGGATTGTTGGCTGAGGAATCAGAGCCAATGCCACAAGAAAAATTGTTTACCTATTGCAAATATACAAAGATGGAAAACAATAGGCACCTTTGGTTCAATCTTAAAACACCTGGAGCATCACCTCAATATCATCAGCACTGACAAAATCACCAGTTACAAAAGGCAGCTTTAACGGGAACAGCTTACATCCTGTATGATACTTTTAACAACATCAAACAACAACATGTGTCTATGCCAGGTCTTTGGGAAGGACTCCATTGATGGATAAAAATGCCAAATTCAGTTTAAATCTCTGGCTGACTGTGCGATGAACCATAATAATAATAAAAAGTTCTGATTTGCTTAAACGGCTTGGACAGTAGTGGAAAAACCATACATCACGGAAATGCTTATATTGTTAAGTTGCATATAAAAAAATTCAGACAGTGATAAATTTACTCCAGTTTGATTTCAGGCTTGTCTGTCAAGAAACAAGGCTAACCTGAAATCATTACATTTTCCGTCAGTTTAGGGCCCAAACCCACCTTGAAGTTTAAATCCCCAGAGCCTCAGAAATAAAGACAGCGTCTCACCTTACCCAGTGCCTACTTTTAAAATAATGCCTCCTTAGGCACCCATTATCTTGGGGATGACATGCTGTCATTCAAGTTAACATATGGGTTTATGATGCTTCGTTTTGCCAACTGAGGCGAGTGGAGACAGTTCAGATTCTGAAGAAGGAATGAATGGCAGGTGCCCAAATGAACAAAATTACAAAAGCTTTATTGATCAATTCTGCACATTTACCTAGGATTCCTTTCCCAAACACCTGCAGTGGGTGCAAAGAAGACCAGAAAAGGCTAACCTTGGCAACAGCTTGTCTTCAGAAGTTGTGGGTGCTTCATCACTGGAGGTCTTTAAGAAGAGACTGGACAGCCACTTGCCTGAAATGGTATAGTCTCCTGCTTGAGCAGGGGGTTGAACTAAAACAGGGGTGTCAAACTCAAGGCCCGGGACTGGATCTGACCCATGGGGCCACCTTGGAATTAGTGAAGGATCAGCCCTTGGTGCCTCTGCCAGCAAAAATGGAGTTTGGCTGTCCTGAGCTCCATTTTTGCTGGCAGAACACTCAGGCCACCACAGGCGCCCCCAACATGAGTGATGTCAAGCTGGCCACATCCACCCTGGCTCCGCTCCCTGAGATCAAATACAACCGTGATGTGGCTCTCAATGAAATCGAGTTTGGCATCCCTGAACTAGAAGACCTCTAAGGCCCCTTCCAGCTCTATTCTGATACAGATTTCTTTGTTGGGCGAGTTTTATAATCCTTCAGTCTCTTCCACCACTTGCCTACCCCCCACCCCCGCATGCTTAGATTGTTTGGGGGAAATTAAGTCAGAAAATAACTGCATAGGCATCAGCAAGGGATGTTGTGGTATGTGGGAGTGGCCGCGGGAGGCAGGAGAAACATCATGCTGCGATTGAATCAGCTTTCATTGTTAAATTGCATTAAATTAGGATGCCAATAGTACTGAATGCTTCTTTTCAGCAGTGGAGGGAAATGTTTTCCTATATGATCAGGTAAATAAAAGTTATCCTCAGTTTTGGCATCCTTTTCTAATTTCCCTCTGTGTGCACAATGCTTCCATCATTACTTAATGGAGTGTTTCAATAGAAAGAAATGTCATCTTGCATCCTTTTACAATGTTCTGAATGCGTATTTCAGTTTTACTCCCCTTCATCCTTTTAACCATTCCCTCTTGTTCTTATTTACTTGCTTTTCTTATGCCTACCCAGACTCTCATTGTGCCTATAAATTGACAGGCTCCAATGAATGTGATCATTCATTTAAAAATAAATTTTCAAGGCCAATAAAAAATACCCCATCCATTCCCTTACGATCCAATGTGATCAGGAGGATATGATACAGGGAAGACATAAACCTAAACTAATGTCCATTACCCCTGCACAGCATAAATCAGCCTTCCCTAACTTTGGCAACTTCCAAATGTGTGACTTCATTGCCGAAAGATCTCCACTCATTAATCTTTTTTCAAGTAAGTAGAGGGTGCTTTTGCGACCTTCCTACTGTGGTTGATGTTTTTCTTAGTTACTGCAATAACAAATGCAATGCACATTTAGGTTGCAGGTGAGTTTGCATGAGGGTCCTATGCTGGTGGGAATGCTGACCAGCATAGAGCTATTTCATGGCAATATAAGTGTAACAACCAGTAGTGGGTTTCAAATTTTTTTACTACCAGTTCTGTGGGTGTGGCTTGGTGGACGTGGCAGGGAAAGGATAATGTAAAATCTCCATTCCTTCCCCAATCCAGGGGAAGGTTACTGCAAAATCCACATTTCCCCCGATCAGCTGGGACTCAGGAAGCAGAGAATAGATGGGGTGGGGCCAGTCAGAATTTTTACTACCGGTTCTCCGAACTATTCAAAATTTCCGCTACCAGTTCTCCAGAACTGGTCAGAACCTGATGAATCCCACCTCTGGTAACAACAGTTTGGACAATCACAAGATGCTCTGAATTGGGTTGTCAGCATCTGGTTGAGACTAAAATCTTGGTTGCATAATTTTATGGCATGCCAGGTGGGAAAAGAGGGTGGTACAATCTGGGTGAAGATATAAGAAAGTTAGTAGTGAGTGTGGATCAGCTGTTTGAAGGAAGAAAAAGTCCCTTCAAGTCAATTTTGACTCTTGCAGCTTTCTTAGCAGCATTTCTTTTTTGACAGATGCATTCTCTCCTAGGTATGACAAGAACAACTGGCCCAAACTCACTCAGCTGCTTTAGTGAGTAAGGTGGGACTAGAACTCACCATCACCTAGTTTCTAGTCTGTTGCTTTACCCACTAAATCAAACTGGCTCTTAGCAATGAAGGAGGGGATATTTTAAAAAATGATCTGCTCCAGGTGTCAGATATGCTAAGTACACCACTACTTCCATGAATCAATAATGTTATTAATATTTAAGGGGTCGCAAAGCTTCAAGAACAACCCTGATTGGAATATAAAAGACAAGGCACAGAAATAAATGGACCTCGGAAAGAAGAGAAGAAAAGCAAACTCAGCCCCCCTCGCTTTATTTATGCATGTACTTATTTTAAATATTAATCCACGGCTTCAATAATTAGCTTCATTCACACTCTCACTTTAAGGCCCTGTAGATGTAATCCAAAGCCAAAGAAAATTGGCAATTTTAAAGCTCATCTAATTTTCATTCAATCAGAACTCACGTCAAGGACCCAAGGACCTGAGAAGGACCCAACATGGGGAAACAGCTGGGAGAGGATGCTTCACAAGGTTTCTGATCTGTTGAACCAACAACCCTGGAACACGCCTGACTACACAAAATATTTTTCAGCTAGGCTGCCTGGTTTCTAGTCACACCTGCAATAAATAGAGGCCAATAATTTGCAAAAATAAAACCTGTAATAGAAACCTGCTACTTTATAATTAACATTTCACAAACAGCCGTAAGTAAACTGCCATGGCAGGGCAGGCAACTTTTTGAAGCTGGAGAGGTAAGCGGTGTAACAGAAGCTCTTACCTGCACACCTGCCAATTTATGCATGTGTGCACACTTACAAACATTTTCCTCTATGCAGAAATACCTCCGTATTCACATATTGCTGAAAGCACCCCCGCCTCCATGGGCATATACTTTTGCACAGATAAATAATATTCTGTCTATGGCCATTTGCTCACTCATTCAGAAACATCCATGTACATCTGCATACTGCCCTTTCCTGATTTTTCTTTGTTATCAAAAAACATGGGGAAGAAATACCCATCTGGTTCCGTTCCAAGCTGGGAGAAAGACACTGGAAACATGGAGGCTGATTGGAAAGATGGTTTATTGATGAAGGAGAACCACATGTGATTCTGGGCAGCTGACAAAATGGAATTGAGAGGGGGGGGGTTATATCTTCTTTGGGCTTTGCACTTAAACTTCCTGTTCCTGTGCAAGAACATTTATTCTATTGCTGTTGTCAGATTCTTATTGGGTCATGTAGAGGTTATGTAGGGGTCATAACTGGCTCTATAAGCAAAAGAGGAAATGCAAATCCCAGGTGTTCGTTTGAGCTTCCAGGTTTGGTTGAAGTTTGGACTGCTCTGAGATGATGCAATGAAGGGGCTTGTGTTCTGAAAGGGCGTTGGGCAATTCCTATTGTGGTTTAATGGCCTTGTCCTATGTTGGAGCTTGAATGAGGTTTAATCCTACCATTCGGCCTTTGTTCAGACTTTGCTGCAGGGAGTTTCAAAATATCTTGTCTTGAATGGATTACCAAATCTGCACTTCTAAAAGCTGCCTCCTCAATATCTGCTGGGGCTATGAAGAAAGACTGAGTCCTGATTCTAAAAAAAAAAAAAAAACTCACACCATTTCTCATTTAGGGAAATATAATATTTTGCCTTTTTTAAATATTCCTCAAAATATTTCATTCTTCTAGAGGGGGGGGGGGTTCCCACAAAGATTACAAAACCAAGAAGCCCAGAAAAAAAGCCATGAGATTTGGTGTTGCTGCAGGACCAGGCAAGAGTTTGAGTGCCTGCAAGGTTGCATAAGATCCAGCAGTGAGAGGAAGGGGAAGGAATTGGGACCAGAGGCTGAACAATCCCATGGGGGAGTAGGGGGACTGGCCTAGGCAGTCACAGGCTTCCTGGTACCTTCCCTTAGGATTAGGGAGTGCAGGTAGACCTCGATTTACAACAGTTCATTTAGTCACTGTTCAAAGTTACAACGGCACTGAAAAATGTGACTTATGACCGTTTTCACACTACGACCATTGCAATATCCTCATGGTCACGTGACCAAAATTCAGGCGCTTGGCAACGGGTTCATATTTATGAGAGTTGCAGTGTCCTGGGGTCATGTGATCCCCTTTTGCAACTTTCTGACAACGGGGAAGCCAGATTCACTTAACCGTGTTACTAGCTTAACAACTGCAGTGATTTACTTAACAGCTGTGGCAAGAAAGGTTGTAAAACGGGACAAAACTCACCAAATGTTTCACCCAGCAACATAAATTTTGGTTGTAAATTGAGGACTACCTGTACATGTTTTATTTCCTGACAATAGAGGAGGGAGTTCTGTATACAGAATTTTTTTTAATTCTACTTCTGCTTTCTTCAGTGAAAAACGGCAGCTGCTAGTAACAAAGAACAAAACACACATACAAAATATTCCTGACAGCCTTTTCCATCGCAAGTTACAAAGATGGACCACAGTGGCAAAATACATTTTATTAATCTATTAAACTTTTGAAAAAGCAAAGAACTTGAATTAGTGTATACCTGATATGGATATGGATACTTTTCTGGATTAGCAAATCTCCCAGCTGTCCAGAAACTCCAGGGCTTTGAGTTATTGACAGCCAGTTTTTGTTCTTGAGGCTTGTTTTACCACAAGTTCCCTAATGAGGTACTATGTACAGGTAGTGTTCAACTTATAACAGTTCATTTACTGACCGTTTGAAGTTACAATAGTACTTTAAAAAGTGGCTTATGACTGCTTTTCACACTTACGACCATTGCAGCATCCCTGTGGTCACATGATCAAAATTCAGATGCTTGGCAAATGGTTCATATTTATGACGGCTGCAGTGCCTTGGGGGGTCATGCGATCAGCTTTTGCAACCTTCCAACAAGCAAAGTCAATGGAGACTCACTTAACAACTGTGTCACTAACTTGATGACTGCAGTGATTCACCAAACAGCGGTGGCAAGAAAAGTAAAATGGGGAAAAAAAATTATCAATCAACAAATGTTTCACTTAGCAACATACATTTTGGGCTTAGTTGTGGTCGTAACTCGAGGACTACCTGTACACATATCTCTGTGTGTTGTTGTATAGGCTCTGCATATTTAACACCTAAGTAAAATAGGCAAGGGAATGTGTCATTGTAAGTTATTTCAGTTGAAGTACTGGACTTAATTACAATGACAGTACAGGGTGACTGAAGGAAGCCAAGATGCTTCTTTTTTTTTTATGATCTTGTCACTACTAAATCTGTCAGACCTAGCCATTTTGTGGGGGATGATGATGATGAAAAGAAGCTTTCATTTGAGGAGGAATTTAAAAAGCAGCAGAATATGTAGGGACGTCTGCAGTGATGCTGGCATTGGCAGCATTGAAGGCATGGCGGATTGCAGCCATGCTTTGATCTCAGTGCAGATGTATTAGAAAGGTGATTCAGTTATTTTGAGTGACTGCATAGAATATTTTGGCAGATCCTATTTGCTATGCATGAAAACAGCTGTTTGGACCTGTCTTCCCTTATTTACAAAGTCTTTAAAAAGATAGGTGCCAACTGGGTGATCCAAGACGCGATTCTCTTGGAGTTGAATGGAAGACAGATGAAAAGGGGCAAGCTTTGTTCTCCTGGTTGTGTCCGCCGTTTTGAAGCCAATGATCATTGTTGCAGAAGCCCCTGAGAATATGCCTCCTCTTTGTATGTACAGGTAGTCCTTGACGTACAACCACAATTGAGCCCAAAATTTATGTTGCTAAGCGAGACACTTGTTCGGTGAGTTTTGCCTCATTTTGTGACTTTTCTTGCCACGGCTGTTAAGTAAATTACTGCAGTTGTTAAATGAGTCTGGCTTCCCCATTGACTTTGCTTGTCAGAAGGTCGCAAAAGGGGATCACATGATTCGGGGATACTGCAATTGTCATAAAGATGAACCAGTTGCCAAGCATCCTAAGTTTGGTTGCAGTGGGTTGTAAGTGTAAACAACAGTCATAAGCCACTTTTTTCATTGACGTAACTTCAAACGGTTACTAAATGAGCTGTTGTAAGTCGAGGACTACCTGTATTGAATAGGCTGTCATTCAAAGACAAAGCTATATAGCCCCTTTATTTCTTAGGATTGGTCCCAAAATGCATAGAATGAAAATCATGTGAAGTGTTAATACCACTTGATAATGCCTTGGTAAGGCCACACTTAGGACTAAAGGTGACATGATAGCAGTGTTAAAATATCTCAGGGGCTGCCACAACAAAGAGGGAGTCAAGCTATTCTCCAAAGTACCTGATGGTAGGACAAGAAGTAATGGGTGGAAACTAAACAAGGGGAGAAGCAATTTAGAACTAAGAAGAAATTAATCAGTGGAACAACTTGCCTCCAGAAGTCGTGAATGCTCCAACACTGGAAGTTTTTAAGAAGAGATTGGACAACCATATGTCTGAAATTCTATAGGGTTTCCTGCCTAAGCAGGGGGTTGGACTAGAAGACCTCCAAGGTCCCTTCCAACTCTGTTTTTCTACTCTATTCTGGGAAAAATGAAATTGAACCTAATGAGACTTATTTCTGAGCACACATTGTTATTTTTTGAAATAAGGTAATGTTATATTATTACTTCAAAGACCTGTTCTTCATTAAAACTGCTATGGGAACAGGGAATGATAATTAGGAGAAGCGGGAACACTGATCTTGTAGTCTTCTTTCACAAAAAGTGGTGATAGTACGTGAAAATGGACAATCATATAACCCTCTTGGTCCCCTTCTAAGAAAAATAACTGCAAGAACCTCACACTTTCCTCTAATTTCCTCTCAGGAATTAAATCACACTTGTCTATTCCCCCACCCCCCCCCCAAAAGTGTGTTCTTTCGATCAGATTGAGTACAACTGGAATAAAATTGGAATAATTGCAATTATGCTAATAATAATTGTCAGATAAGAATAAAAGTGGAATTATAATTGCAATTATGCCAATGATAATTGCCAGATAACTAACTATGAACTTGTTGATAGGAGCTACTTGACAGTTATGGCACTTGTGCTTTTTCCAATTCAAATGCTCATTCCTTAAGAGGAAAGCTTTCTTGCTCTGACTGGCTTTGCCAAAAATTATAGAGTTTTGTGAGAAAAGATTTTTTTTCTTGCTTGATCCCTAAAAAACCTAGGCAGAAGTTCTGACTGAGTGAGTATACAGTTAGTATACAGTTACTATTCTAATACTACCTTTATCTTGCATTGTAGCTAGGGTCATATTTTATACTAGCAGAAAATCATTTATCACGTACGCACTTGGCTTTAACCCATTTATTCCCTCTTTTTCTAGAACACCATTCTGTACCATATTCCATCCTACTCTGGATGCTGAAAGCAGTTCTGGGGGGAAAGGACCAGAGGAGGTGGGTTTCAGCAGGTTCAGACCAGTTCTGGAGAACGGGTAGCGGAAATTTTGAGTAGTTCAAAGAACCAGTAAATACCACCTCTGACTGGCCCCACCCCGTCTGTTCTCTGACTCCTGAGTCCCAGTTGATCGGGAGGAAATGGGGATTTTGCAGTAACCTTCCCCTGGATTGGGGAGGGAATGGAGATTTTACAGTATCCTTCCCCTGACATGCCCACCAAGCCACGCCCACCAAGCCACACCCACAGAACTGGTAGTAAAAAAATCTGAAACCTACCACTGGAAAGGATGGGAAGAAAAATATGGATAACCTGTCTTGAACAAGTGGAAACACTTCCTGCTAGTGCACTGAATAAAACCCTTCATGTTTAATTCAATGCTTTAAGCAAAACTGAACATTAGAACAGAAAGACAAAGCTTTCTTCTTTCTCCAGCTATTCTGCAATATGCTATATTTCTTTTAGTTTCGGCAGCCATCTTAATGGTGATTTGGTAGCCTGGATGTTTTTATCCTTTGAATCAACCAAAGTTTGAAATCTGCTTGAGAGCAAAACCAGGGGCTATAATCTGGAGTTTTAGAGGTCTGTAGGGCAGCAATTTTGACTATTTTTTTTCCCGCTAACCAGCGCAATTCTATTGGATTGGCTCATTATTTATTTTTATGGTTTATATCCCATCTTTCTGCCTATAGGGCTCTAGGAGAACTAATAAAGAAGTAAAGTGTGAGCACTTAAAATCTCATAAACACAGTTAAAATCACTGTAAAAATACCTTGTTATGACTGGGATCTCTCTCTCCAGTAGAGATCCACTTCCAAGTTCTTGCTGCTTCTGGGTCTTGAAAAATGAATAGAATCGGAGTTCATAATAAGTAATAACTCTAATTTCAAAAAGTCACCAAGAAAAGAACCATAGGGCTGAACAACCCACTTAAACCCCCCAATTCATTTTTCTAGCTCCAAAATTTCCTGAGGGTGTTTTTTTTGCTGAAACTCGGCACCAAAATATTTTTCCTTCCTTTTTTTCCCACAAATATCCCATAAAGTAGGTGGGAATCTTAGTGAACTAAAAATGAAGTGGGTGGACCTTTTTCCTTTGACTGCCTTGATTGGCACTTGTGAAAGCCAGTCTTCCAACACTTCCACCAAGATCCTCTTGTGTTTTTGGAACTTAGCATAAGGAAAGGTTACCCCACACATGAATGCTGTTTTACTGCCCTACTGTAAGGGCTGGTTGAGAAAGGACAATAAAACAAAATTCCTCGCTAAGGCAAATTGTGCCACGTCTTTGCCTTAACAAAGATAATTACATTGTCTCTGCAGCACGAATCTATTAATGAGGTAAGTTCAAGACATTCCACCTAGACCTCTTGGGCATGCAGTAGGTTTTCACAATAAGACAAAATTTTTAAATAATAATCGCAGAAACGTCGCTAGAAACATTCCTAGAAGTGGTCAAATTTGCCAAGGAGTCATGCCAACAAGTCCAAAAGTTCTAAAAAGTAAATGATCACAGAAGGGTGTGCTTTCCAAACTTTATTGAGAACTTACATTTTAAACAGATGTTGAAGTTTTAAAGTTTTTAGATTGGAAAAAGACACTTTTTGTGTGCTAATTCAGCACAACTTCGCCATAAGCTATTTGTAGAACACTTTGGGTACTAGCATGCTGTCCTTTCTTTCCTCATCCCTGCTAACTCTTCCTTTGAAGAAGCACTGCGGGGGGAGGGGGATTTTTAAAAGGCATGAGAGCATGTTGCTACTCTATTGTAGTTTATACTCATTTTTTTAATAGCAATTGCACTTAGACTTATATACCGCTTCACAGTGCTTTACAGCCCTCTCTAAGTGGTTTACAGAATCAGCATATTGCCCCCAACAACTTGGGTCCTCATTTTACTGACCTCGAAGGATGGAAGGCTGAGTCAACTTTGAGCCTTGTAAGATTTGAACTGCTAGATTGCAGGCAGTCAATAGAAGCAGCCTGCAGTACTGGATTCTAACCACTGCCCCATCCATGCCTTACTTGATTTATGTAGTACATATGACTTTCTTACTCCGTTTTACCCCTCCATAGTTTACCTGATCTACAACCTTCTTGCACATCACTACGCACTTGCACATTTATTGCACACAGCCACATCTTCCATAACACCTCATACATGCCTTCCCCAATCTACATAGCATCTCTCACTCACATCCCCACACACAGTCCCTGAACTGTAAAATAACCATATGGGCTAGGTTCACACAATATTCTAGGTTGAAATGCCTTGCCAAATTGTTAAATGCAGTTTAATGTCTTGTACAAACATAACTAAAGACTACTACCAATTTACTACTACCTAATTCAGTGTTCTTGGCTATTCTGTCATGTTTCTTTTTGACATATAATAGAATCCATTGTAGTTGGACAATATGTTCTTCCTGTGTAAGTGGCTACTTAGACACAATCTTTCACCTCAAATGATAATTAGTCAGTTTTTGATATGAATATGCTATCGGTTCCAAGAACAGTGGAAATAAGAAGCAAGAATTTTAAGTACACAAATGTGACATATTAACTTCACTTCCTAAGCCTGGAGTATAATTTCTGATATCTGTTATAAATGTTGAAGAGTCTATCTCAGTGGTGGGATTCAAATAATTTAACAACCGGTTCTCTGCCCTAATGATTTCTTCCAACAACCAGTTCACCAAACTGCTCAGAAAGTTAAAAATCGGTTCTCCCGAAGTGGTGGGAACTGGCTGAATCCCACCAATGGTCTATCCAATAAAATATTCTAATAATTGCCACCTTGACTCTAATTCATATCAGAGCAAAAGCAGAGAGCAGGAGCCAAAACACTTATTTTTTAACTTAAATATTCCTGCTTCGATAAACATTCCTAAGTAACATATGGGAAATACTTATCTGTTGCATTTGGAGACCTAGAACAAACTTGAAAAAGAAATGCTACTTAGAAAATCATATAGCCATATGAAGCTTTTCATCCAAATCCATCAGTTTACTTAATTTTTGTGTAGAACAGTTGCCTTAGGGAATATAATTACTGTATTTCTATTGTTCAGAAGTGGATGAATAACAGCAGTTATTATTACAAGACCATTATGCCTGAGCTTATAATTGAAATAAAATGTCTACATCACATTAGGAAAAAGCAACTACATATCTGAATAGATGTGAGTAATGTCTATTAAGTGCCATTAGAAAATATAAAAGCTATTTTTTTATATAAAAATAGAAAAAGGTGTGCCTCAAATGCAAATCAAAGTAAATCAAAAGTCAGAAAGAAGCTATCAAAAACATGAAATATGCCCTCCAATTTTTAGAAAGTCGTTTTCCTGTGAACCAGGCCACTATTTTTTTATTTCATTCACAGTACACTTTAAAAAAGGGACACAGTGGCTCAGTGGCTAAGATGCTGAGCTTGTCGATTGAAAGGTCGGCAGTTCAGCAGTTTGACACCCTAGTGCCGTGTAACCGGGTGGGTTTCCGTTACTTGTCCCAGCTTCTGCCAACCTAGCAGTTCAAAACCACGTAAAAAATGCAAGTAGAAAAATAGGGACCACCTTTGGTGGGAAGATAACAGCGTTCCATGCACCTTTGGCATTTAGTCATGCTGGCCACATGAGCACAGAGATGTTTTTGGCTCTTCAGCTTTGAAACAGAGATGAGCACTGCCCCCTAGAGTCAAGAACTACTAGCACATATGTGCGAGGGGAACCTTTACCTTTACCTTACACTTTAAAAGGATTTCATTTTTCCCCCATAGTGCTCTTGAGCTTACATAGAAATATTTTCTAGAAATATATGGAGAAATCAAACTTTGAGATGCTATGTAGATAAGCGGGAAAGGTTTCAGTATGGAGGAAAGAAAAACTCCATCATTTTGTCAAAGTCTTTGGTCATCTACAACTCTAAATCTCATTTATTAGTTCATCACTGGAGTCAGAAGTAAGGTTTTCCTCATTTGGTCCATGAGTGCAAAGCAGCATTTCACACACACACACACACAGAGTTCTGGAAGTGAAGAAAACTGTGGAAATAGCATAGCCAAGTGGCCTGAAATTAGTTTTCATTGCCTGCACGTTTTCATTGCTATCTATCATATCCTGTCATAAGATAGCTAATACTTAATTGAGTTTCTTCATTGGTTTTGTATTGCCTTTGTGGTGTCTCGGGCAGCTTTCATTTATCTCTATAAATTGAACTCTTCTATGAAGGCTGGTGCAGTTAAGTATTATAAAGAGGATTCATTCATAGCACGGATTCAGATTGTCTCCATGGCATTCCAAGCAAAGAAATAAAACTGTTGAAGTTCAGACTTAGTCCCTGTACTCCTAATAAATGAAGAGATACCTCAGTTACTGAGCAAACTCTCCAAGTGTCAGTAATTTCTGGACAAAATCAGGATTTCATTCCATTCTCATCCTGACAAACGGCAGCAATTCATTTCTTTAAAAGAGGTGCAAGAAAGTACATAACATAAATTTGATGACCGGAGAAGTGAGTAATGAAAAGAGTACGACCTCAGAATGTATTATTTATAAATGTAGGCACAAAGATAGGGGTCACTACACGTAGTCCTCCAGTTATGACCACAACTGGGCCCAAGATTTATGTTGCTAAGTGAAACATTTATTAACTGAATGTTGCCCCATTTTGAGAATTTTCTTGCCACAGTTGTTAAGTGAATCACTGCAGTTGTTAAATTAGTCACATGGTTTTAAGGGAATCTGGCTGCCCCATTGACTTTGCTTGTCCCAAAAGGTGATCACATGATCCAAGACACTGCAACCGTCATAAATATGAGTCAGTTGCCAAGCATCCGAATGTTGATCAGGTGACCATGGGGATGCTGCAACTGTCGTAAGTGTGAAAAACAGTCATAAGTCACTTTTTTTTTAGTTACACTTTTTGTAACTTTGAACAGACACTAAATGAACTGCTGTAAGTGGAGGATGACCTGTATTGTCTTTTTTCATTAGAATGGGATTTTCTAAGGTAGAAAGAGAGCAGGGCTGCAAACAAAAACTACAGTCAAAACTACAGTCAAGCTGATCATTCATGGACAAGCTTGCCAACTTGATGGTGGTACATGCATACCATCCTGGTAAATGGTGATAGGGTGCTCTGTTTCATGCAAGTTCCTTGGAGAGTAGCCAGAAGAGCCAAAATTATTTGGCGGACAGGCTATGCCTCTTTTATTCTCCACAACCCCAAAGGCATATCCAGCCACCAAGAGTCCCTTGGGAGTTGGGCGGCATAGAAATGCGACTAAATAAATAAATAAATAAATAATTCCCATACCTGGTTGAAGAGACTCAAATAACTACCACATTATGGGATGATAGGTGTCAAGTGACTCCATACTCAGAGACTTATGAATTCATGGCAAGATAAGCATGGATATTAGAAAAATATGTACTTGGCAATTTTTTAATCTCTATTGTGCTATATGCCAGGCCATTTATTTATATCTATATATTTATATTATCAAATGTCTACCCTGCCCATCTCAGCTAAGTGACCCCAAGCGTACAAACTTTCTTCTTTTTCTGCAATACCCTGAGAGGAAGGGGCTACACCAGGGGTGGGTTTAAAAATAAAAAAAATTCTGGATCAATATAAAAACACAACTGGAACAAATAATAACTCAAAAGGTTCCATTAAAACCAGAAACTTACTTATTAGGAATAACAACAAACAAATATGAAAAAGAAATAATATATTTAATAACACACATTTTGACTGCAGCAAGAATAATATATGCACAAAACTGGAAACAAGAAGAGGTACCAACTCAAGAGAAATTAATATCCAAAATTATGGAATGCGCG
Organism: Masticophis lateralis; assembly: GCA_030761175.1. Lineage (NCBI taxonomy): Eukaryota > Metazoa > Chordata > Lepidosauria > Squamata > Colubridae > Masticophis > Masticophis lateralis. Next base: position 137,767,265 of record JAUDYJ010000001.1, read on the forward strand.
GAGATGGATAGACTCACCAAGGAGATCCAAGGAAAGGAAGAATCTGAATATTATCTGGTCTGGCAAAAGTGGTATAAATGGTTAGAGGAAAGTAAAAAAAAAAAAAGAGAGAGAGAGAAGAAGAAAGAAAGAAAAATTAAAGAAAAGATATCAATAGAGTAAAATAAATTTTTACATCAAATAAAATTTAAAGAAAAGACACCAGATATCAATAAAATAATATCATTATATAAGGTGAAAGAAATAATGTATACTGAAGAATATAGGATATAGATATTGTAAAAATTCAGATATTATAAGTAGATGTCATTAGGATGATGCCTGTTGTATATTATTTTACTTGTATTTATAAATGTATTTTGTGGTTTCTTAAATTAATAAAAATTTAAAATTAAAAAAAAATTACTACCTGTTCTGTGGGCGTGGCTTGGTGGGTGTGGCATGGCTTGGTGGGCATGCTTGGTGGGTGTGGCAGGGTAAGGTTACTGCAAAATCCCCATTTCCTCCTGATCAGCTGGGAATTGGGAGGCAGAGAATAGATGGGGGTGGGGCCAGTCAGAATTTTTATTACCGGTTCTCCGAACTACTCAAAATTTCTGCTACCAGTTCTCCAGAACTGGTCAGAATCTGCTGAAACCCACCTCTGGGCTACACCTACACTTAACATAAAAGGAAAGTCTTTTATATTATCATTTTACAGTATGAGACAGTTTTCTCCAATCCATATCTGCCAATTGAATTGGATTACATTTACCTTCATCTCTAGGCAGCAAGGACATTGTAGTCAAACTAGGTAGAAGTTAGGAAAGACTGTAATAAATTTTAAAGCTGGAATTCTTTAACAACTGATTAGAGAGTTTCATTACAAAAATCAAATATGGTATTTTTCTGTGAAAACTAGTCATACTTTTAATCTAAAGTTATATAGATGCCATGCTGCATCTCAGTTGTAATATGTTACTTGTGTTTGGCCGAGATGTAATTATGTCTCTGCATTTCTGCCTTACCCTTTGTAGCTCAACTTTTAATGTGCTAATCATCCAGTGAAGGCTATCAGAAGGCACTTAGCCAAATCAAGCTATAGTTTTAGATACATCTGCAAGAAAGTAAGGCCCAATGAATGAATTTGCTCTTTTGTTGGGACTTAAAATATTTAAAAATGTCCTATAAATACCTCACAAAGTGAATGTTCATGGTGACAAGATTATTGATGCAGTATCTGATGATGATACTGAGGGACACCACTGCCTAGCCCATGCACTTTTTGTATTCAGAACAGATTATCCACTTCTGACATTTTTAATTAAACATTTTCCTTCATTTCACATGTAAGTCTTGGAACAAAAAAGATTTCATTTGTTGCCAGGTTTTTTGGGGGGGTTGGGGGTGGGGAAGCAGGGACAGGTTAGACTTTCTAGCAACAAATCACTGGATTATATACAGCTGGCCAATTTTAGTCATTTAATAAGCTCAGAATTGAATCAGATTTGCACTCTGAATTTATTTATCTGAGTTATACTCTGCCTTTCATTCAGCTGACGCAATAGACACACCAATACAGTAACATGACAAAGCACACATATAACAAATCAAACATGGCCACTGAGAACAAACAACAAATACATTCAATTTGTGGGTTCAACGTCGTCCTGACCTCCATCCCTGGGAGAAAAAAACAGTTCTTCAAGGGTTTATGAAAGGCCAACAGAGTTGGGCTAATCTAATTTTGGGAAAAACAATGCATGTCTCAGGTATATTTGAATTTTGTTCCATGTATTTTGAAAATATTTTAATTTATTGATTTTCATTTCCCTGACAGAGATATTCAGTTGAAACATATTGCGATTTTTTTGTATAATTAGGAGCCACCGAAAACTAATTAATATCCTTATTTTCTGCCTATTTGATTAATGTAGTTCCGCCCATGGTTGCTATTTTCATAGATTATAAAAAAAATAATACCATCTGATGAATTTTCCACATCCCAATGTATCCTGCCATGGCAGTCTGAAAGGAGAACTCATAACTGTCTCAGAGACTGTCTAGCTTTCATTTACTTGGTCCAGCAGCCTGCATTTCAGTGCTAGATCTACCTGGCAAGTGAAATCAAGCAATCAGGAAATAAGGAGTCAAGATTACCAAGATGGTATCAATAACAGGATAAAGGCAATGCCCTTTGGAACCTTTGGGGCCCAACCGAGGCCTATCAATCAGATCTCAAACAAGAGGGTCAATTGCCATTATTATTATCTCTTTTATTCATTAAACATGAAACTCAGTCAACTGAACATTTAAAAATGTGTCACAAATACCATTTACTGGTGCTAATGGTTGATACGGGTTGCTGCCAGCGTCCTAGGTATCAACCAAGTATCTTCTTAAATTATAGTAGTGCAGCTTTTTGCAATTCTGCTGGTGTTATTGCAGGAAGCTGCAATTTCTTGATGTGCTTTGTAAAATTCTTGGACATGGTACCAAGTGGCCCGATGACAATGGGTATCACCGTGACATGTTTCATCCATAACTATGTAGTTTCGATGGCCAGGTCGCGATATTTTGTGATTTTTTTCCAGTTCTTTTTCTTCGACTCTGGCATCTCCTGGTTCAGCGATATCAATAAACTGTACTCTTCGGCCCTCAATAACCGTGATTGCTGGTGTGTTGTGTTCCAAATGATGATCCAGATATCATAGTTATCGAGGTCCAAAGAGGTTTTTTAAAAAATATCATCATCATCATTATATGATGATGATCATGATGATGATGATGATGATGATGATGATGATGCCTTCACACTCAAGTCCCTTCACTCCAAGATAGGTTGTAAGCCCTCATGTGATGAGGAAGAGCAAAAGCATCCTATTTGAAATAGACTGAATCGATGCCAAAGCCTCCCTTTCACCACAATTCATTTCCAGTGAAAGTAAAAGCTGAAAGCTTCCTCCTTCTCTCAGGAGTTATCTGAGGAGCCATGACACATTGTGAGGTTTGGAATCCTGAAGGAGAGTGGCTTTTGTGGGATGAAAGTTTCTCTCCCACCTCTGTATGGAAACGATCAGCCTCTTCCATCTCTTATGTCATCTGGGCTGGGAAGTTAAATGTTTCCAGTACCTGGAAAATGTCATAGCCAATGTCTGGAGACTTCCCTTCTCTGAATATAAATGTCCACCCTCTTCCCTGTCTTTTTTTGAGTATCTGTATATCTGGGAGGTTTCTGGAATACCTATGGCCCAACACAATGGCTAAGGCTTTGTGAGAAGAATTATTAAAATTAATATAACAAGCCATTAGTCTGTTTCAAAAATCCAGTGAAAAAGATTGGCAGAAAAAGTGTTGGTATTGAGTTTTTGGTGATAAATGTTGATTTTTTTTTTCTCTTCCTGAACATAATTAGCTGCTTCTTTCTATATATGTAAACATGGACTGGTGCTATTAAACCTTGGCTGCAAATTCCAGACAGGAAGTAGATCACAGCAAAAAGATTCAGAGAAAGTTCTTATCTGTCACTTACTGACTGTCCTGATTTGCTTTAGTCCAGATATGGTCATTTGAAGAACATGAGGTGGGGATTGCTTGCTGGCACTTACAGTAAAAGATCTAGGGGGAAAAAAAACACATTGCAGTATTTGCAGTAGGGCCACTTGGAATAATACAGTCAGTAAGCCAAAATGATCAAGGATCATTGTAGAACAATGATCCAAGGAAAAATAAAAACACATGCAGGGAAAAAAATAGAGAATTCTTTATCTTATTACTCATGTAGGAATCATATTCATGTCCTCTAACTGTGGGGGTCCCCAACCCCTGGACAGTGGACCAGTACCAATCTATGGCCTGTTAGGAACTGGGCCACACAAGTGAATGTGAGCAAATGAAACTTCATCTGCACCATTCCCCCCTGCCCCCCTCCATCCATAGAAGACAATTTTTCTTCTGAAGCCAATCTCTAATGCCAGAAAGGTTTTGGGATTGCTTCTCTAACTGTATATCATGGCTACAAGCATCTTCTACTTATATTCCAAGGTGGCCTTCAGTTAATAGAATGTACTCATCCAGAACACAAAATTCTTTTTTCCCTTTTGTATACATAAGAACATACATAGATACCATGCACAAAATAGTAGCTTAAAGAATATGTGGCTAGAAAGAGAAAGTCTTGTTTCAGAAGCAAAAGTTCAATCTTTCAATATCGGATTAGCTTTTAAAGAGATCAGTGATACTGGTATCAGCTGAGTAAAGCATAGGAAACTTATTAAACTATTAAAATTACTTGTTATGATACTGACAATAAACCTAATCTTTCTGGTATAATCTGTTGGGTGTAATCACTCCCTCTTCAATTTTAAATTATGCTATCATTTGTTTTGATCTTCTCAAAGCCAGGCTTTGTTACAATTTTTTGGTCCATGTAGGCCTACTTTTATCAGGGGTTGTTTTCTTTTTAGTTATCTGCTTTGGGTTAATTCTGCTACAAATTACTGTACATCTGGCCCTTTTGTGCCATTAAAAGCTCACACAAAATACAGACACGGTGGGAAATGATACCATTTCTTATACGTGCTGGAGAATTAGATTGAAACACAATTGTATTTTTATTTTATTTTATTTTAATAATAAAAAAATAACTGAGCCACACTGTTAAGCACAAAGAATCAGCATTCTTTATTTTTCTGCTTTGCAGGATTAAATGACTAATCTGCCTCCATGTTTCAGTGTGAGTCACTTTATTATTATTATTCTTACCCCGGCTGTAAAGTTCACCATGCTATTATTATAAAATATTAATAATGGATGGGGAGTATTATTTTTCAGATTTTTCCTCCCAGCCTATAGTTTGACTTTGAGACACCTGATGTTAGTAAATGCTTATATGTTCATCCTTAAAACTACTCGGCACTTGCATTTGAGGAGCTGAAAGCACATTCAAAATGTTAAATGCATAGCTCACTGCATGTCAAGGCAGACCATTATTTTTCTTCTACATCAACTATTTAGAATCAGGTTCTGTAAAATCAAAATAAATTTGTGTAGGAAAATGCACTGGAGAGGCAGAGAGGCTTCCACTTCCTGCATTTTAATCTTAACCCAAGTATCGTCCACATGTCTGTACCAGTGAGTAGGTAGAATTCCTGTGACGGAGTTTAAGGCTTTGGTTTCTACTTTTTCCATGTAGAGATTGGCCACAATGGATGACACAGGTGAGCCCATGGCTCAGTCAGGTTTTTGCCTGTAGAAGGTATTTGAGAAGCTTATGAAGTTGTAACTAAGGCAAAATATTAGTATCAGTATATATCAGGAATATAAATGACAACAAATATTGTGCAAGATACTTCCGTTCAAGTATACGTCTTTTATTTCATATACTAAATCCCTTGGAAAAAAGGAAAAGAAAACCCATCTGTTCATTTAAAACTCTGCCAGCCCCCCACTCTGCCAGGAAAAGATGAAATTTAGCTAGCCTCTATTCCCCCTAGAAATTTGTGTAAATGTGGCTCTTTCAGAAGTGAAAAGCCCAAAACCCTTCTTAATGTGATCTGTGGTAAAATTCTAAGTACAGATGTGCCCAACCCTGGTAACTTTAAGTCTTGTAGACTGCAACTTCATGGCTGGGGAATTTTGGGAATTGAACTCCATAAATCATAAAGCTGCCAGGATTGGACACTCCTCTTCTAGTACATCTTTAGGTTATTCAGTATTATGTTCACATTATGGCCAATTACACTTATAGAAACTGCTCACAGATAGCACAGCAGGATCGCAACAGCCTCTTGTTTGCATACTGTAGCAACTTCTTTTAAGAATAGTGTTATGTATCTAATTTTGGAGGGAAAATTAAGCGGGAAAAAGCTTGACGATCATTGGCCAGCACACTAGCCAACAGACTATATAAGGAGAGCTGTTCTACTGTACTTTTGCTGGATTCTCACTGTGTATTAAAGAGCTGTTGTTCACATAGACCTGTCTCCTGTCTCCTCACTCACCCAACTTAACAAATAGGGTTGGCCCTGCAAATAGGGGACAATGACACAGTGAGCAATATATTGGAAGAGGTCAAATCAACATAGGGAACAAAGGTGAAAATATGGAATATTATCTTTAATTTCAGATGTCAACAAAATGATACTTAGTATCATCAAATGCACATTAGTGCCCTACATGGAAAGAGAAATGAAAGATATTTAAACTGATTTGTAAAAAATATTAAGAAACAAGAAACATTGTGAACCATACTAGATAGATGAGAAAGTCAAGAATACCAAAAAGATGTAAATATGTCCTTTATTACATATATTGATATGGGATTTGTTTTATCAATAGATAGATAATAAATCATGGAACTGAAGTATGAAATATGGGGTTGATGTAAAGATAAAATATCTCATGTTTTTTTTTCTATAAAAGATGTAAGTTTTTGTTATAAACTGGTATCTTAGAAATGGATTTATACACAAGAGAATACGAACCGTTCGACTCACTGTCTGTATTTGTTTGGAATGATGATGGTTTTATGTTTTGTTTTTGTTTTAAAATAAAAAAAATCTTAAAAAAAGAAAAAGAAAAAGTGGCAGGAAACAACAACAACAACAACAAAAAAAAAAGGATGCCCACCAACAAGGTGGATGGATTTGACTGAAGTGATAATGAGTGTGCCATTGAAAAATCAGAGGGGACCAGATTGGGAATAAATGATTCTAGAGAAAATCCAATTATGCGGTTGCTAAGAGTTGATACCAACTTAATCATTGCTATTATGGTACACAGCCAAGTCAGCAGACTTTGGAAGCTGTAAATTACTAAGTTATTTAATTTATTATCGTATTATTGCCAGGGAAGAAATTGTGAGTTCTCCTGCTTTTGATGCCATCATGAATTGTTTTACCTCAGAAATTATGTATTTTGACTTGGTTGAGTAAGGTGAAGTTTGTTTGTTTTTGTCGTGCCTCAGATTACAAAATGCCCATGGCAAGACCTATTGAGAAATATACTGCTGTTGACCCTGAAGGTAATATATATCCCTTATGCTAAGTAACCCCTGAAAGCATGATAACACATGAATTTGTCTCATCTACTTTTAAAGCTGTCTAAGAAGAAAGAAAAATGGCTATTATCACACCTTGTCCTAGCAAATTCTATACTTTTGTTATGCTATAAGCAAATCCACATTTAGAAGGTATAAAATGATCCCAGTTTCCTAGTATGAACAAAAGGCTTAAATTTAACATGACACTTTCTTCTTTAAAGAGGCGAATTTCACAAAACCCTTACTTTAAGTGGAAGGACAATTAGAAACAAAGCCAATATAAATGCTATCAGATTAGAATACATAAAATAACTTTAAGGAAAAAGGTCTAAAGACTAAGTTAACCATAAGTAACTCCAACAGACAACGTTTTTTTCCATTCCAGGTGTCAGCAAGTCCTAAGAGAACTACCAAAAATAACATATTCCATTTTAACTCTGATCACCAACCAAATAAACCAATTTTGTGTTCCTTTTTTTAATAGTCTTGCTCTTTAATCCATTCAGGGGATTATTGATCCTTGTTTATATTCTTTTTAAAATTGAAAAGCTTCTTTTCTACGTCCAACAAAAAGAAATAATTCTAATTGCTCCCTGGAATTGTCATTTTTATTTTCTTTTTAAAGATTCATCTGATTTATTTTTTTTTATTTTTTTTGTATGTCTAGTAACAAATTTTTCTTCATATTGTTCTCAGATAGACTTTGTTACATAACTTTTTCTATAACAGCATCTTCTGGGACCAGATTGTTTCCCAAAAGATAGAACACATTTGTTTGAATTTTTTTTGTTCTGTGCACTTTCAGTCTAGTGAGTTTTGGGCCCACAATACCCTTTTACAGGTAGTCTTCATTTAGCAACCACAGACTTAACTGGAAACTCAGTTGTTAAGTGAAGTAGTCACTAAGTTAAATTGTATTTATGATCTTATTTCAGCTCTCTTTGCTTTAAAGATCTGCAAAGGCTGAAAATGCGAGAACTGGTTGTAATGTTACTTTTTCATCTCCACCATTGCAACTGTGAATGATAACTAAATAAGGCAATAGCTAATTGAGGACTACCTATAACGATATTCTGGACTGTAGTACCTTCTTATAATTTTATTTACTGCTCCTTTTCTCAGTAGCTACTATGGGAAATGTTTGTGCAGTGATTAAGTTTTTGAACTTGGAGCATGAAGATTTAAGTTTCAGTCTGTCTTCTATCATGGATTCCATTGATGACTTTGGGTTCTGCCCAGGAATATTGCTGTTGAAACTGGGAAATGACCACTCGTACAAGATGATATAAACTAAGTAACATCATCAGTAGCTAGTATTATATCCTTATAAGGACATTCGCCAGGGATTGGCTAATACATTGGCGGGAATTTCAAATCGCTGTCTCTGGGCGGTGCGACTTGCTGGGGCGCTTAAAAGGAGAGCTCCAGCAGCACAGCACCAGTCTTGTTCTCACTAATAAAAAGTGCTGAATGGACCTGAGCCGGTCACGTCTTTTCCTGCGCCTGATCTAACACTGGAGACGAAGGACACAAAAGAATCACAGCGACGACCCTCGTGGCACAACGCCAACTGAACTAAGAGCTGAGCCGAGCTGAAGTTACTCAACTACAGCCGATTGAAGCATGGCATCAGCGCAAGCCCCGCTCGTATTGCTTGCCTCATTCAACCCCGGGAAGAAGAAATGGAGGTCCTACACAGTCCGGTTTCACCAATTCCTGAGGGGAAACAACTACCAGGACCTAAACGATGACCGAAAAAGAGCCCTCCTCCTGGCACACTGCGGTTCCGAAGTCCTGGAGATGGCCATCGACCTCGTGGCCCCAGGGACATTGAGGGACATTACGGGGTCAGAGCGGTGCTCAGCCATGAACTGCCAAATGGATCTGAGGTGCCCATCGCCTATTTCTCAAAGACTGTGTCCAGCGCAGAGAGAAACTACAGTCAGCTGGACAAGGAAGCCTTGGCCATCGTCGCGGGCATCAAGTGCTTCCACGAGTACCTCTACGGCAGGCTCTTCACCATCATCACAGATCACAAGCTGCTGTTGGGACTACTCGCGGGCGACAAACCTACCCCAGCATATATGTCGCCCAGAATGACTCGGTGGGCTATCTTCCTAGCCGGGTACTCCTATAGACTGCTCCACAGACCCAGCAAGTCAATAGGAAATGCAGATGCCTTGAGCAGATGCCCATCCAGAGAGACTGTGGAAGACCCAGCCCCCACACTCAGGCTATTCCATATAGACAACGACAAAGGCTGCCCAGTGACATCTGCAGATGTGGCAACCCAGACCCAAAAGGACCCAACCCTCAAACAAGTGAAATCATGGGTCCTGCGGGGATGGCCAGCAGAAAAGACGGCAGAGAGGTTCAGCCCATTCGCAAGAAAGCAGCAGGAACTATCCGTCATGAAGGGCTGCCTCCTTTGGGGTGATAGAGTGGTGATTCCCAGTGCCGTGCAATGGAAGACGCTGGAAACCCTCCACAAAGGGAACCCGGGCATCGTGCGAATGAAGGGGCTGGCACGGAGTTATGTCTGGTGGCCATCCCTGGACAAAGACGTTGAAGAATAGGTCTCCAGATGTGACCCGTGCCAACAGGTACATCCCGCGCCCCCCTAAGCCCAACTGTCAGAGTGGGAGACACCAAGCAGCCCCTGGTCAAGGATCCACATTGACTTCGCGGGTCCGATGCAAGAGAAGTACCTCCTAATAGTCGTGGATGCCTTCTCAAAATGGCTAGAAGTAGTTCCCATAGCATCCACCACAGCAGAAGCGATGATCCGGGCGCTCCAGTGGCTCTTCGCGACTCACGGGCTGCCGGATGTGTTGGTTTCCGACAACAGTCCCCAACTTACGTCCATGCCCATGGAAGTGTTCCTGGCCAGACTGGGCATCCGCCATGCCCTCTCAGCGCCCTACAGGCCGGCGCGAAATGGACAGGTAGAGAGAATGGTGAGGCTCACAAAAGAAGCACTCACCAAAATGGGCACAGGTGACTGGCAGGAAAGAATAGACAACTTCCTCCTCACCCAGCACATCATGCTGCACGCCACCACCCACAAGTGCCCGGCAGAATTACTGATGGGCAGAAAACTAAGGTCACCCCTAGACCGACTGCACCCACAGTACAATCCAGAGGTGCGAGCAACAGCCAGCTGCCCGCTTCGCACCTTCGCCATAGGAAACCAGGTATTTGCCTTAAACTTCCACGGGTCTCCAAAATGGCTGAAGGGGAAGATAGACAGCACAACTGGCCCAAACTCCTACAGAGTGGAGCTGGAAGACGGACAGGTCTGTAGACATCACATCGACCAGCTCCGGAAAAGGTGGAAGGAAGTAGGACAAAACCAACCCAATGAGGTACACCCCTACGAGGTAGGCCTGCGACACCCCTACAAGGTAGGCCTGTAACACCTCAAAGAGGTAGGCCTACCACACCCCATCGAAGTAGACCTGCCATGCCCTGTCGGGGTAAGACTGCAATACCCCACTGAGGTAGGCCAATAACTACCCAACGATGCAAGCCAGCTGCGTTCCATGGGGGTAAACCGGTGACAGCCCAGAGGGAGTGAACCAAAATGCCCCAGCGAGGCTGGCCGGCAACCCCCCAATGAGGAAGACCGACATGGCAACAATGCAGTAGACCGGGGTCATCTGGAAGAGGGAGTCCTGGGACGCTCCGGCAAGGTCGGCTTGCACCACCCCGGTGAGGGAGACTTCCACCACCAACTGGTGGTAGACCGGGGACACACAGATGAGTGGGCAGGGTATGTCAACACTACCCCAGAGAGGAGGGCCTCCACCATCCCAGCGAGGTCAGCCAGCAAACTCCATGACACGACAAGCGCCAGGAACAACTAGGCTGACAGCACCCCAGTAGGGAGGGGTTCCGCCACCCCGGCGAGGGAGGCCTGCACCACCCCAGCAAGGTCAGCCAGCAACCACAATGACCCAACAAGTGCCCACTGCAAACATCACGGGCAACCGAGGGACTGCAACACCAAACCTGGCCACGACAATGGGAACCGGGAACCCAACCAGACCCCAACACCCCACAAATTGTCAAGTCAAGAGGAAACACCAGAGACTTACCAGGGTTCAGCGGTTCCCAACCATCCAGCGGCGACGGCCAGCAGCGAGACACACGACATCCAGGTCAGGGAGAAGACCGGCAGCACCAGCGATCGGAGGTCCGAGACCAAGCCGGAGGTGCTGGGGTGACGCCCGCACACTCGACGCCGAATCCTGTCTGGTTCCAGGGCGGGAACTGGGCGACACAGGAGCTCCGCCTATTCTGGAAGGCGGCGAAGCTCAACTGGGACTGCGCAGGTCAGCCAGGAGTTCCAGGCGTCCTGCGTACCTGCGTGACTACGTGACTCTAATTAACCGTGATGGACTGACTACTAACTAGAGGGGAGGAGTGTTATGTCCTTATAAGGACATCTGCCGAGGATTGGCTAATCCACCGGTGGGAATTTCAAATCGCTGTCTCTGGGCGGTGCAACTTGCCGGAGCGCTTAAAAGGAGAGCTCTGGCAGTGCAGCACCAGTCTTGTTCTCGCTAATGAAAAGTGCTGAATGGACCTGAGCTGGTTGCATCTTCTTTTCCTGCGCCTGATCTAACAGCTAGCACTGATGATGTTACCTGGTTTAAGTAATGAAACATTTGCAAGAAAATAATCAAGTTCAGAGACCCCCAACAACCCCTCATTTCAATCTCCAGCTACAATTTTTCTCCTTTATTGGAATCATATCAACTCTCTTAAGGAAGGAAACTCAGGTCACAATAGTACTTACCAGGAAGTAAAATACAGAGTGATCTGTTTATGTATGTGTGCATGTAATGTTGTGTGTAAAAGGTTTAATTCTCCTTGGCTCAAATTTGAAAAGAAAAAGCAAAAATATAAGGCACTCCATGAGTCATATTTCCTCTTTTTTCTTTTCAAAATCTCCTGGTAGAAAATGAGGTATTCCTGAGAACAGACTTATTAGATGGGTTAAAGATTTGGTCATCTGTGAAATTTTCTGAGAGAAATAAATATTCTTATATCCAGCATATCTGACAGACTATATATCTAAGAATAAAGATGCTAAGGGATGACAGTTCATTCATGACCACATTTACAAAGAATCTGGAAAGCTCAGTTAAGTTTAATTTTGTGAACAAGACATCCATATTTTATACTGTTTTTAGTAGTGTGTTGCCTGAGCTCCATCAAATATCTCTGAAGTATCTTAAACTTTTGAAAACACTGCAATAAAACAGATATAAAGCCATCTGCAGAAGAGCTAGCTCAAGTATATGGAACAACTTTCGAATATGAATGAAAATAATAAAATTAAAGCAACTTATTCATCTCAAGTGACAAATAAAAATGCCACTGCTATTGTCACTAAAACTAGCACATGACAAGAGACTGATACAGACATGTCTGAACTACAGAAAATTTTCATTATATCCTACTCTGTGCAAAAGAGACGATTGTGAAAACTCTAGCCACACCAAAGTGCTTTTAGCCCTGGATAAATTCGGAATGCAGGGAGAAAGTTAAGGGCCTACTTTAATCTCTCCCTTTGAAAACCACAGGACATGAAGAGCTTTAACTGGGAGGGGTCCTGCTCATAGATTATATGCCATGAATGTGATTTCCTTGAGTAAGCTTCCACTGGGAATAAAAGGCACCGATAACTCCTGAAATCACAGTTCAGAAGTATAAAACGATGTTCAGAAAGGAGAGGATGCAGTATTTGGAAGGATAAATAAAAGTTAATTGAGACTGAGCAGCAAATTATTTCAAAACAGTTAGCAATGTCTGTTAGCAATGTTCCAATCTGAGACCTCCAGATGTGCTGGATTTCAAGTCCCACTTGAAAGTTCTATTGGACAGTGCTGTTAGGCAAGCAGGGTCCACAATAGGAATAGGTTTTTTTTTTCCAGGTTGGGGGCTGAAATGTGTTCCCCCAAACTACTTGAGGAACCATAGGAAACAATGGGGCTGGGGGTTTTTTAGTACATATTTTGTGTTTGAGGGGTTCTAAGGGTGGGAATGATAGTGGAAAGATTCGTACAGATCAAGATTCCAATTCTATCCTTTTAAAAGCATGAAATAGTGTCTAAAATTCAAGCATTGGTTTCAGAAGTTTTTCCTCCAAATTACAGCCATTTTTCGGGGTGGGAAAACTGAAGGATGAAAAATAGAACAAATTGCCTTCTATTCACTTTTCACTCTTTAGTTTTGAGCAAACAAAAATAATATCACCAAAATTCAGCCATTTTTCCACTATCTTTGCTTGAGGTGCTAGAACCCAAAGCAGACTGCTGAGTGCTACAACTGATTCATGGATCCTCCTCCTTCTCCCTACCCATTGATGAAGGCCTTTTCCACATATTTCCAACCAATACAGTTCTGAGCTTTCATTTGCCAATTGGGCTTGCAATACTTGCTGATGTCATTGATCCATCTTGTTTTAGATGCTTTTTATCAAGTAGAGTCCATTCTATGACTGCCTCAGTCCACCTGCCATCAGTTCTTCTTCTTATGTGACCAGCCCATTTCCATGATTCATAGATTATTCACCCAATAAAGATTATTGGCTTAACCAGGTGGTATGATTTGGTATGAAGTAAAAACCTAGTTTTTCTTTAAGGAAGCAGTATATAAAAGAATAAAATAGAAAATGGTTTACAAAGTAAGAAACATAAAAAGAGTATAGGCATTTCTGTTTCCCTCTAATATCAGACTAGCTCTTGTCTAACAGGAGAATTTGATTCAGGCCCAATTTGAATTTTGGAAATTGGCTGCTTTTGAATTTTGGACCAGATTTCTGAGAAAACGAAACTGTAGGAGATGACTAGGCTGAGCCCAAGAGAGGTGTCAAGTGCATCATCAGTCTTGAGTCCCTTCGCACTCATAAGAGATCTAAATTTAGCCCACCTTGAATTCCTTTGACTCCTATCTACCGCCAATTTGCTTTGAAGCTCATATTCCTGTAGAGAGCTTAAACTTGCAATAAATCTTTATACTCATTTGAACCGCCTGGATTTTCTGATTTCCCTGGCGCTTGACAGAAACCTCCCCAATGTCAAAGATAGAAATTCAGGATTTTGGAGACAGGTTGTAATTTATTTATTTTTAATGGGGAAAAAAGGTACTAGTTACTTCGGGGCAATAGATATCATTTGTTGACATTGTTGCATCTTTTGTTGCACAAACCTTACCAAGCTTCATCAGGCTTCGCGTGTACATGTGGGCTCATGGGCATGTGTGCCCGGGGATCATTGACAAAATGGGGTGGGAGGGTGGGGTAAAAAAAAAGGTTTCAAATCCTCAACTCCAATTCTTTGGAACATAATGTCTATGGAAAGTGCATAGATTTTGCAGTACTAAACTTGATATGCAATCTGTCAAATTTGAACCACAAGAGGCAGCAAAGAGTTAATTGTCTGTGTATCTTTGCTGCCATCTAATCACCATCTGGATTATTGCAGTCCAAATCTGATAGCCCTATTATCATGAAGAGGAAAAGTGCAGGGATTTGAAGTTAGGCTTCTTTTTCAAAAAAAGAAATGGGTATGTGGTTGGGTTTGGATAGAGCTGGATGACATTTATCTCAAAGACAAAATGTTGCAATAGTTCCCAGATGAGCAGTGATGAGAAGAAAGACTTCTGTCAATTTATCTTCTTTTCCTCCCCTCTATCCCTTAGTACTATAGAAGAGCCTAGAAGCACTGCAATGACTTTCTGTATCCCTGTGGTCCTTGTTACTGAAATTATTTACTTTTAGAGGAAAAGGGTGTGCCAGTTAAAATGTTTCCTTATCTCTGGGCAGTGGTCCAAGTCAAATAAAAATAATTTATTTCATATTTCAAGAGAATAAATCAAGAGAATACACAGTGAATACACATGCACACGTACACGCATGCGCACACACACACACACACACATCAGAGCAGAGAAATATTGCAAGTTATATGGCATACCACAAGCAACTACAACAGACTAGGAGGGCAATACCTGATGATGTATATACTTGAAATCCATTGATTCCTGTAGGACTTTAAATAAAAAGTTTCAGTTTATTAGATTACCCTAAATGATTTTTCATAAAACAAAAGTAGATTAGACAAGCAAGTTGAAGAGGTAGATATCAGTTTATTAGATTATACAAACCGTACATAGGCTATTTCACCCTATTTTTCTACAGAATTTAATTTAGTCCTTGGCAAATTTTGAGCTAGTCACTGGCAATGATAAATAATTCCTCATTGCTCAGCAGAGCTCCACTTCTACAGCAAGGCCTCCATGATGTACCATAAAATTCTATGGCTGGACCTTGAATGATCTGCCATCAGAGCGACGCAATGCCCTTTATATTAATTGTTTAGGTCGGGCAATTCAGCTTGGCTCCAAACATTGTCTCTTCAGTTAGATTTTATCCCATATGAGGAAATCACTTTTTACTTGATAGAAAACACAAAGCTCAACTCTGCTGTCCAGATCGCAAAAGATTTGACAGATAAAAAATAATGAAATTTGTAAAGCACTCGAGGAACAAGGCATCCTCTTCCATCTCCAAATGTAATATTCATGCAGCCAACAGATGTGATACATGTAGTCACAGCGTGGATGAATTTGCTTTGTTACTCCCCAGTAATGAGCAATTACTCTGGCAAACGCACAGTGCTTGTTGACAGGAACTGTATCTGAACACATCAAATAAATCAAAGTACACACTCAAACATCCTTTGAAAGGCTTCACCTCAGCTTTAAGGTTTGAGGAAAAAGGAAAAGTCAGAAGGAAAGGAAATTGCCATTTCGGAAGGCAATAAATCTTCTTTGCAAACACTGGGAATTCTGTTTTACCTCAACACATTCTGTGCAAGAAAGAAATGTACAGATGGTACTGAAGAGAATGGTATTGATTCAGACAATCAAATTGGCCTCTCACAACATGTCCTGACTTTCATCATCATTTTACAGTGAGAAAGTAGCTACAGTTACATTGCAGCAATGAAGAAGTCTTGCTAAGAAACTTAGCCTGGACCCTTCATCCACCTTCTGCCACTGCATGAATGTCCTATAATAGACCTTTTAAACTGAAAAGATGTAAACTTTTCTGAACCAAGAAGCCTTGGCAGTATTAATTCATACCTTTATCATCACATGGTTGAACTGCTACAATGTGGTACATGTGACCATGCTTTTAAAGGTGAGCTAGAAGCAACAACTGGTACAAACAGCAGAAGCCAAGCTATTGGGAGGGTGTCATTCTATTGCAGAATGACAGCTATTTTGTGGTTACTGAGCTGGTTCTTTGAACAATTTGAAGTTGCTGCTTATTACATAAAAACCCTAAAGAAAACAGTAGCAGGTTACGTAAAACTGGAGTCCCCAACCCCTGGGCCATGGATCAGTACTGGTCCAGGGCCTGTTAGGAGCCAGGCCGTGTGAGAGAAGCATCATCTGCGTATGTGCAGATCTAGGTTGCACACAAAAATACCCACCCGCCCACCCCCCAGTCTGTGGAAAAATTGTCTTTCATGAAACCGGTACCTAGTGCTAGAAAGATTGGGGATTGCCGACATAAAAAATTGCCTCCCCCAGGAAAATGTCTGTGAGAACTTTCAAGAGAGGCCTGCTGAAGATCTCACCTTGGAAGGGACAAGGGCCTTTTTATGGCTATCCCTATTTTATGGAACATACGACTCTAGAGAGTAGCCACTGCTTCACTCATATCTGGCATTCAGGAGAGTTAAAACTTTCCTTTCTAAACAAGCCTTTTATACATAGCTCTATTAGCAGACCTTATTGTAATATTATCATTTGTCTTTAATTGCAGAAATATTGGGATGCCTCCATTATGTTGTAGACTGCCCAGAAACTCTGGATTAGGCAGTATGAAAATTGTTGCAATATATAATACATGTGGACTAATTTTTTTTTATTTCAAAAATAAAAGTTTACTGATGTGACTTATCCATTGAATTTTAGCTGGACCATATTCACTACAGAGAAAATGTGATTCCCCCATCCCCAATTGCAGGAGTTATCATGACTGTCATTAAAGCAATTTGTACTTTTGTCTTAATTGCAGAGATTTATTGGGCAAATATGAAATATATGATCACAATACACATTTTAAAAATCTTGGCTTATAAATCTATCAGCAATATGATATTATGTAAAATAACAATGCCAACATTTATCTGTGGGAAACCAACATTATTAACTGTTGCTTATGGAATTGAATAGCAGACTATTCTGAAAATGGTATTTGGGAGAAGCATTTCTGCACTAGCAATTTATAGCATCACTCAGCCTTTGTGGTATAAAACCTGTCTTCATTAGTGATATATCTCCACAGCAGAGAACTGGATGATGCTATAAATTTCCAATGAGGAAATGTTCACTGATTGCAACAGCAGTAGAAAAAAACTTAAAGATAAGGGAGAAAATAGCTACAATTGCAACTATTTTTCCAAGGAAACCTCTGGCTTTACAGATTAATAATTTTCTCAGTTCTGAAAAGTACGACTAGAATCTCCAGCCCAATTCAAATGGGCATTTAAAATCACATTCCTGTTTAGCATATGAATCTGATATTATTTGCCTAGGTACCTTCATGTCTTGCACATGTTGACCCAGCCATGTTGATATGGCATCACATTTCAACTTTCCAGACTGACGTACAACATATTGGAGACTTTATTGTGAACAGAATCCTCAAGAACTGAATCCTGAATTCTGGAGTCAGGATTCCCACATGGGGGGCAAGACATTCTTGTCCCCCATGTAGACATTCTGTGGGTTTTCCATAGATTTCCAGTTTCCAGGTTGTTTTTTCTTAATTTGGGAATAACAGAAGCATAGCTATAGTGAGAAGTGAGCTCCTGTGCTAAAATAGGCTGCCCATAGTCAATCCACCAAATCTAAGAAAATCTCCAGTGGGCAAAGGTAACAATAGCAAAAAGTCATGATACCAAAAGAAACCAGCATGCAGTCCAAGTTGAAAACACAAGGGTAACCTATCTCATAAGCAACAAATGTGAATTTCAGGAAACAACTGCTTTCAAACTGAGAGACTGTTGCTGTGGTTATAACGAGATACCTCACACCTGATCTGGCTACAAGGCCAGCCAAATGTACTGAGTTAAATTAATTCAGCTAGGATTGGCCAAACTTGATTTGCCTGCCAAGACATTCAACATGCTGGTGCCTTTTGTGGGTTTTTGTTTCTATGTTTCCTTCCTTAGACACTTAGCTGTTTCTTTACACACACACACACACACACACACAACCTAGTGCCATTCAGTTGGTTTGTGTATCTCTTGGCACCACTGAAGGATAAATACAGTGTATAAAATCCATATATTATAGGGTTTTGTTCTTTAAGTCAATGATGATTCCTTACAACAGTTAGGACCAGTTCCTGAAGTTTTCTTAGCAAGATTTTGAAAAATGTTTGCTGGCTAATTTAATTATTATCTCAAACAAGCCACCTATCTCAAACAAACGACTCTGGGCTTTTTAATTTTGTACTATATTGAAACTGTGTGTGTGTGTGTGTGTGTGTGTGTGTGTGTTTTCTGAGGTTTTCACAGGTATTTGTATGTAGGTCTTTGGTTATTCGGGTTTTCACACCCCCACTAGCAGTTAAAAGTAAGAAACAGCTGCAATCACACATTGCTCCTAGAAGCATAAAGCCGAAAACACCAGCCTGAAGATGACGACTGAATGTGATTTCACTCAATTAAGGTTCCAGAAGGAAAACAACATAAAACCTACGAAAAGTAAGAAAATAGACATTGTACCTTTACAGGGAGGAACATGAGATGTGGGTGTGGCTTACTGAGGATGGCTAATGAGCCAGAAATAGCTATGTAAGTTTCTCACTATGCAGCACAAAATTTGCTGGCTGCCAGAATGAAAAGGAGAAGAAAAGAACCCCCCCCCCTCCGAAAGTAGTGAATGTGATTTCACTCAATTAGGGTTCCAGAAAAATCTTGGTTACATAGGAAAAACCTGGCTTAAAGGAAAAACACACATAAAACCTACGAAAAGTAAGAAAATAGACATAGACATAGACGTGTGTGTGTGTGTGTGTGTAGTGACTCAAGTTCACCTAGCTGGCTATGTGCCTCAGGTGGGACTAGAATTTATAATCACCCAATTTCTAGTCTGATGAACTATGCCAGACTGACTCTCTAAACCCTAAAGCCTACGTCTATTGAATCATGTATAGAGAGTGCAAATCTCCCTAGATCTGACACTATTGCATTCACTCTCTGTTTATCACATTTTAACCTTTCATAGTTTTATGATTTCCATTTAGCTACACGTTTGAAACTCAATTTCTTTGCATTGTAACTTTTTTAACATTGCATTCTCTAAGAATGACAATATGTATTCTTGGCTTGTCTGAACCTTTCCCCATTAACAGTTTAAGAATAGATGGATCAACAGCAGCACATTTATCTTGAGGATTGTATGATATTGTTGGCATCGGTGTTAATTGAACTTATGTGAAGAAACATAATGGCATTCATAACCCTTGAAAAGATTTTCCATGGAGCAGAAAGCAATGTCAAATATGTTTGGCATATGGAAGGATCATCTAAATGTTTTTGGAAGAATTTTGCTCCAGCAAAGATTCTATACAACAAGTTTGAGATTAGCATTATTAATAAGAACTCTATTGCTTTTATAACAATAGGGTATCAGGTTATATTTCTGGAAATTTATGTTACAAATCACTGTTTCTTGATTTCCTCTACCATCAGAGGTACAAATACATGATTTTTATGGTGTATATAGGTGTGTTTTAGTTTGGTTTTGTTAGATTATTACAAATGGATATTTGCTCTTTGTGTCCTCTTAGTCGGAATAATGTAGCTGAAGCGGGATCTGCTAGATGACCACTGGATAACTTTCTATTCACTATATTCTAAAAGCAACTATATTCTGAAAGCAGGATATACATCCAGTTAGAAAAAGTATAAGCTCAGCTTAAAATCCTTTGATACTCTAAGAGGCCCCCTAACTTGTCAGAAGAAAAGGAGCATCCTAATGAAATATAGTTAAAGGTGATTAGGCCAAAAATAACCACCTGGGCGGGAAGTCATTTATCACAGAATAATTGTTTAGCAAGGATAATGTAAAACTTTAGTAATAAGGAAATGTCAATTAAATGTAACGGATGTATGTTAACCATATATGGAAAGTTGCTGTGTTAGCAGAATCCTTTGTTTGAAACAGTATAAAACTGTGGTCTTAGAATTATCAAATTGTTCGGATTCGTAGGTACATAAACCTCTCTGAACCTATTGTGCAATAAACTCTCTCTCTGGCTGACCTAGGGATGTTGTTTGGTCGCTTCACTCCATAACAGGAATGCTATCCCAGTATTGAAAACGATTAGTCATTGCAATTACTTTTTCACGGGTTTTCTATTACACCTATAACTTTGAGATCTTGACATGCTAAATGCATTATTAAGAAAGCAATTATTAATATCATGCCTTATTAGAACACTGGTTTAATTAACTAATGGGAGAGAAGATATTGGCAACCTATTTTAAAGCCATCCAGGCCTCTATTTGAAAGTTGAATTATGTCAGTTATGAATGAGATAAAAACCTTTTTGGGAGACTTGGTAAATCTCAATTCAGTGCACAAATAGTCCAAGTTCATAGTTCAGTGAAGAATATTCCAATTTTAGAAAAATAAATTGATTTTTTAAAAAAATAATCAAAGCATTGGGGCGAAAGGAATCTAAGATAAATGCAGAGAATCTTCCAGAATTTGAAAGGCACAGTGAAAGTCATCTTACTTTGGATAATTTTTGTTTAAATCTCTTTATTTTTTAAAAAGTCCCTTTAGATCAATTCATTTTCAGCAGCCTCTGGAATTCCCCTTAGTCTAACCAAATAATTTGACTTTTCTAGGAAAAAGAAGTAAAACCGAAGGAAAGTATGCAGATGTTTTTTTTTAATTGAAAGTTTTATAAAAATACAAATATAAAAAATATAAACCCTCCCCCTTCAACCCCCCATCCCTCCCCCCCTTTAACCCCCCCCTCCCCCCCGACTTCCCAGAGTGAAATACAGGGTTTTTCTTCTTCGACAAAAAAAATAAACCAATCATTAACCTATCCAATTTCTAGTTTACAAACACCATCAAAATCTTAACTCCAATATAATAAAAAAATTACAACTCTATAGTTCTTCTTCATTCATACGCAATTTGATGTCTTCTTATATGATATTTATTCCGAATATAGTCAATCCATTTCTTCCATTCCAAAATGAATTTTTCTTGCGTATGGTCTTTCAAATATGCTGAGATTTTGGCCATCTCAGCTAAGTTCATTACTTTTACAATCCATTCTTCTACAGTGGGCAAAGAGTCTTTTTTCCAGTATTGTGCAACCAACAATCTAGCTGCTGTTATTAAATTTAAAATCAATAATGTACATTCATTTATAATACCCAATAAAAACAATTGTGGTGTAAATTCCAACCTTTTTTTCAAAATATTTTGCATTACCCACCAAATCTTTATCCAAAATGCCTTAACCTTCTTACAGGTCCACCAGATATGAAAATAAGTTGCATCTTCACAATCACACCGCCAACATTTAGCTTGTACATTAGAATACATACATGACAACTTTTTTGGGTCTAAATGCCATCTATAAAACATCTTATAAAAGTTTTCTCTAAGATTTTGTGCTTGAGTAAATTTAACATTTCTGACCCAAATCTTTTCCCATGTCTCCATCATTATTGGTTCTTGAAAATTTCTAGCCCATTTAATCATACAGTCTTTAACCAACTCTGTTTCAGAATCTATCTCTAATAATACATTATATAATCTTTTAATATGCATAATACCCTGGTCCCTAATTTGCTTTACCAAGTTTTCTTCATTTTCCATAAGACCTGTTTTTTGATCCTCCCTCCACCTTGCTTGGAGCTGACCATATTGAAACAAGGTATAAATTATCCCTTCCTTCTTCAAAACCTCTAAAGGTTTAAGTTGTAGTTTGCCCCTTTCTCTAAATAGAAGTTCTTTATATGTGATCACCTCCATCTTTTGTTCTATACTTATATTTTCTATTGCATATCTAGGATTTGCCCAAATAGGTATTTTGTAATCCAATTTATATTGATATTTCTTCCACACTCGCAACAAGGCATTTCTAAGTATATGGCTTTTAAAAGTTTTATCTACTTTCTTTTCATACAATAAATAAGCATGCCATCCATTAAGTAAGTCATATCCTTCTAGATTCAAAATTCTATCCTCTGTTAAGTTAAACCAATCACTAATCTGAACTAATACCAAAGCTTCATAAATATAATCTTAAATTTGGCATTTTTAAACCATCTCTCTCCCGAGCATCTTGTATAATTTTTAATTTAACTCTAGGTTTTTTACCTGACCATATGTAAGTATTAAGACCTTTTTGCCATTCCCTCAGTTGTTCATCCTTCTTCAACACCGGTATCATTTGGAACAAAAATAAAAACTTAGGTAGTACATTCATTTTAATTGCTGCTATTTTACCTAGTAAAGATAATTGTAACTTTTTCCAATTCTCCATTTCTTTCTGCACTTTTCGCCATAAAACTTCATAATTATTTTTAAATAGCTTTGTATTTGATCCAGCAATAAACACACCCAAATATTTAACCTTTTTAACTATTTCAAATCCCGATATTTGTTGAAGCTCTTCTCTTTGATTAAAAGACATATTTTTGGTCACTATCTTAGTCTTATGTTGATTTATTTTAAATCCCGAAACTTTACCATATTGTTCTATCAGTTCCAACATATATGAAACTGTATCTGTAGGTTGCGTTAATGTAATAAGTAAATCATCTGCAAAAGCCCTCAACCTATAATCTTGCTGTCGAATCACTATTCCTTTTAGTTCTTTAGATTCACGTATCTTTTTCAACAAAATTTCCAAAGATAAAACAAACAATAAGGGAGATAATGGACAACCCTGCTGCGTTCCCTTTTCTATCTTAAAACTATCCGTTAAACTTCCATTAATAATTATTTGTGCAGTTTGTTCCCTATATATTGCTTTAATTGAACTCATAAATTGCTCCCCAAATTGCATTTTATCTATTACTTTGAACAAAAATTGCCAATTCAATCTGTCAAAAGCTTTCTCTGCATCCAAAAAGAAAAAAGCTGCAGGAATCTGATTATTTTTCTCCAAATATTCTACCAGATTTATTATTTGTCTCAAATTATATTTCATATATCTCCCTTTTATAAACCCTGATTGATCATTGTGGATTATTTGTTGCATGATTGGCATTAATCTATTTGCCAGTACTTTGGTAAAAATCTTATAATCAGTATTTAAGAGTGAAATAGGTCTAAAATTTTCAGGTTTAACACAGTTTTGATCTTCTTTAGGAATCAATGATATAAAAGCTGTTCTCCATGAGGGTGGGGTTTCTCCCCCAGATTGAATTTTATTAAAAAGCATCCTAAGTGGTTCCACCATTTCCATCTGCAAGTTCTTATAATAAATAGCTGTCAACCCATCCGTTCCCGGTGTTTTACCTACTTTTAACTGTTTGATTGCTAAAATAATCTCTTCAGAATTTATTGGTTGATTCAAACCTTCACTTTGATCCGAAGTTAATTCCTGGATATCAACCTCTCTAAGATATCTATCAATATCTTTACCTTGTATCAAGTCTCCTGCATATAGT
This sequence comes from Masticophis lateralis, assembly GCA_030761175.1. Classification (NCBI taxonomy): domain Eukaryota; kingdom Metazoa; phylum Chordata; class Lepidosauria; order Squamata; family Colubridae; genus Masticophis; species Masticophis lateralis. The sequence goes on from JAUDYJ010000001.1 coordinate 137,791,028, forward strand.
TTTGTGTAATATTCTAGAAAGGCTTTTTTAATCAAATTTTGTTGATAAACTTCTTTACCTTTATATTCCATCTTACTAATAATACGTAATCTTTGCTTTTCCTTAACATATAAGCTAACCATCTACCTGGTTTATTAGCATTACAAAATGTATTATGTTTAGCATATTGTAAGGTTGCAACTTGATCAGCCATTAACATATTAAATTGCTGTCTTAATATACCTATTGCTTCTTTTACTCTTTTATCTCCTGGATTATCTATTAACAATTGTTCTTTCTTCTTTATTTCTTCCTCAATATCCTTCCGTTTCTTTGTCTGCTTTTGTCTATATTTATTATTCATATATATCAACACTCCCCTCATATAAGCCTTACTTGCATCCCAAACCATTTCCATAGAGGTACCTTTATACATATTATTAACAAAAGGAGCCTGTGTAGCGTAGAGGGCTAATGCCTCCTACTAAAGGCAGCAATTAACACCAGCTGCCTGTAATTTCTCTGAGTTCAATCCTAGCCAGGCTCAAGGTCGACTCAGCCTTCCATCCTTTCTAAGGTGGGTAAATTGAGGACCCAGTTTGTGGGGGCAATAAGCTGACTTTGTATAAATATAAATATACAAAAGTATGAAGGCTATTGCTTAACGCATTGTAAGCCGCCCTGAGTCTCCGGAGAAGGGCGGCATATAAATCAAATTTAAAAAAAAAAAAAAAAAAAACTCCTTCATATATTTTTTAAGTTCTTTCACATTTTCTTCATATCTAAATAAATTTTCATTTAATCTCCAAGACCTCCTTTCTTTTCTCTCCTGTTCTAATTCCAACCAAACTGGGCTATGATCAGCTAAAATCCTTGGAAATATCTTGACTTTCTTCACCCTGGAAAGGAAATCAGATGTTAACAATATAAAATCAATCCTAGAAAAGGATTGATGTCTATCAGAAAAAAAGGTAAAATCTTTTTCATCTGGATTCCATTCTCTTCAAACATCCCTTAATTCTAAATCATCCATAATTTCAAAAAAAGGTTTGGGTAATTTGGCACGCGAAGCAACTTTAGATATAGTCTTCTTATCCTTAGAAATATCAATTACTCCATTCCAATCACCCATCAAAATAATTGATTTATAATCCCATTGCGATATTTTGGTATGTAAAAATTTATAAAAATTTTCTTGTTGCTGGTTCGGTACATAAATTCCAATCAAAAGCATTATTCCATTTTGAGTCCTCACTTCAATTGCTATATATCTTCCTTGATCATCCGCTTCTATCAAATTTTCTGTTAAGTTCTTTTTTTATATATACCACTATTCCATTTCTCTTTTCCGAAGATGATGCCAAGAAATGAGTCCCTAATTTTGAATTAATTAAGTATTTCTGATCTGTTGATTTAATATGTGTCTCTTGTAAGCATATAATATCGTTATTAAATTGTTTCAAATAATGATATATTTTCTTTCTTTTTTGTGGTGAATTCAAACCATTGACATTCCAAGACAAAAATTTAACTGGCATCTTTACCAGACTGAAGCCTATAGAGCATATTTTAAAGATCTTCTTTCACCTTGATCTTCGGTCTTGCCCCCCCCCCCCCAGCTTCTGATTTTGTATCCAGTTGTTGTTGTTGTTTGGTAGTTGATCTTGTCACACGTTGTGCTCTTGGTTCCTCCAATTTTGCAAATTCCAGTGGTCCTCCTTCCAGTTGACTTAAAGGAAAGGGAAGTGATGCTGCTTCCGATTGGTTCTGGTCATCTTCATTCTTGGGTTCTCCGGCCACTGCCTCAGCATATGTTAAAGACTGTTGTTTTCCTTTTTCTGCTTTTTTATCATCTTTAGGGGGGTGTCCCACTTTCAGTACACTACGATAAAATTCTCTTGCTTTCTCAACGTTGTTCAATCGGTACCTCTCTCCAGCATAATCCACTATTATGCCTATTGGTACATCCCATCTGTACACTATTTGTTGTCTTCTTAACTCATCCACTAAAAAACCAAAATTTTTTCTGTCTCTGAGCATTTTAGGAGGAATCTCTTTCAGCACCTTAATTTTCTGTCCAGACACCTGTACTTTATTGTTGTAAGAAGCTTGTAGTACATCATTTCTAATTCTTCTCTCAGTGAAATAGATCACAACATCTCTTGGCAAATTTTTATTTCTTGCAATGCATAAGTTGACTCTATAGACTTTGTCCAAGTGACCAATTATTTCATCCTTCTTCATTCCAGCCACTGAGGCAATCACTTCACCACATTTCTCTCTTAAATTCTCCCGTCCATTCTCTTTCAACCCCCTCAGTCTCAAGGCAAACTCCATTGACCTGTATTGCATCATAGTAATATCACCTTCCATCTTCTCCGATTTGGTCTGGAATTCTCCCATTTTACCCTCCAAATCTTGGGTAACCTCACTGATTTCTTCCACTCTTTCATCAAGCTGCACAAGAAGTTTGGACAAACCAGAAACAGCCAACAAAATATCTTCTCTTATTTCATCATGTTTCTCTTCAACAGTCTTTTTAATTTCTTTTCTGATTTCTTTTACATCTTTTAAATCCTCCTCAAATTTCCCCATTCTCTCTTCTATTTTTTCTTCTATTTTAGCTGTTTGGGCAATCGCAATTTGCGTTATAAAGTCCTTAAGTTCACTCATAAAATCCTCTTTACTTGATACCTCCCCCGGAAGTTGAGTCTTTTGTGTCACAGTAGAAACTGAAGGAGAAGCCCCTCCTGTTTTGGCTGATGCTGGCTTGGTTTGTTTAGAAGCCATTTTAATTTCAAAAAACTTTTTTCCTCTTCACCCGACTTTACAATTACTTAGTCTTAAATGTCACCAAATTCAGTCCAAATTATTTTAAATTGCTGCTTTCAATGTCTTTCCCAAGTTACTCTCTTCTGGCAGCTTACTTTCTCTTTAAAAGTAGAAAAAAAAAGTCCTTTTCAGTACTCACTTTCTCTTCTCAGCACAGTCCAGATACTCTTAATTGGATACTTCCTCTTTCAATTAGGCTCATTCAATCCAAAGTACACAGGAGTTAAGCTCTCTGTTGCAAGCTCTCCTGCTTCCACTCCGTCTGCTGCAGAAATCACTCAAGCTGTCAATTTGCTAGCAGAGCTGGTCGCGACCATCTAATGCTGCTTATGCAGCAGCGCTTCGAATCTGGAGACGTTTCCCTGGGGAGCCCACCTTTCAAGCCCCTGAATTTGATCCCAGGGGCTTTTTTGGCGGCTCTACCTGCCGGAAATTTCTCTGCCCCCCTTCTTTTCCTGAAGAGGGGTCTGCAAAACCGCTGGACAGCTGTTTTTTGCTGTCGGGGGCGGTTTAACAGAGTTCGAAGCCGGCGACCTGAAAAGAGGTCGTCAGCGTGACCGTGGCGCCAACCGGAAGTCCCTATGCAGATGGTTTTTAAACGGACATGAAAACTGTATTGGTTTTTCTATTTTATTTTTTGGTACCGCTTAAGGAAAACTATATTCTGAAATGAATGCTAAAATGGATTTTAAAAAATCAATAACAAAAATATGTCACTGGATTTTGAATAATTCTGTTTTCCTCCCATTTCTTTCCCGCCCAAAGTATTTAAATTCATTAGCAAGAATTAACAGCATTGTGCTGAATAAACCAATATGATTAATGTTTAGGTGGTTTCAGTATAGAGCCATGCTTTTGTAATATTTTTTATGCATAGTTTTCCTAGCATGTCAAGAAATTCTGGAACCGTTATATTTAAACAGATCTGACAGGACATTGATTGTGTAGCCTTTCTAGTCATTTTATAACTGAAATATGTGGCATTTATGTGGAGTGAAAGCCACCAAGCTGCTGAACTGCCAAACACCAGTTAATGTCTCTAGCAATCTAATTAGCATTCTCTCTATGGGCACAATTTATGCCACAGCTCTGAAGCCAATTCCCCATTAACAGACACTCTGTTACTAAGAGGGTGAAAAAAGACATCTATAATTAAAAGTGGAGAGCTTTGGGAAGGCCTGAGTCATAACATTCTCTCTCTCTCATTTCATAGATAATTTACTCGCTCTAAAAAGAAGAGAAAGCTGTGATTTTTCTTGGTATGATGGAATTAGCCCAGAAAAAGCGAGGAGAAAAAAGAGCCAAAATAAAATTTTAAAAAGCTTAACTGATACTATTTTATATATATATTTGTCTGATTAATAACACCGCTTTTTGCAAACGTCACCACAAACTTGACCATATAATCCTATTTCTTTTATTGTTTACCATGTTACACTTGCACAACATAATATATTCATAATTCAAGTCATAAAGCTTTCAACATACAGCAATTTCAGTGAAGCATGAATGTATGTATATTATATTGTATTTCAAATATGATCTTTATTGGGAAAAAGTGGCTCAGAAAATCCCTAGTCAGCTAATAGCTCTTTTATGCATTGCAACAGACTCTAGCTATAATGGATATCAGCTCACAGAATCTTCAGCCAAATGGCCAATTACTATATTAGCTGGGTATCATGGGAGTTGTAGTTCAGCTCATGAATGAATGATGCATTATAGCAGGGATGTCAAACTCACATCGTCACGGCAGCGTCATGTGTCATTTATACTTTATTTGTTTATTTGTTCAACTTGTATGCCGCCTTTCTCTGAAGACTCAAGGCGGCTTACAATGCATTTAAAAACCATATATAAAACATTAAAAGTTAAACCATTAAAAACAATTAAAACCCATTCACACCATTCATGGCGGGATCTCGCCAAATCCCCAGGCCTGCCGGATGAGCCAGGTCTTCACCGCTTTTCGGAAGGCCAATAGGGTGGGGATAGTCCAGACCTCAGGAGGTAACTGGTTCCAGAGAGCTGGGGCAGCTACAGAGAAGGCCCTCCCCCGCGGGCCCGTCAGCCAGCATTGTTTAGCTGATGAGACCCTGAGGAGACCAACTCTGTGGGATCTTACTGGTCGCTGGAAGCTATGCGGTAGAAGGCGGTCTCGAAGATACCCTGGCCCTGAGCCATGTAGGGCTTTAAAGGTAATAACCAACACCTTGAATTGTGACCAGAGACCAATAGAGAGCCAGTGCAGCTCATGGAGATGTGGTGTAATGTGGGTGTACCTAGGTGCACCCACGACAGCTCTCGCAGCTGCGTTCTGGACCAACTGTTGTCTTCGAACACTTTTCAAGGGTAGCCCGATGTAGAGCGCATTGCAATAATCTAACCGTAAGGTGACAAGGGCATGGGTGACTGAGAGGAGAGCCTCCTGATCCAAGTAGGATCACAATTGGTGCACCAGGCAAACCTGTGCAAAGGTCCCCCTAGCCACAGTTGACAGATGCTGCTCCAATCTTAGCTGTGAGTCTAGGAGGACACCCAAATTGCAAGCCCGTTCTGAGGGGGACAATTTCTCCCCCTCCCCCCAGAACCAAGGATGGACAATCAGCCTGGTCTTTAGGAGGCAATACCCACAGCTACTTGGTCTTCTTTGAGTTAAGTCTGAGCCTGTTGATTCCCATCCAGACCCTCATGGCCTCCAGGCACCGGCACATCACATCCACCACCTCACTGAATTGACGCAGGGTAGAGATATACAGCTTGATATCATCTGCGTATTGCTGATACCTCACCCCGTATCGTCGGATGATCTCACCCAGCGGCTTCATGCAGATGTTAAATAGGAGGGGAGAGAGGACTGAGCCCTGAGGCACCCCGTAAACGAGGTGCCTAGGGGTCGACCTCTGTCCTTCTACCAACACCGACTGTGACTGACCAGAGAGATAGGAGGAGAACCACTGTAACATGGTGCCTCCCACCCCCAACTCCCTTAGTCGTCCCAGAAGGATACCATGGTCAATGGTATCGAAAGCCGCTGAGAGGTCAAGTAGCACCAAGATGGAGGAATGACCCCATCTTGGGTTCACCAGAGATCATCCATCAGCATGACCAAGGCAGTTTCTGTGCTGTAGCCAGGCCTGAAGCCAGACTGAAAAGGGTCTAGATAATCCGTTTCCTCCAATGACCACAGGAGCTGAAGTGCCACCACTTTCTCTACAAGCTTTCCTACAAAGGGTAGGTTGGAGACTGGACAAAAGAACGTATTGGGACTTTTTCCCCCTTCACTAAACTGTACATGGCCATGGCCAGAGTGTGATGCATCTGGCTCATGGGCCAGGAGTTTGACAGCCCTGCATTATAGCATTCCCAGGGAGAACAAACTGTAAATTACCAGTTAGACAAAATGCATCATGGTATACTTTTCTGGGCCCCAGAGATCACTCCTACTGTACACCTGGATTTTGGTGGCACATTTTCTTACCAAAATTATAATTTTAAAGTAGCATCAAAACATCCATTGGTTGGGGGTGGGTGGGCAATGATTAACTATAATAACTTTGAAAAACTAGGGAGCTATTTTTTTTTATTAAAAAAAATAAGCAAAACTATGTATACCATATTTTTTGGAGTATAAGATGCACCTTTTGATCCCAAAAAAGAGGGTGAAAATCTGGGTGCATTTTATACTCCAAATGTAGCCCCACTCAGTTTCTCAAGTAGAGGTTTCAGAGGCTGAAAAAAGCATCAGAAATGAAGCTTCAGAAAAGAAGCCCCCAAACAGAGCTTCAGGAAAAAAGCCCCCAAACAGAGCTTCAGGGGCCTTTTTTCTGAAGCTTTGTTTCGCAGGCTTTCAGAGGCAGGAATTATTATTATTTTTTCCTGAAATGGAGTTTCGGAAGTTTCAGAGGCAGAAAAAAAAAAAGCCAAAAAAAAAAAAAAAAAAGCAAGGCACAGAGCTCCAAGGAAACTTTGCTAAAATTCATCTCTGGGAACAGCTGATTAGGGGTATTCCAGGAGGCCGATCCACCATCCGCCCCTGTAGTGGCGCTATACTCACCCTGTCATGGCAGGCTCTCCGGAGGACACCCTCCGGCCTAAAGACAAAAGAACAGAACAGTCATCGATGAAGGCCCACCAGGCAGCCGTGTGGGCTGTTAAGGCCTTCACAGCTGCCTCCTTTTTAAATAGAGCTTCACCTACAAGAGAGGTTACTAGCTGATGACACGAGGTCCCATCAAGACCTTAATAACTTAATGGCGGCAATGGAATTTTCAGTGGATGCCATGCTGAATGCGGTGAGATTAGCAGCCAAGTCCATCGCCTTGTCAATTGTAACCTGACATCTCCTATGGCTTCCCAGTGGCAAGCCGATGCCAGGAATAAGTGGAGACTGGCATCCATCCCGTATTGCAGGAAAAATTGTTTGGGGACTCCCTGGACCCTATTCTAGTCGAGTTTAGGGACGAGCTTAAGATTCTGCTGTCCATGTCCTGGAGAGCGGCCTTAGGCCTGCTGCCTTATTTTCACTGCTTGTCCTTTCAAGGATCTGACAGCGGATTTGGGATGCCTCGTTCGCAAAGGTCCTTTCTTTCCAGACAAGGACAGCAACAGGACAGGCTGGGCAGCCAAGGGCAGCAGTACCCACTCAAAAGGTCATTTCAAGGTGGGGTGGGGGTGTCACTCAGCGTTTGAAGTGATTGCTCATCCAACCTTCCCATCGGGGGTCGCCTGGCCTTCTTTGCCAGCCAATGGGAGGACACCACCACAGATGCCTGGGTCAGGGAGACAGTGACATTGGGCCTCTCCCTCGAGTTCCTCTTCACTCCCCCAAGACTTTTCATCTGTTGCCTGTGTCAAAGGATCGGCCATAAAACATCTCTTGGATTTTCAGGCTGTCCAACCAGTTCCAGATGAGCAGCGGGGACAGGGGTTTTATTCCCTACTGTTCGTAATCCCAAAGGCCTTGGGGGGATGGAGGTCAATTCTCGACTTTAAAACTCTGAACTGTCACATTGTTTACCGACAGTTTAAGATGCAGTCACTCCAGACCATCTTAGAGATTGTCAAAAATGGTGACTTCCTCATGTCAGTGGATCTGATGGAGGCATACCTCCACATACCCATCCTCCCCACCCACAGGCAGTTTCTCTGCTTCCATTATGCTGGGAAACTACCAAAACTGAGCATTACCATTTGGCTTGTCCTTTGTCCCGAGGGTGTTCACCAAGCTGATGGCCATGTTAGCGGGCCATCTCCATATTCTGCCAGTCAGGATCCAGTTTTATCTGGACGATATCCTTATTCAGTCCGGTTCAGAACCCCAGGCAAGGAGGGACCTGGCTACCACAATTCAGGTTCTCCAAGAACACAGGTTTTCTATAAATATATTCAAAAGCCATCTGGTCCCAACGAACCAACTGCTCCATTTGGGAGCAGTCATAGACACTGTGATTCCAAGGTCTATCTGTCCCAGGAGCACCAGTCAAGCCTGAAAGAATTGGCAGTTCATATAAAGAGAGAGAGTACTGTGCCATTTCCACCATTTCCCCTCCACCTTTTCCAGAGCTGGTCAACATGGCATCCGTCTCCCAGCTCCACTTGGTGCGACCTCGGGCCCATTGTTCTGCTAATCACTCCCTTCAGCCACTTCGGAGGCTCGCAGAAGTTGAGCGCATAGACCGGGTCTCCTTCAGTGAAAGTGCACGGTGGCTGAGTTGCATTTGCTGGCTCTTGGGGGTTATACTGAGGGTGTAGCCAGTCCAATGGTGTCCTCAGCTTCCTCCCCATGAGTAGTTCGGCCGGACTTCTGTGTGTGGTGGCGTGCGGGGTGATATGTTGCACGAGAAGGAATTTGTCAATCTTCTCCTGCCAATCCCCAGTGCCCATCTTGGTGAGGGCTTCCTTGGTAAGCCTCACCATTCTCTCAGCTTGTCCATTACCCGCCGGCCTGTATGGGGCAATGAGGGTATGGCGGATGCCTAGCTCGGCCAGGAATGATTCCATTTGCTTGGCGGTGAGCTATGGCCTGTTGTCCGACACCAAGATGTCCGGAATACCATGGGTGGCGAAAAGTCTGTGCAGCGCCTGGATGGTTGCTTCGGTGGTTATTGTGGGCATTTGGATGACCTCCAGCCATTTAGAGAATGCATCCACCATGAGGAGCTTTAGCCTGCCATGGGCCCCGCAAAGTCGATGTGAATACCAGACCAAGGGGCACTAGGCGTTTCCCATGGCTTATGGTCCGTGACTATTTCGAATGCCCTCCCATAGAGGTATTCGTGGAAGTGCTTGATGCCAGTCATGATGCCAAGGCTTCCTTATCCAGCTGGCTGTAGTTGCGCTCAGCTGCCACCAGAGTCTTGGAGAAGAAGGCGATGGGGGCTTCTGTGTTATTGGGCAGTTGGTGGCTGAGGACAGCCCCGACTCCATATGGAGATGCATCACAGATCAATACCAGTGGGAGCTTCTCATAGTATTGTAGCAGCACGCTGTCTGAGGATAGTAGCCGCTTGATGTTGTTGAACACGGTTTCCTCGGCTTTACCCCACTTCTAAGGGGCCGCTTTTCCCAGAAGGCGATGGAGTGGCTCAGCAATTGTGGCTTTCTGTTTAAGGAAAATGCTATAGAAATTTAGCAATCCTAAGAACACCTGAAGCTCTGGCTTGTTTTGGGGGGTCGGAGCTTCATGAATTGCCTTGACTTTAGATTTGGTGGGGTGTATGCCAGTGCTATCTATTAAATAGCCCATAACTCGACCTCCTGGACCCCAATGATGTACTTGTCTGTCCTCACACGCAGACCCTTCTCTTGGAACCGCTTCAGGGTGAGCTTCAGCCGTTCCAACAGTTGGGTTCTGGAGGTGCCAGAGATTAGGACATCATCGAAGTATGGCACCACCCCTGGAATGCCTTGGAGAAGGCCCTCCATCATGGATTGGAAAATGCCAGGGGCTGCGCTGACTCCAAATTGGAGGTGGTTGCACTTGAATGCGCCCCGGTGGGTGACAATAGTCTGAGCCTCTGCAGTTTTTTCGTCGACTGGTAGTTGCTGGTAAGCCTGGGCCAGGTCCAGTTTTGCAAATATAATCTCATTCCCGAGTGAATGCAGCAGGTGTTGCACCACTGGGACTGGGTATGCGCTCTGCTGTAATGCCTGGTTAATGGTGTACTTATAGTCCGCACAGATGCGCAAAGATCCATCATGCTTCATTGGGGTCACAATGGGGGTCTCCCATGCAGCATGATCGATTGGTTCCAATATGCCTTGAGCGATCAGTTTATCCAACTGAGCGTCTACCTAACCCTGCAAGGCTTGAGCCGAATTGGGGTGATTGAATTATCTAAATTGAAAGATATGGGTTTCCCTAAGAATTTACCTAAGTTGCCATCGAAGACGTCCTTGAACTCTTTGAGGAGCTTGCCGAGTTCGTCCTGCCAAATCTGATTGATTCCTCTGATTGAGAGCCCTAGCGGCTTGAACCACTCCACTCCAAGCAGGATCGGGCGGCTGTCCTTGAGGATGGTGATGAGTAGGTCGTCCTTGAACTCGTCGTAGCTTACATTCAGTGAAGCTTTTCCCAGGACCCCGATAGGGTTTCCGCCAAAGTCGACGAGCCTTGCGTGGAGCGGCTGCAGTTGGCTCTTTGAAATTTTCGGTTTCAGTTTTTTAAGATGCTGCCAGCTCTTAATGGAGTAGATTGAGCCCGAATCTACTTCCATGGCACATGGGGTCCCTTCCACATGCACAGTCACGATGAACTTTGTGGCATTGAAGTCATCGGTGTGGGCAATGGTGGTTTGGTGGACCACTCTGCTTTGTGGGTACCCATCTCCCTCACGCCTTGGTTGATAGGACTGTCTAGATGTCCTCTGGTGATCGCGGTTTTCCAGCTTGGCTTTCTCCCGAACTGGCTCTGGAGCTCTGCAGGCCTCAGCGATGTGGCTTTTTCATTGGCCGCGGCGGCAGGTCGCGTCTCTCCACCAGCATCTGACTCTCACATGGTCGCCATTATAGCTGGCACAGCTCTCCCCTTGGTCGCCATTTTGAGTGGTCTCACGCCTTGGTGGTCTGGAGACCTTATGGACCACCATTTCCGCGTCCGACTCGGATCTAGCAGTGGATTCCTTGGATGAGGTCTGGGGAGTTTTCTTGATTGTGTGGACTGCCTTGGTGCTCCGCATCGCTGCCGCTGCCACCTCTGATGTTTCTGCGGTGTGGCCTCTTCAATTACATCTTTTAGCGAGACCTTACTCCTGCTCAGCAACTTTCTCTGCAGGGAGATGTCCCGCATCTCAAAGACGATGTGGTCTCAGATGGCGTTGTCCACGTGGTCGAACTCGCAGCTGGCAGCCAACTTCCTCAGGGCTGCCACGAAGTCTTAATGGATTCTCCCTCCTGTTGATCTGTTGGCTGAAGGAGAATCTGTTCACCAACGGTGTGCCAGTTGGGGCGTAGTGTTCCTGAAGAACATCTTGGAGGTTGCTCCATGCCATGGTCTTGATGTCCTGGGGTGCCACGAGGTCAATGGCCATCTCCAGGACTGCTGATCCGCAGTGTACCAGGAACAGAGCTCACTTGGGGTTGTCCTCCAGATCTTTGTAGCCATTGCCGGTCAGGAATTGGCGGAACCTAATCATGTAGGATTTCCACTTCTCCTGATTCGGGTTGAATGGTGCCAGTGAGATTTGTGGCACTGCCATGGTTCTCGTGTATCAGCTCTAAGTGACTCCAGCTCAGCGACTTGCTCCTTTGAGTCGGGCTGGTGGCGATCGTGCCACAAGGTTCTTCGCTGTGGTTCTTGAAATCCTTCATCGCCAGTGTTAGATCATTCAGAAGTTGATTCAGATGACTGAAATCTTGCCTGAGCTCAACCAAACTGAAATCCATAGGGCAGTGTTATAAACCTAGGATTTTAAAAAAAAGAAGGTATGGTTTTCAGTTGTACTTATTGTTTCATCATGAAATCATGATGTGCTTGTCTGAACCAACTTCCACTGAATTGAAGAGCTTATCTGTACTGTCCAATTATTCTCTCACCAGAATGGAGGGCAAAACCAGATATGAGCTCTTCTCCTCTACTTGCAAAGATGCTTCTTCCTGTTAATGTTATATACGTTAATGTAAAGCACTCCTGTCTGTTTGGGATACAACATTTCAGCTTTACTGAAGGCTAATTTCATTGGTTACCTTGCAGATGAAGAACCAGTGCTTATTATGAAGTTTAAAAGGTTTGACACTTCCTTTTTCTCAGCAGAACTGGAATAGAGATACCTTGAGAAATAGTTTTGCTGGAATGGCTACTGGCTTTAGAAAAACCTTGTGTGTAGGGGGTTGCTTAGCTCAGCAATATGTATTGATACATATTTCTTTCTTCATACATTTCTTTGAAAATGTTGAAAAGGCAATTTATTGAGTCCTAATGAAACATCTGATCACGTCCTATATTACAGAACATGTCTTCCTGACTTTTCTTCTTTCATATTAAAACAGAATCTTGTTTCATCCAAAAATAGGAGCAATCACTACCTAGCAATTTTGCTTCCCCATCACCTTTATATGGTAGTAATTGAAAAACATCTCATAAATGACTTCTTCAGAACCAATCCCCTTCTTTCTATTATACTTGGATAGGTTGAGTTCTTTTAAAAAAAAAAAGAACCACATGTACATCAAGTAAAAAATGCATATTCTCTATATTTATTTGTGACTGCAATCTTGGAAGGCAGAATTAGTTCCTATCAGATGTTACTCATGCAGTTCTGCTAGAAGTTAGAAGTCTGTGGCAGTCTTAAGACATATTATTGGGTAACTTATCTAAAATCATATTAAAGTCAGAAGCAAAGTCAGAGTTACAGCCATTTGCCTTCTTTGCTGACTTTGGGAGGCAGGATTATCTATTTGGTTCACTGCAGAAGTCCAAATATTGATAACAGAACTGATAATAGTAGTTTCCTGTTATTGCCCAGTAAATTTTTGTTTGGGGGAAAAAACTGTCTCCCACAGAATGCCAAGCAGGAATTTCCAACTGCTTCACCATTTTCACTGAAATGAAAAAATAAAATGAAATTTTATTAGGAACTAATAAACTGTAAAATTGTGCTTACCAAATATTAATTAGCAATATTTTCATATTTCTGCATAGGAAGAAATTAGAATGAATAATATTACCTTTTATGCCTTTTGGCATAATAAAATAATATTTAAATTAATAGGTTTAATTATATGTCTTTATAGTGCTTTCCTGCATTCTCCCATATTTTATTTCAGAACTATTAGAAGCACTAGGCAAATAAAGGGAATATGAAGCAGTAAAAATACTTCTAGTCATATGATTTTTCTCTTCCACTTATTTCATCATTTGTATATCAGGAAGTGTCCAGTGGTGGGTTTCTACCGGTTCGCCCCGATTCAGATAAGCGGTAGTGGCAGCGTCGGGAGGCTATGCCCACTCGCCCAGACATCATCAGGGATGTGCCGCATGCGAGCAAAGCAAGAATGCGCACACGTGCTCACAGTTCCGAACCAGTAGCGAAGGTAAGTGGAACCCACTACTGGAAGTGTCATCTTTCTTTAACTAATAGGCTGTCATAATAAGAATCTGAAATTTCTCAGTTGATCTGCTCCAACATAGTGCTACTTGCAAATTCAAGATATGTTATTTCTATTTATGTTATTAACATAAAGCAAATTGCAATTTCAAATTTGCAATTCACAAATTGCGAATACACTGAGCTAGCATTTTCTCCTCCCCTCCAGAATCTGTTGGAGCATTTACAACTTCGGGAACAACTTGCCTCCAGAAATTGTAAATGCTCCAACACTGGACGTTTTTAAGAAGAGATTAGATAACCATTTGTGTGAAGTGGTGTAGGGTTTCCTGCCTAAGCAAGGGATTGGACTAGAAGACCTCTAAGGTCCCTTCCAATTCTGTTATTCTATTCTATTCTATCTTTCTGAGCTTCCTGCCTGAGGGAGCATTTCCCCTCCCTTCATGGAGAGGAGGGGAAATCCCTCAGCACACTAGGAAAATGGACCTCAAATCCAAATGCCTTGGACATTCCCAGAGCCAATGACCTTGGGGATGGAACTGTCTCAGGCTTCAAGGTGGCACACTTGCATTCCAGGGTTTCCCTCCCAAACCATCCTCACATTTTGATGTCTTCCTTCCCTCCTCCCGTTATTGTTATCTGGTTGTGAGCAGGCTGCATACTGAGTCAACCATGACAGTCCCCTCCACTTGCAACTTTTCCTGTGAGCTTCCCCATTGACTTTCTGGGGAAGCTGGCAGACTTGATTGCAACCATCTGAATTCAGGTGGCAACTTGGCAACCAATTGTAAATGGGAACAGGTTGTTCAGTGCCTGAAATGTAATCACGTGATTCAGTGATGGTGGTGGTGTGATATTGTATGACAGATGGATGTGCTTCCCAGGCCATAAAGCACCCATTCCAAGGCCAATGTGACTGTTTGAATAACCAGTTATAAATCAAGGACTACATGTGTACATAGTACCACATAGATCAGACAGGAAACACAAGCAGCTAAATTAATTCTACTTTCTTGCAAAGTTACACTAACAGAATCAAGAAAGTTTGAAAATAAAATTCTCCTGTTTTCACTTGTATTGACTGAGTATTTAGGAAAGATCCTTTCTGTGCACTGTACAGCTACAGGTTTGCTGTTTCTTATCTGACTGTTCCCTAGACAGCATCTCCTTGCCCCTTCTCCCAAGGTCTTTTCCACATACCAGCAGTGGGTTTCACATATTTTACCACCAGTTCGCCACACATGTGCATGCTCGTTTCACGCATGTGCGCCTTCCACACATGTGTCCGGACTGCCATGCATGCACTTTTCTTGTGCGCCTTCTGCAGATGTGCCCATCCTCAAAAATGTGGCTAAATAGGATGGCATTACACCGGGGCGGGGGGGGGGGGCGGGTAGGCGGGCCCACTCACGGTCACCGCTACCGGTTCGCCAGAACTGGTCTGAACTGACTGAATACCACCACTGCCATATATCAATAGGCGTTTACAGGATAGTTGAGTGGTTTTAGACTCTCTTAGCAACCAGTAATAGGACAATAGATTTTCAGTCTCAGTCTCTTTGTGATATCACTGCGCGAAGTCAATGGAAACCAAAGACACAACATTTTTCCCTCTCTACATTGTTCATTCCATTCTGATGCAAAAACAGAACAGCCATGCACTGTAATTTCAGAGAAGATTATAGATATCCATATATCTTTGTGGGGTTTCCACTATGTTGATTTTTTTTTTCATTTATTCCCTATTTCACCCCATGAAATTCTTAAGTGAAAAGGTTTAGCTGAATAATTCAGGAATTCGGATTTTTTAAAAAAAGAGTGGATGTGGAGTGGATATGTTTGGGAGGAATAAATCAACATACTGAAAAGCTCTCTAGATGTTGGTTTTAATGATTAAAATGGTGGCATGGTCTTTATTATTCCTAAAAGGAATGGAGAAAATGAACCATAGCAGTATCACAGGTTGGGGAAAAAAAGAGGTGTAACTTCTATCACAGTAACAATAGCTTAATTTAAAATATGAGAAACATATATCATAGGGGTGACAAGAAAACAGAATTTGTGCAGGGAAAAAAAGAATGAATCTGATATTCCGCAGAGAGGTCAGACAAAGGTATCAGAAATGATGGAATCTGAAGAATATGTGCTGACACTTTTCAGTCCCACAGTACAAGTATATTAAAAGACTGAGGGTGTCACCCCCTCCCGAGTGATGCTTAAATGGAGCCAGATGGGAAAGATGCTAAATGAAACACCTGTGGTCTTGCCAGCTGAACTAGTCTGAAAGCAGAGATGACAGTGGGTAGGTGGATGGATGGATATTTATGTGTATGTACACATGTGTGTGCACCAAGGTAATATAAATGCTATTTTTGTGTTTTAATGTTTAATATCAGGAAGCTTTTTTTTGCTTCCTAGATTGTTTGATTGCTTATATTTAGGTGTCTGCTTGCTTATCTATTTTACTCCTTTAAGTCTTTGACATTTTCAAAGTAATGTTAAAGTATCAACTTAATTATTATTTGTAAAGAAAGTAAATACAATATTTTCTACCTAGAAAATGGAAAGTAATGAATCTCAACAAAACATCTTAACCATCGTAAATGAATCAGTGTGACGTACAAGATTTTCCACTTCTTTGCTTAAATCTGGGCCCCAGAAGGCAAAGCTGAGGTTTTGTAATTTTAATTCTATTTGATAATTAGATATTATTATCTAATACAGGCAGAATGTATTAACCTCCAGTCATCTGCTGTCCTGTGCTTATGGGCCAGGGTGTTGTCACTGCTTGAGTTTCAACTTTCAATAGTCTCTTTAAGAAAGCTTTTTTTAATTTTGCAAATGAGGTCTGCCGGCAAAATATTCTCCCCATGGATCCCTTCTTTCTCATACATGCAGCATTGCTTCAGTTAAAGACAGAGGCACAAGAACTGGTACAGTTAGCATATTGATTTAAGAAGGCTATGTGTTAAAATTAAGCAAAATTAAAGGCTTTGATTTACAAACATCATAGAACTCAAAGGGGTCATTGGGTAAACACATTCAATCTCCTTCTCGGTGCAGAAATCTAGGTTAAAGCATTCCTTACAGATAAGATGTCTATTCTCTATTTGAACATCTATCACTTACCTAAATAATCAGTTCCATGTTAAACTGCTCTTACAATTCAGTTGAATTCCTAACATTCAACTGGAATCTGATTTCCTGTAACTTAAATCCATTATTTTGCTTTTTGAATTCTGGAATGAATGACCTTTTCTGTGATTTCCTTTCAGGTATTTGACAGCTGCTACTACAATCTCCCATCAGTCATTCCTTTTCTAAAGGCTAAAACATACAATATTCAGCCTCTTTAGTCTCATTGTAAGTCTTGCTTTTCAGTTCTTCACTGATCTTCACTGCCTTTCTCTTCAACTTTTTAAGTTTTTCTCAGTCCTTCTTCAGGTGAGGTACTTAGAGCTGCACACAGTACTCGAAGTAAAGTCTGAGCAAAGGACAATATTATGCAGTAATTATTTCTCATTATTTTGAAATTAGTCTTCCTGCAGCTTATACTGATATTTTTCTTTGCAGATGTACCACACACTACTGACACCAAAAGGAGTACAAAACCCAATCAGATATGCATATCTTAAGTGATAAATAAGTCTGGACATTTAAAAATAATACTAATTTGATACCATCTATATTTACTATATTAACTATAATTTTAATAGAAAGATGATATCTAGGTTTAGTTTGATCCTAGGTAGAGGCAGATATTTCTCTCTCTGGGCACAATGAGAATATTGTGAACAAAATTCCTCATCGGCGACAGGAAGGGCATCTGGCCATTAAACACTCTGCTAGCTCCATTCAGTTGCCCAGACTCCACCCTGCAAGGGATTATGGGGTCGTTAAAAGATGATGATGTAATAGAAAGATGATATATCCCAGTATCATACCAAAGAAGACTATGAAGAGGTGATCTGTGTGTTTATCAGTTTTTAGTCTAAGCTTAAGTGCCCAGAGACAGTTTCAAGATCTTTGACCTCTCTTTTTGGTACTGGCAACTCACTTAGCAGATGACTTCAAATACTGACTTGCCAGCTACCATATCACCAGATTTGATTTAACCTGTCAGGTTATGGGCTTCATATTTCTAGATTGAACATACTTGGTTTAAAAATGTGGGAAATTAAATAAGTGCATTTAGTTTTGTTTAGAAACCATATTATGTGTCAACACAATCCAAGAAAATTGTTTTATGTTGCTTTTGCTAGATCAGGGGGGGCATGATGACTCAGTGGTTAAAGACAATGAGCTTGTCAGATGGAAAGCTGACAACCCAGGTTTGAGACCTGAGTGTCACATGACAGAGTGAGCTCCCATTACTTACCCCAACTCCTAGCAACCTAGCAATTTGAAAGCATGTACATGCAAGTAGATAAGTAAGCTGGCAGCTTTGGAAGCCATATTAGCACCAGAAGCTTTCACACTGCCATAAGCACCACTTAAATGGCAAGGTAACAGCCTCGTGAGCCTCGGCATATAAGCATGCTGGCCATATGACCATGGAAATATCTTCGGACAACACTGGCTCTTCCGGCTAAGAAAAGGAGATAAGCACAGTTCCCTAGAGTCAGAAATGACATGATAGGAGGAACCTTTTCTAATGAAATGTCAGGGTGTTCTCTGATGTGATGCTTTGAGAGAGCAACCTCTGCCTGTATGGCATATGGCCTCTCAAAACAACTCCTGTTCCAGACCACTGCACCTGTTCAGTCTCATGACCCTGAAAAAGCAGTCCCAGTACACCAGCCCATTCAGCAGGTGTGGTGACTTTTCTTAAGCATGTTCTGATTTGTCACTAACAGGCAGATAAAATAAAACTCTTTCATCTGGGTACATTAGATCTCAAATGCTGTAGTTAAAAAACCCTAAGGTTACCTTATGATTCTTGATGAATTGTTCTGCCCCAGCTATCGACCCCAAAGAACGCAGCACACACAAAGTCCATTCAAACCTTAGTTTACTAAATAAACCAGCATTTTACAACAATGGCTGTTAATTAACTGCATTAAAAGTTAATTAAAGAATTCAAAGAATAATAACTGAAAGCTTACTATGGTTGGCAAAATGCCCAGAAGCAATTTGTAGGAAGCTAATAAGATAAGCAAGACAAGACAGAAAGGTATGTGAACTAAGTTGTTCCCTGCAAATTGCTTCAGTCGGCGTTCCTCCTTAAATAGACCAAGGGAGTGGCCAATTAGCCCCAAGCCTTACCCCAAGGAGACCTCCTCCTGAGGAGCCATTCCTGCCTTTTGGCAGCTCTGCGCACCCGTGCATCAAGAAGAGGCTCCTCCTTTCGTCCTCTTCACTTAAGGGAGCTTCTGGAGGTTCTGAAGGCCCTGGCTGAATCCCCGCCTCTGGCACCAAATCTTCTCCAGCCTCCTCATTGTCTGACTTGAGTGCCAGCTGCACAGGCTGCTGGCGCAGCACGACACCAGCCTCCTTGCTGTCGGAATCAGCTACCACAACATGAATGTATCTTTTCTTTTTATGTACACTGAGAGCATATGCACCAAAGACAAATTCCTTGTGTGTCAAATCACACTTGGCCAATAAAGAATTCTATTTATCTATCTAAAATAGGTCCCATTTTTATTTGACCTCACCTATTGACATAGTGGGTAGCTATGCTTAATATCCCTTTATTTGAGACAAAAAAATCACATCTGGCTGCAAAATGGTGAGGGAAAAAGTCAATATTGGGGAAGGCTCTGTTGTGGACTAGCATGTAGGAAATCCTTGGTTTCTCCAGGGCTATTTTGGTACTGACTTCACTAGAAGCTTAGAACATATAACATAGACAAATATGGTTAGAAGAGTCTTTGGAGGTCTTTTAGTCCAACCCCTTGCTCAAGCAAGTGACCTTACAGCATTCCGGACAAGCAGCTATCCAATTAGTGATGATGCACCCACATCTTTTGGAGGCAAGCTGTTCCACTGATTAATTATTCTCCCTATCAGATACTTTCTCCTTAGTTCTAGTTTGGATCTCTCTTTAATGGTCTTCCACCTCTTATTTCTTGTCTTGATTAAGACTGTCAACATTCTCCTTCCCTCTCTTCTGTCTCTTGCTGAGAAAGAAAAAAACTGTTTTGGCAAGGCTCAAACAAACACAGAATTTTCTCATGGAAAACTATCTGGAAAGCCTTAAATTTAAGTGCCAAGAATAGAAACTTCTATCTACAGTACTACTAGGAATAAAGAGCTTACTGCAGATAATAAAGCTGTATTTAAAACGGTCTCTGCCAGCATACAAGACTGAGAATTGGAAAACAGGATTATTCCATGAACAATGCTAAAGACTAGCTGTCTTTGATTTCCCCCTCTCCCTATAGTATATCCATACCGGTTCATCATTATTAAGAATTTTGTAACATTAAGAATTGATGTCTGAGCTTTTCTTTTCGCCTTCCCGTCTGTTTCCTTTTATGTTGTCTTCTGTATTGTAAGAATATTGGCCAGGATTATAATGATTGATGTATAAGCCTCCCAGGAGCTTTTTCAGCTGAAGAGAAGAGTAAAAACATTTTATAATCATTTTTGTTAATAAATAAATGAAAGCTGTGAAAAGTATGTGAAAAGAAGACAGTGGCACTCCTAAGTAACTTTTACTCTATAATAATATCTAACACTATTTGCTTGAGTGAATACAGATTCATTATAATTATACAATATTATTGAATTTTAAGCAGAAATTTCCACTGTGCATGGAAAGAGATAAAAAGTCTTGAAGGTTTTAAGCCTATTATGAAGGAAAGGGGGGGGGGGAGATTATGTAATAAAATACAGGAGAAAATGGAGAGGGTGAACAATTTCTTTCTTTCAACTACAGAAGTGTGCCAAGTAAGAAATGTCACCCATCATATTTATGGCATTCATTAAGTGATTTGGGGCAAAAGAATTCTGCCAAGGACAAAATAAAATAAAATAAAATAAAAAACATCTTGGCAAGATTAGCAGAGTAAACATAACACTGTCGTGTTGAAAAAGAAAGATGGAGCAAGAGCAGCAGTGTACTTCATGTATGCCAACTGGCCAGCTGAAAAGTGCAATCCTAAATTTCTTTATTGCTTTTCACATAGTTCAGTGAGACTAACTCATTGCAAGTGTCTATGTAGAAGTTATGTTTTGGGGGTACATGAATGCAATAACTACTGGTTTTGCTTATGCCATCATGGAGGAAGGCAGAAAGAGGTTTTTAAATATATATATGTTTTGGGGGGGAAGCATAATATAAAAGAGTTTTTCTTTCTTTCTGATTTTAATGGGGAGAACATAAGCAATTCCAGTTCTTAGTCTGGTTAGGTGCTTCCATTGTAGAGATATACTTAGGAAATGGGGGCGGGACAATTAAAAGCTGCCTGACAATGATTCTCACATTTTTAAAAGGTAAAAAGCAGCAAAAGACAAAGGAAACTGGATATGGACATGACAAACCACAATATACCCAACTGGAGCTCAAAATTACTTTATTTCAAAGCCTGGGGAAAACTCAGGTTTTTAAAGGCTTCTACAAAACATCATTAAAAGCCAGTTTGGTCTAACGGTTAAGGCATCAGGTTAGAAACTAGGAGACTGTAAATTCTAGTCCTGCCTTAGGCACAAAACTAGCTGGGTGACCTTGGAGTCACTTTCTCTCAGCCCTAGGAAGGAGGCAATGGCAAACCACTTCTGAAAAAGAAGGAAGGAGGGAAGGAGGGAGGGCACCATCAGGATAGGAGCTATGAAAATCTTATTTGGGGTGTGGGGAAATCCTATAGTGGGTGGCAGGTGCTATGATATAGAAGGCACATTTTCTGGGTCCAAGTAGATGTTAATAGAAGTGACCTTGATTCTGACCAATCTTACTGGATGGGCAGAAACCATGAGAGATTCTGATGCTACAGATTCAGATATTCTCCATTGCGCTGAGGAGAGAGAATCCAGGAATGGGTGTTGCTCTTTTCTTCTGCCTGGAGACTGAGCCTGTCATCTTGTTTGGTGACGCCTCCCTTGCCTGGTGACCTCCCAGTTTGGCTCAGTCTTCAGCCAGTAGAGACATTCAAAACGAAACGGATTCACAGCACCATTGATTCCTGGATTCTCTTCAAACTATGAGAAAAAGGGGAAAATTTGTCTTTCGAGATCGCTGGATAGCGATCAGCTTGGCTAACCAGTCCGCTGGTTAGCCGCCTCTCTGGCTATTTCTCCCTGCCATTCCCACAAAACAGCGGAGGGGGCCTTGATTTCCAAGCCGGCTGGCATAGTCCAGCACCACAGCAGAGGGGACTCAATCCCTGTCCGGCTTTTTACCAGACACACTGACAGCAGCTTGTGCAATCCAACCCATGGCACCAGTAGTCCATTGTGGAACAGTTCTGCCTGACGTCATGCTGGAAAATGGCAGCTCCAGAGCTCTCCACCAGCCACCAGCCATCAGAAGGGGACAATAGGGTTTTCCCTATACCCCCACCCCCTCTGAGCTGCAGACAAGGCTCCTCCAGCCAACAAAAAGCTGCTAAAGGAGCAAAGGCTCGGAGCCAAACTACAGTCGTTGCAAGTGGCAGAGGCTCCAAGGTGGCTGAAAAGGATGCCAAAAGACACCAAAAAGCCATAGAGCGAGAACTGGCCAAAGCCGAAAAGGCTGGCAAAAGCCAGGGGCTGGGAAGCTCTCCCTGGGGAGGAGCTGTCATTTCCCGCTGCTGTCAACCATCAACTATTTTCGGGAAAGCAGCCATTCAGGAAGTTGTCCCTTTCACTGCTCCGACCCTCCCATTGGCAGAAGGCTGAGGCTCTTTGCTCATCAATGGGAGGCCACAACAACGGACAATTGGGTCCTCAATATGGTGAGGTTCAGCTTCGCACTCAAATTTCTCTCCATGTCCCCAAAATTCTTTCTACGTTGCCCTGTGTAGAGGGATACAATGAAGAGAGGCCTTATAGAATCAGCTATTCAACATCTGCTGGATATCCAGGCCATTCAACTGGTCCCTCAAGGTTGCTCAACCTTGTTCGTTGTCCCAAAGAGCTTGGGGGGTGGAGGGAGTGGAGAGCAATTCTAGATCTGAAGAGGCTGAACAAATACCTCACCTACAAACATTCCATGATGCAGTCCCTCCTGTCAATATTGGAGAGCATCCCAGGGGGCAACTTCCTCATCTCCATAAACTTGATGGAGGCATACCTGCATGTACCTATCCTGCCTTCCCACAGGTAATACCTCCAATTCTTTTATGCAAACAAACATTACCAGTACAAGGCCCTGCCATTTGGCCTATCATTGGTGCCAAGGACATTCACAAAGCTGTTGGCAGCTCTGGCAGCCCACCTCTGGGCACTCCCAACCCATGTCCAGTGCTACTTGGACGATATACTGATCCAGTCCTCCTCCAGCCCCTAAGCAGAGGAGGACCTACAGACAATGATCCAAGTGCTCCAGGACCATGACATTTCGATCAACACCATGAAAAGGCATTTCTCTCCGACCATCCGATTGCTCCACCTGGGAACAATCACAGACACTTCTTTGTGCATGGTCTCCCTTTCACTGGAGAGACAAGTCAGCTTACAGGCCTAGGCAAGGCGCATCCAGAATGAAGGTACAGTATCTCTTGCACTCCTGTTGCAACTCCTGGGCAAGATGGTTTCCATCATGCCATGGGCATGTCTACATGCCAGGACCCTACAATGCCTTACCAATGGTCCGACAGGAGCAGCTCAACAGCAAGGGTCCGAGTTCCGCAGGAAGTACTACTGTCCTTCCAATGGTGGATGTCACAGGCCATCAACAAGAGATTCCTATTCAAGGAGCCCAACCATCTGACCATCACAACAGGCGCCAGCCTCTTCAGCTGGGGGTCCATCTCCAGTCATTGATAGCCCAGGGCCAGTGGACTCAGACAGACCTGAGCCACAATATCAACTGGCTGGAACTCAGGGCGGGGCACATGGCTCTTAAGAGGTTCCAGGGCACTGTGGCCAGGCACCACATTCTAGTCTTGACGGACACCAAGGCCCATATCAACCACCAAGGGGTTACCTATTCCAGGTCCCTCATGAAAGAGGCCAAACAACTGGGCCTCTGGGTGGAGAGACACCTTTTGTCCCTAAAGGCAGAACACATTTGGGGGGGGTGTGTGAACAATGTACAGGTGGACTGCCTCAACAGGGTGACAGTGGACCATTCAGAATGGCACCTGCATCCCACCCTATTTCAGGAACTGACAGATCGCTTCAGTGTTCCAGTCCTAGACCTATTTGCTTTACCATCCAACATCCAACTGCCAAGGTTCTTCAGCAGGTTTGCGTCACTGGGGGTGGAGGGGGTCAATTCCCTCCAGAGTCCATGGCCCCAGGAGCTCCTGTATGCCTTTCCTCTCCTCCAGCTAATTCCAGCAGTAATCAGGGGGGCTTTGATGGAAAGGGTGGAAATCTTACTCTTGGCCTCCCATTGGCCCAGAAGACCATGGCTTGCCAACCTGGTCAACCTGTCGGTGGCCTGGCCCCGGAGAATACCCCAGGACAGAATGTCCCTCAGCCAGAGGGCCCTGGTCCATCCAGACCCACAGTGGCTCCAACTGACTGCCTGGCGATTGAGCGGAGAGTCCTGAGTCATGACAACCTTTCCTCCAGGGTCATCCAAACCATACAGGCCTCTAGAAGGCCATCCACTGACAGGATATATGACACTACCTGGAAGGCCTTTTGCACCTGGTGTTCCAGGACTGACATGGACCCTTCTTCCATAGCTCAGGTGGCTCAGGTCCTGAAGTTCCTCCAGGAAGGATTGGACAAAGGGTTGACACCTAATACCATCCGTAGGCAGGTGGCAGCTCTGTCTTCGGTTTTATCATGTGGGAGTCTGGAGTTTCACACTAAACATTCTACCATGCGCAAGTTCCTCAGGAGCACAACAAACTTGAAGCCTCCAGTGGTTCACAGGTACCCTACCTGGGACCTGATGAAGGTTTTGCATGCTCTCACCATGGGGCCCTTTGAACCCCTGAGATCGACTAGCTTGCACTTCCTCACATGTAAGGTGGCCAGATGGATATCCGAGCTGGTGGCCGTTTCTGTTATGAAGGACCCATGTATATTTGACCTTGACAGGGTGGTCCTGCGATTAGACCCCTCCTTCATTCCCAAGGTGAATTCCTGGTTCCATAGGGCTCAGGAACTGATACTGTCCGACTTCTGCCTGGGGCCAAAACTCTGGAAAAGAAGTGGTACACCTTGGATGTTAGGAGGGCCCTCTGCATTTATATTTCCTCCCTCAGGAGGACAGAGTCCCTGCTTGTTTCCTTCCAGACCTTTACTCTGGGCAACAGGGTCACTCCATTGACAGTGGGACAGTGGATTCGGGCATGCATTGCCAAGGCCTCTTCCGGCCTTGGCACTCTTCCGGTGTCTCACAGTGTGACGGCCCATTCCACCAGAAGTGCGGCCATGACAGCAGTGTGGATGACATAGGCCTTTATAGAAAAGGTCTGTCGAGCAGCGGTATGGTCCTCTCCATCCCCTTTCATCAGACACTACAAATTGGACACCTTCACTTGGGCTGAGGCGGCCTTTGGCAGGCGAGTCCTCCAGAGGGTCCACACTGATTAGGGGACTGAGGACCATACTGTTTCCCACCCGTAGGACAGGCCGGCTTTGGTAAGTCCCATTCCTGGATTCTCTCTCCTCAGCGCAATGGAGAAGAGGCATTGGTCCTACCTGACACACTCCTTCTCATGGTGCTGAGAGAAAGAATCCAGCCCCACCCTGGCTAATATCTGGTCCACAGTCCGGGAGGTGTTCATGTTTTCACAGGTCACAAACCTTGTCATCGCTATGACTTTGCCAAACTGGGAGGTCACCAAAAAAGATGACAGGCTCAGTCTCCAGGCAGAAGAGAAGAGCAACACCCATTTCTGGATTCTCTCTTTGAGCACCATGAGAAGGAAAATCAATGCCCCTTCCACACATTCTCTCCTCCCCTTCTTATTCCATCAAAGAGCTCTGCAGGAAATGTGACCACTATCTTTTAAAGGAGATATTTCAATTTTTTCTCTCCAAGGGTGCACTTGCTCATGCTGTCATGCAAGGAGGCACCCTGAAAAATTCTTGGGACACCCTCCAGGGACAGAGGCTATCTAAAAAATTAAGAAACCTCTTTTTGAGTCAGAATTCAAATTATAGTCCTGTTAGTAGATCTAAAGAGAAGTCAAGGGTAATTACATTCCTACTACCTGAAATGTGAGGTGTCAGATTGATACAGATGGTAATGTAAATAATTATAGGCACTCTCTGCCTGAAAAGTTGGCTCAGCTTTTCTTGTCCTCCAAGGTGACATTCATCAGTTTCTCTTTTTCTGACAGTTTATGGACCCAAGAATTTCCTCCCGCTTTCCAAATCTCCTTGGGAAAAGAAAGATACTTAAATGTGATCTAAGAAAGAAACTTGGAAATAGCATATAAAACACTTTTAACATCTTTATTTTAACATTGGCCTTAATTCTGTCTTTATTTCTGTTTCTTTAACTGTGCTTTTTGTACTTCTGTATGTTTTAGTTGTATGCCCAGAGTCACTTCGGTGAAATGGACAGTGCAGAAATTTGATAAATAAGCAAATTTGATAAATAAAAAGATTTACCTAATCCTTCTACTATCAGAATATTGATGCTTTGTTCCCTTGCTCCTTTCCAACCCTGTTTGATCTGCTGTTATTTAATTGCTATTTTGGTCTTTGCATCTTCTTTTTTAATTCATGTCAGATTCCAGCCAATCATCTTAAAAGTACAGTACTATCTTGGTACGGAACTGCTTTGAAACTCATCAAATTTGTATTTTGATGCAAAGGTTTTGTCCCGGTACTCATCGTTTGTTTGGTAGTCAACAAACAAGCTAGAACCTGTTGATGTTGGCTGCCTTGTCACTCACTACATTATTCCTTATGGGAAAAATATGTTTGGTACTTACCATTTTTGATAATTATCACACCTCCTGGAACCAATTAACAATGAGCACTGAGATACCATTGTATTTAATTGGCTTTGGGGGGAGTGTGCTCAGCAACACAGCAAGAAGCTAGACCTTCAGTGTATACATATTCCTTAGAACAAGCATAGTCAAATGTCAGGGAATTGCACATTTGGTGTCCAAATGGAGTCAGAGACGCTGGCACAAACTTATAGTTTTATATAAATAAATATATTTTACAATTACATACAAAGCAAATAAAATAACCAGGCAAACAGATGCATCATCAGGTAAATTGCTGAACATACAGGGCACACAGAAGAAAAAGGTGGAGGGAAAAATGGAAACTCCCCCTCCATACTGAT
The DNA here is from genome assembly GCA_030761175.1 of Masticophis lateralis. NCBI lineage: Eukaryota > Metazoa > Chordata > Lepidosauria > Squamata > Colubridae > Masticophis > Masticophis lateralis. The sequence goes on from JAUDYJ010000001.1 coordinate 137,817,740, forward strand.
AGCAACCAATCACGGCAGAGATCACATCACGCAGGAGCCAGTACTCTGGTACCAATCAACCATAACTGTGTGTTCTGGCTCAGTGCACAACCCCATTGCTCCAGCTACTACATTTAAATATCTTAACATCGACTTCCATCACTCCACTGAGAGAAATGGAATTCAGCAACAATAAAACTAATTTTTGGTTTTGTGAAATAAGTGTGAAATGGAAGTGAGAGGCTTTTAACAGAGAAACCTTTACTCCTTTCTAAAAGGGCACTTGCATCATTGATACATTTTGTCACTGAATGTTGACAGTACAATGGGAAATTGTGAAATTCAGAAGGTTTTTAAGATAAATTTTGTTTATTTATGCATTACATTTTTATGCTGCCCATCTCTTCTATCAAATGACTCTGGCTGTCTTACAAATTATAACACAAGTAGAAAAAATAATTAAACTATCAAAACATTAAAATGCTAGTGATTCATTTCTCAATGGCTTGTAGTTATTTTTCCTACCCTTAAAAACCCAGCACAACACAAAAAGGAGTGAAAACCCTGGGATGTTGCCATCTTTCCATTGGAATTTAGAGTTTTCCCGATATGTACAGCCAGATATGAATATAACTACGAGTATGTAAGTAACCAGGAACTGCTATTTTTTATTTGTCTCAGACTGAGGCAAGCCCTCCCTACATGTTGTAATGCAGCAGAATCTTGTGCCTTCCACTTACCTATTTACTGGACTGGTGATAGGAGTGAAATTTCTGACTATTTTTAATAGTGAGAACCCCTCATAAAATTAAAGCCAGAAGACTGACAGTGAAGTACCTTCCTCTCACTCAGACATGACTGAATTACCATGGCCCAAAGCAGAAACTTTTGGATGCTATGGAACACATTGTGGTGAGAGAGAAGTTCCCTGCATTCCAGCACAAGTCCAAAATCTTGGAAGACTAAACCACTGGTCACCGTGACTGATCCAGATTGGATCCTACTATGTAAGATGCATGGAGACAAATAGACAGGAACCTAATGAACATCCCTGCCTTGACAATCTGAAAGGCCTTAACGGAGTATTTCTGATAGTCATAAAAATGCTTGGCACTTTAGTGTTGGCTGAGTACATCCACAAAGCTGGATTTATTTCAAGAGTTCATTGTAGAACTTCTCAGGGAACCAATTTAACTTAATAAACATTCCCATAATGGCTAAGGCTAAATTATTATTTTTGAAAGAAACTATATAGAAGTATTTAATTAAATTTGGCCATTGGAAGCCCATTAAGTGGTGGCTTAACCAGGTATGACATGTGGAAAATATTACATTTTGGTTTTCCCGCTTTTTTGCCTTTTTTTTTAATGGAAGATTTAAAAACAAATGGAAAGTTAAATGAGGAGTGGTTTTCATAATTTATAGTGCCATCAATATGCATACATTAGCACCATCAAGAAGTTTGATTTTAATGGCAGACTTATCACTTCTCAGAATAAGATCATTTTAACACCCTGGTGCTTAAAATAAACAAAACAAATAACAACAAAAATCACTTGCAGGTCAATCTGCTTGTTGTCCATTTGAATAGCAAATTACAAAAATATAGCATAAACCAAAAGAATAGGAAAAGAGGAATGAAAATCAAGATATGGCTTATCCATTTGTTTCAAAATATTGTAACACAATCAAAAAGTAGAATAAATAGCAGGCCTTTTAAAGAAATTAGACTGTCGACAAATCTGTGGTGTTTTGAATAAGAATAAAAAGATAACTAGGAAAAAAGTTTTTCTTCACATAAGTTATATATCTGATTTCCCCCCCCCCCCTTTCAACCAAAACCATATAGTGTCATTTATCTCCAACGAGTGAAATAGGCATATGTACATGCTACATTCACCACAGGTGTTGATAATGAGTTTATTATTTTTAATTATAATAATTTCCATATCATGGCCAGAGCCAAATAGCATTTTAACATCTCTGCTTGAAAAAATATGGAAAGTGGAAAAGCTATCATTATAGCTTAGCAAGATAATCAAGTTTCTTTGCTCACATGAGGGGGGAAATCATTGTGCCTTTTGTGAGGGCTCAATATAAACCAAAATGCAACCTGAGCATTTATGGGGCGGGAAAGTCCTCCAAGGTCAAGTTATTATAAAACACAGCAGGTACAAAATCATGGTTGTGGATCCCTAATGTTTGGAGATACGCACATCACAGTATCTTTACACCAAAGTACAGGTAGAAGTGAGTAATTCATTTCATTTCTATTACAACATGAGTTGATCTAATTTTGCATTTTGAAATAAAATGAAGATTCAAGTTATTTAATGTTTGCAGTTCTGCCAAATCAGTTCACTGGCAGTAATAACAAAAATGTGTACTAGGGGAAAGTCTTTAAAATGCGTTTGTTCCCAGAAATGTTCAGAAGGAAACATTTAGTAAAGTTGTTTGCAAAATGTGTGAACATTAGGCAAAGGTGTACTAAAATGAATACATAAGAATAAATAATATAAATATGAGTGCACATTTAAAAAAAAATATTCCAAATTTTAAAGTTGATTTAAAGAATGAAAAACTGTGAAAGACAGAATTGACACGTGTGCTCTAGAACAGAAGTAGTGGATAGCTGTGAAGCAATCATTGATCACATAGACTGGTCCCTACCTCGGTAGAACCAGCTGATAATCATTTGGGCCCAGGATCAAAACAGTATTTGTGTTTTTCTTATTGATATGGAATATTTATACCCACCAAATAAAGATAGCACTTGAGATGATGGCTTGTTCAACAATTACTGAGAAAGACAAACAAGATAATCCTTGTTTAGTGACTGCTGTGTTAAAAACTGTTCAGTTTTAATAGCGAAGTAATGATTCTCACATTTATGATCTTTACAGATCTGTAAAATGAAGAAAAGAAGTAAGATCATAAGCATTGTCAATTTCATTTAGTGACCAGTTTGTTTGTTTTTTTTATTGAAAAAGTTTTACAATAAAAAATTTTTCCCCCTTTTTTCACCCCTCCCCCCTCCCCCACCCTCTCATGCCCCCCAACCTCCCCCCAACCCCACCCCCTCCCTCTCCCACCCACCCCTGACTTCCGCTACACATTCTTAAGAAAGAAAAACAACAAGAATTTATAACAACAAAGAAAACAAATACTATTATATATTCAGTTCTAAGTTAAGAGGAAGAGGAAAGAAAGAAAGAAATTAAAAAAATAAAAATAAAAAAAATAAAAAAATAAAATAAAATAAAATAAAGTAGTACAAAGAAAGACCCATAAACATAAATATTTGTCTAAGCTTAACAGTGACCAGTTTGTTTAATAATTGAGTTACCAATCTCAATTGTGGTTGCTAAACAAAGACTACTTTGCATACCTTCCCCCAGATCTTCAGAAAGAGCAAGATTTCTGATGTCAACCTCTCTTACAATCTTGACTCTTCCTTGCTATTTGTCGCTCCTTCTTGCGTCTTACTGCACCTATTCTGTATCTTTGGCCATGATATTTTAAACATAGGCTGAATGCTCTTTCAAAAGATTGCTAGATGGGAATTTAGAAATAACCCAACAGATATGTTGCAGGCACCAAGGAGGAGTCATGAGGAACACTTGAAGAATTCCCTTTCCTTAGTGCAGGGATGTGAAACTTGTGGCTCGTGGGCTGGATGTGTCACATGCTGGGTACACCCATCCCTAGTTTAGCGAAGGGGAAAAAAGTTGAGATACGTAACGTGATGATGTGACGACACGAGTTTAACACCTCTGCCTTAGTGCCTGCTACCTATTAAGTCAGGCAGCATGAGAAGTGGCTAAGCCTGCTGATCAAGGCATAATTATTTGTTTTTTCAAATTTATATAGCTTCACATCTCATAATACAAGTGACTCTAGTCAACATACCATGAAGCTTAGAAACAATGACCTATCTACTAGATCTAGTGGGATGGGAAGATTGAGGAATTGAGGAAAGACAATCCCTCAGCCCAGACCCATACCATGTAGGGCTTTAAAGCTCAAACTCAGCAAAGGTCAAAACCAGACTTGAAAATGAACTGGTAGGCAATGCAATTTTCTCTGGACCTACAACAAGGTCAGGCTGTAACTGTGAGCAAATTTTATGGACTTTGTTTGACAGATACTGAGGAAATTATTTCACATGGCCCTGCAAAGGGTTCTCCAAGCCCTTTCTTATCCAAGTGGGATAATTTCATTGAAACAGAACCATAGACACAGTAAGAATAGAAAAAACACTGGTGATTTACATCCTTACTGCCTCAAGGTAGATCTTAAATATGGTTCTAACTTGCATCTGGTTCAGTTTTTCCTCAGTAGAGCATCAACAATATTCTATATATCTCTTCTTCTCCAGTGTGCTGATGGCAGAATCCAAGGATGGCTTGACACTTCCCTTTCTGCCCAGAGACGAGATGTCAAAGTTTAGCCACACCTCCTCTGTTTGTCTGAGCCCAGTTTTTCGACTCAGTTTTGCCCTAGAGAGACTTGAAAAACTTTGGCTCTATCAGTTTGAACACAAAGCTTATTCATCTTGGATTCTCCCATCAGTTGGATCCTGGAAGCCGGTCTTCAAAAGGGAGAAAGACACAAGTGGCGGCATAGCCGCCGCATGGAGCTCAGCTTCCAACCTCTCACTGACATCATGCCTATGGACAATCTAGCTGCTGGTGAGTGTGCTGGTCCCCCCGTCTTTCCAGCACAAGCGCCACCATCCTGGACTGCTTTTGTTAGTGTTAGTGGCTTCGGAGTCAATACCCAATTATTTGGGGCATACTCTGTGGAGCGCGTTGGTCTGATTTTGCCCAAGAGACATTTAGCCACTGGTGAGTGCGCTGGTCTCCCTGGTCTGTCTGGCACGACCGCCACAACCTTAGACTGCATTTTCATTGGAAAAGCAGCTTCGGAGTCAATACCCAATAATTCATGGCATACTCTGGGATTGTGGTTTTCTTGTATCCCCGAGGCATCGGCATTGCCGTTTTTGCACCTTTTGGGCTCCTTAGCCGCGATGAGTGTGCTGGCCTTCCCTGATCCATCTGGCATGGCCACCACCACCTTTAGCTTCCTGTTCTCCTGAAGGAAGCAACTGGAGTCAATACCTGGCTGAGCCCGGGGCATATACTCCGTAGCTAACCTCCTGGGAAGTGTGACAGGAGCCCTGACAGTAACAGGCCTGCCTGTACAACAAAATGATGGAACATTCTTTGACAGGAGAAAATGCAGCAGTTGAACATTCCCCTATACACCAACCACCAGTGGAGAAACGCTCCACATCAGTCTAATTGGCTAGTAGGGAAGCAGATGATAAAATCAGGGCAAAAGCCCTCTGCTCCAAAAAGGCTTCCAGAGCCGAGGACAAAGATGCCAGAAGGCACTGGAGAAACAATTTTCCAAAGCCAAAAGACAGACAGCGGGAGATAAACAGTCAATCTCTTCTCTAGAAGTACCTGTCATTTCCCGCTCTTCACAGCCCAAAGGGTTGCTTCATGTTAAGGATGCAAGGCAGCAAGCCTGGTGACATCAGAGAGCTGCAGAACTTTCATTCAGGCAGCTATGAGGAAGTTTTTGCTCCCTTTTCCTGCCTAGCAACAGCAGGATTGGAGTCAACTTCTGCTGAGAGAGGCTTCGCCCCTGAGGCCACATTTACTCCCACTGCAGATGGGCTCCAACCAAGGGAGGATCACAGGCCTGAACTATCCCAAGAAATAAGAAGCCTTATTTTAGAGGCCATATCGCAGGGTATAGCAGCAGGACTATAGCAGAAATGCCAACCTTATTCATTGCCACCCGATTCCTCTCTACAGCTGCCCCTGCATTCTCAGATTCCCACACATCTGACAACACTCCAGAGATCTCCCTCCCCACACCCCTCCATATGCAGTGAGGATTCACTCATGGGGGATGAAGATCAAGGGGACAGGCTCTATCAGAGGATGAAGGGCTGCTGCCAGACCCCCCTGCTTTCACGGGTCTTTTTTGCCCTGCCTTATTTAAATCCCTCCTTTACAAGGACAGGAATACAGCCCGTATGAGAGGGGAGGCAAATTTGGCATAAGCATCCTTGGGCCTACAAGACCTCAGTGAGTGATTGTTCTCAGAATCTACTGTAAAACAGGTAATCCCCTCTCCCAAACTGTTCTTAGATGTTGTCCAGAGGCAATGGACTCATCCTGGGTCTCTTCCCACTCCAAGTGGGACTGACAAGAAACTGTATAACATGGGCCTTTACCTCACGGAGCTTCTCCAATTACCATCAGTGGATGGCCCAGTAGCAACCCTAGCTTCCTCTGCCATTCTACCAACCAATATAGTGGAGGGCCTGAAGGCGGAGGATAGGAAGGCGGATATGTCTTTCTGCAAGACACACTCGGCGGCAGCCTGGGAGATCAGAGCTGTGATGGCTGCCTCATTCTTCAATAGGACCTCCTTGCTATGGCTTTGCCAGTTGCAAGAGAGGGTGCTGGCCGAGGAGCTCCAGCTCCACCAGGATGTAAACAAAACTGGTGGCGGTCATGGAGTTTTTAGCAGATGCAACTCTTAATGCACCTAAATTCGCTTCCAGGGCTATGGCCTCTTCCATAACATCACGCCACCTATTGTGGCTTCGCCACTGGCAGGCCGACATGCGCTCCAAATGGAGGTTAGCTTCTGCTCCCTTTAAGGTTAGCAACCACTTTGGAGAGGCACTGGACCCTATCCTTACCGAAAACAAGGATAGGAGGAAGGTTCTACCTTCTGTGCACAGGTGAATGGACCACTGGCCCTCATCTTATTTTTGCAGACCGTCCTTTCGCTTTGCACACACTGCCTTTGATGTCCCTCAATATCAGTGGCCCTATTTCCAAAGAACTGACTGTCAGGACAGGCCTGGTTTTGGTGACAGAGGCCAACAGCAATTTCAGGCCAAGTGGCCATTTCGTGGGTCAAGCAATCGGCCCTTTTGCTGATCTAAGTCACTCCAACCCTCCCATCGGCGGTTGACTAAATCTATTTGCGACCCAAAGGGAGGAGACAACATTGGATGCTTGGGTCCTACATACAGTGAGGCTAGGCCTCACACTCAAATTCCTCTCCACACCCCCCAGGCACTTCATTTGTTGCTCCATCTCCCAGAACATCAGAAGGAGAGGTCTCATGGAAACGGCTATCCAACATTTTTTGGACATCCATGCTATCGAGCTGGTTCCAGTGGACCAATAGGGACCAGGATTCTATTCTATCCTATTGCTAGTCCCGAAGAACTTGGGGTGGTGGTGGGTGGAGAGTAATATTGGATTTGAGAAATTGAGCATCCACCTAGTATATAAACAATTCAAGATGCACTCCCTACAGTCCATCCTGGGAGTCATTCGAGAGGGCGATTTATTAATGTCTGTGGCTCTGACAGAGGCTTACCTACACATGCCTATCAGTAATGCCTATCTACTGAAGGTTCCTGAGTTTTTATTATGCAGGACATCACTTCCAATAGAGGGCCCTACCATTTGGGCTGGCCTCTGCACCCAGGACCTTTACAAAGTTGTTGGTGGCACTGGCAGCACACCTCAGGACAATTCCCGTGCTAACTAGATGAATCCTGATACAGTCATCATCGCTTCTTCAGGCGAAAGAGGATCTCCAGACTACAATCTGGGCCCTTCAAGCACCACGAGTTTTCAGTCAATCTTGAGAAGAGTAACTTGGTTCCCACCACTCACCTGTTACATCTTGGCACGATGATAGATATCAGGTTGTGTGAGGTCTACCTCTCCCAAGAACATCAGACCAGTATAGAGGCCTCAGCAATCAGGATTTGGGCAGAATGATCAGTGCGCTTGACACTCGTCTCACAGCTCCTGGGAAAGATGATTTTCTGTATTTTGATTGTCCCTTGGGCACGACTGCATGCCAGGACTTGCAATGTTTTTTTCTGCCATACTAATGGTCCGGCAGCAGCAATTCCAATACCAAGGTTCAGGTTCCACCAAAGGTACTTCGGTCCCTCCAATGATGGATGTCCCAAGCCATGTCCAAGGGATTCATGATCAAGGAGCCCAGCCGTTTGATTATAATCTTATAATCCAGCTTCTTTGGCTGGGGTGCATACCTCTACTCCCAGGTGGTGCAAGGGCAGTGGACTCAAGATGGATCTGAGGAACAACATCAACTGGCTGGAGCTCAGGGCAGCACATTTGGCCCTCTGTCACTTCCAGAATACCGTAACTGGCCATCACTTTCTACTTCTAATGGACAATGTAGCCACCAAGTCCTGCATCGATCACCAGGGGGGCACTCGGTCCAGATCTCTCATGTGTGAAGAAAAACAATTGGGACTCTGGGTGGAGAGGCATATTCATTCCATCAGGGCAGAGCACCTCTTAGGGAGGGCAAGTGTGCAGGTGGACTGGCTCAGCAGGACCACTATAGATCACTCTGAGTGGATCTATTTAGAGAGCTGCCCGAGAGGTTCAGCCAGCCAATCTTGGACCTGTTCGCCATCCCGAGGAATGCCCAGTGGCCCAGGTTCTTCTCCGGGTTTACAACACTGGGAGTGGAAGGGGTCAACACACTCCACAGCCCTTGGCCCCAAGGATTCCTGTACGCCTTCCCTCCTCTTCCCCTTATTCCAGGGGTAATCAGAAAGGTGTTGGCAGAGAGGGCAGAGGTCCTCTTTCTCACTCCTCATTGGCCCAGATGCCTTTGGTATGCGGATCTGATCAGCCTCTCAGTATCCCGACCCTGGAGGATTCCCTAGGAATGGATCTCTCTCAGCCAGGGGTCCTTGGTCCATCCAGAGCCACAATGGCTCCAGCTGATCATCTGGTATTTGAGAGGAGTATCCAAAGGAAGGACAAATTCTCCACGAGGGTGATACAGACAATTCAGGCCTCCAGAAGGCCATTGACTAACAGGGTCTATAGTGCAACCTGGACAGCATTTTGTCGATGGTGCTCCAAGGGTCATATCAAACCCACCTCTGTATCGGGTCCAAAGATCCTGGATTTTTTACAGGAAGGGCTGGACAAAGGATTGTCCCCTAATACCATTCACAGACAGGTGGCTGCTCTGCCCACGGTGTTAGCATGCAGAGATCTGGAGTCCCTCACTCATCACCTGACTATGCGCAGTTTTCTCAGAGGTGCAGTGAACCTAAAACTTCTTGTGGTTCATAGGTACCCCGCCTGGGACCTTCCCTTGGTGCTGCAAGCCCTCACCTCTGAGCCTTTCAAGCCATTGGGGACAGCCAGTCTTCGATTCTTATCATTCAAGGTCACCTTCCTCATGGCCATCACATCAGCCAGGAGGATATCTGAACTGGCAGCTCTCAATAAGAGAGGACCTTTGTATCTTTCACTTGGACAGGGTGGTTCTGTGGTTGGACCCCTCCAAGGTGAATTCCTGGTTCCATAGCGCTCAGGAAATCATATTGTTGGACTTCTGCCCGGGGCTGATTCATGCCATGGAGAAGAAATGGCACTCCTTGGATATCAGAAGGGCTCTCTGCAGATGTATCAAGAGGAAGGCCTCTATTCAAAAATCTGAATCCCTGTTTGTGTCATTCCAGCCATCTTCCATGGGCAATAAGATGATGCCATCAACTGAAAGCTGGTGGATAAGGGCGTGTATCGCCAAGGCCTACGAGACTCAGTACATTCCACTACATGGGTAAGTAATGGCCCATTCAACCAGGAGCTCAGCCATGATGGCCAGATGGACTACACAGGCCTTGATTGAGGACATCTGTAGGGTGGTGACATGATCCTCCCCATCGCCCTTTATTAAGCACTACAAACTGGAATCCTTCGCCTCAGTAGAGGTTACCTTCAGAAGGAGACTTCCCCAAAAGGTTCATACAGCCTTGGGGACCCTGGACTAAACTGATGCCCATCTTTAGGACTGTCGGCTTTGGTATGTGCCATCCTTGGATTCTCCTGTCAGCACACTGGAGAAGTGGGTCTTACCTGATATGCTCCCTCTCTGTATGCTGTGGGAGAATCCAAACCCACGCTGGTGACCGTATGGTCCAGAGTCCAGGTGTGGCCAATATCATCTCTGGAACTATATCTAATACAGCCTTCATTAAAAACTGCGCTCAGAGAAGCAGAGGAGGTGTGGCTAAACTTTGACAATTGTCTATGGGCAGAAAGGCAAGTGTCAACCCATCCTTGGATTCTCCTGCAGCACACAAAGGAGTAATGCCCCTTTCACTTGAACACCATCAGTTCCTCCATACGTCATGGGGAGAGACAGGTTCCATGAAAGCAGAAAGGTGATGCAGACAATCCAGTCCAGATCCTGTATATCACAGGTGTCAAACTTGCCACATCATGTTGCCGTCACATGATGTTTCATGATGTTTTTCCTATTTGTGGAGCTGGAGGGGGGGAGCATGGCCTGCACCTGACGCATCTGGCCCGCAGGCCACCAGTTTGACATCCCTGCTGTATATCTAAACTCATATCATCTCACACTACTCATTAAAGAGCATGATTGATATTTGCTTTTCTGTCCAGTAGGTGATTTTTTTTTTTTTTTAGTAAATTAGTAAGTACAGTTACATTCCCCAGCCTACAAGTAAGGTGAAGTTGGAATTGGCAAAGGATAACATAATTTATGATGGCGTATCTTTCTGCTGGTTGAAGGACTGGTGGATAACACTAACTTGATTTTTTTTGGGGAAAGCCTTACATCTCCTTAACTGAACTTTGAAAATAATGTGAGGCAAAATGTCTCCATTAGTCCCAAGATGTGACTGCATGCTAAGAAGAGAATAATTGTTCAGTCTTCCAAATATCTGTCAACCTTCTTCTTTCTTTTCTAATTAGCCATTTATATAAAGCAACTAGTGCTATTGAAAGAATATATTGTTACTGATAAGTGCTTGTGATTACCTCATCAGTAGTCATAATGAATCATCCCAGAAACAGTACAATTGTGCTCAGCTGATCTCCCCTGGCTTCATGTTTGAATAATAGCATATTATCAGCACCTCTATTTGTAAAAGACTGAAGCCACTGTATAGGCCTCCAGAAACTTAAAAATGTGATTGAGAGCTCTTTGACAATCAACTTTTTCCCTTCTCAGAAGTGATGGTGGCATAGGCTATCTATGGGTGAAGTCCATCTCTCAACAGACATTGATTTCTTTCACAAGGTTATGCTTGTGTCTCTTCCTTTCTATAATCCCTCTGCCTCCATTGGAATATAGAACCCAGAATCTTCAAAAAGCTGATTTTGAAGACATGCTAGATTCTTCAGAGTAGTCAAGGAACTAACCACATCAAAGGTAAATTGCACTTGCATTTTACTAGTTGCACACTCTATGTAATCTAGCACCGTTTTACTGTAAGCCTGTTAAAAGCCTGTTGGCTTTGAAGGACAATGCCAGGGTTGAAATAAAGAGATGTGTCCAAATCTGCCTCCCAAACTTTGAACTACAATAGGGATTCTCAAACTTTATGGTACATTAACTCTCTAAAATAATACTTTTATGTCATTCCCACCATAATACTGGTACAGGTATTCCTCATCCATAGTGACCATTCAAAATTACAGTGGTGTTGAAAAAAATGATGTGTAACAGACCTTTGGAATTGTAGTCATTGCAACACCCAAGACAGTGGTGCGTTTCTACTGGTTTGCCCCATTTCAGGCGAACTGGTAGTGCCGGTGGCAGGAGGCTCTGCCCATCCACCCAGATGTCATCAGATGCTCTGCGCATGCGCAGAAGGTTCTGCTCATGCGCAAAAGTGCAGCGCGCAAGCAAAGCGAGCACACACACATGCTCACAGTTCTGAACCGGCAGAGAAGGTAAGGAACTCACTACTGCCCTGAGATCACATGATTGCAGTTTGGATCCCTGGCTCAGCATTATGATGGTGCAGGAAGCTGTAGACACTTGATCACCATTTGTGACCTTCTCTGCCATTTTCCCTTCAGCAAAGTCAATGGGGAAGCCAGCAGATTGTTCCAGTAAATCACTCTGGCTTTCCTGCATTTGTTCAGCACAATGCCTTCCATTCTATGGCTTTATTGTACTCGTGCAGTGTTGCAACTCCCTCTCTCTCAGCCTCCTCAACTTGCATACAGACTGTGTGCTGGGTCTCCTCAACCCTCCACAGTACCTGTGGAGCGACTCCCATCACTTCCAGATTACAACAATTTTCTGGGATTGTCATTGCTAAGTGATGGCGTTACCTGATACTGTGTTTTACGACTGCATTACTTAGTGATGGCAATCCTGGTCTCAATTGCCATCATAACCCAAGGACTACCTGTGCTACTACTAACATTTAGATAGATATCAAATGGAAGAATTAAGCTTTCTGTAGTTGAGTGGGTTTTTTTTACTGCCCTCTGAAAGCTGAAGAGATCATTTCTCATCACTTCCAGTCAGTCCATTTGGGATGATAAAACAGGAATTCCTCCGCAGACTTAGAAGGAAGGAATCTGATGCTGAAGACTTAGTTCAGGGTGGGCCACTTGTAGTGATACCATAGCTTGTGAGATGTTTCCTCAAAAGCAGCACTTCACTAGCCTGCATCCTGCTGAGAATGAAAGAAAGCAAGGGAAAGGGACTAAGGGAGATGAAGGTGGACTGCACCCCTCCAGGCACTCCTGAGATTCAAGTATGGCATGGCTGTTCTCCTGGGTGGAATGGATCTCAGAAGGGCCCTGCTGCCCCATTTCAGGATAATCACTTCAGCATACAAGTACCGTAGGAAAGAATTTTGGAAAATATAACTTGCTAACTCCCTTTAGAAACTCACCTGGAGTTCTTCACTAAGGAGAACTGCAAAGGCAGATAAGTACTTTTAAGAGTTTTCCTTGCCCAATGCTATCAGCCTCTCAGGAATGCACAGTTAAATATTGGTATATTTTAATGAAAGCTTTCATGCCAATTTAGAATCAGCTAAAGCCAGCAATACTATTGGGCAGATTCCCAAGAATGCTTTGCAACATATCAACCCTTCATGGAGAACACACTGCAATTCGTTGCCAATGAATTTGATTGCAGCTCATCAAAGTACCCTTTTGAAGAGATGCTGTCAAGTACAGAGACTCTGTGTATCTATAAGATGGATCAGCTGCCATCATGAATTGTGCCAACAAGCACAATGGTTTTTGAACATACATAAGGATTTTCATACATAAACAAATGTATTGTTTATTGAATTAAAGCAGATCATTGAATTGGATCAGCAGTACCTTTTGATCCTTTGTGGAAACAACAGAGTGGATTACCTCCATAAAATACACAGGCCTAGGAAAGAAGACTGTCACATGAATAAAATTAGTTTTATTATGGATTATAGTTAATTTTTTACATTAAAGAGACAGTTTTCATAAGAAACAGCTGATCATAATCTCAAAAAACAGGTGAATGCAAGTGTTTAGCAATGGAAATCTATGCAAACAGAGCCAAGATAAGTGTGGAAAACAGTTCCCAGTGCTGCCTCTTAAGCTTCTTGTGAAGAATTAAATCCACAGAGCATTACATCCCTTATTATTAATAAAGGAATCAATTATCACACACCATCAATTTACTATTCATATTCACTGTATAATGCTTCACAGGTTTAATAACCATTAAGGTATGTGAGGAATTTTAAAAAAGAATAACTGTTTTTTAATTCCATGGTGTTTCAGTTATCTAACAAAACCAAATTTTTCATAACAAAAATTAACATAAATTCAAATGAAGGTTTTTGTCCCGATTCTTTTTAGGTTCTGCCTAAAGAGATTTTATCAGTTATTAGAGAAGCCTCTTGAGCTTATATGTTTCATTTAATTTTATTTGTGGCATTTATATCCAGCCTTGAATAAAATAGGGAGACTGTAAAATGTTTAAATTGCAAAATATATGAGTTGATTTTGTTTCTCTATATTTTTAAGTATGCAGATAAAAACAAGCTAAAGTGATATATAATCAGGGACAGGCAGAAAATAAATCAGGATCTGTTAGCAGTACTTTGGGTGATTTGCAGTAATTGGCAAGGATTTTTGGATTCAAATTTTCTTTTAGTAACAGTAGCAACTGCTTAATTTTAAAATCCATTAAATTATATTTCTGGAAGCTCAACATAGCTAGGAATGGACCTTTGTTTCAAGGACTGTAAGACCCTTTCTGTTAAAGCACGGGTGTCAAACTTGTCATGTTGCCATCACGTGATGTATTGCGATAGTTTTCTCCTTTGTGGAGCTGGGGTGGGTGTGGCCTGTGTGTGACCCATCTGACCCACAGGCCGCCAGTTTAACACCCCTGTGTTAAAGGGTCACCAAGCAGGATTTTCAGAACTGCAATGCCCTCCTTCCATCTGTTCATTTCCATTATTAAATGCTTTAATTATGTTGCTATTTAAAACCACACTTTTCATTGCATCTATCTATCTATATCTATCATCTATTTATCACCTGTCATTCCTGCTTTCTTATAATTATAAAATTATTTTTATTCTAAAATAATAAAATTATTATTGTTTTCTTATTACTTATTTTGTGTAATGTACTGAGCCTGTTCCGTGGAAAGGCTCCCTGTTGGGTTAAGAAGTAATGTTCCGTTCTCTAATTGTTTATCCGTCTGACAGCCGGTATATGAGAGCTGTCGGGCAGAGTTTGCGGTTCTTTTGGTGGCTACTGAAGCGCCAGGTTGTTCTGTTGTTATGTCATTAAAGAGTTACCCTTGAACTGGAATTGTCTCAGCCTTTGGCATTGTTATTCAGCCTGTATACACCATTGGTGACGAAGATGGGATGTCGGACCTGAGGAAAGAGACAGAATAGATGTATTAACTAGCCGGCCAACAGCAAGTAAGTCTGTGATGAGTGTCGCGATGACGAGCACTACTTAAGCAGCAAAAATGGTTTCCTCACAAACCTTCCCTCCATTCAATCTGGGTACTGAGACGTGGGATGCATATGTGGGCCATTTTGAATGTTTTTTGATTGCAAATGACTACACAAATTTGTCTGCCGAGTGCAAACGTGCATATTTCCTGACTTTCTGTGGGACTGAAATGTTCGATACCACAATGACGTTAATGGCCCCGTAATCCATACACGTGGGGATGTGGGAGAAGTTCATGAATAAGCTTAAAAGGCAATCTGCTCCAGTCCCCTCCAGGGTAGCCTGCCATCAACATTTCTACCACCGTGATCAGGCTCCAGGGGAGTCTATTAACCAGTATGTCACGGGGTTGAGGAGAGCAGCGTGCCATTGTGAATTTGTAAATATCGATGACTACCTCCTTGACAGGCTCGTGAGTGGGTGTAAGACCAGAACCTCATGAGGCGGTTAATCACGAACCACGAATTGACTTTCCAAATGGCACTGGATGAGGCTTGCGCAGGCGAGTTGGCTGCATTGTCATTAGCTGAGTTACCCTGAGGACAGAGCCCGTCGAAGCCGAGGAGGGAAGCCATGACTGTGAATGAGACAACTGAATCTGACCTGTCTGACTCAGACTGTGAGGCGGCTATCTGCCGCCTTCATGAATCGAAACCCAAGGCCACCGGCCCGGGGCGCATGAGGGGGAGCCAAAACGACTGTTTTAGCTGTGGGGGAAGTCATCCACGGGCCTCCTGCAGATTTAAGGATGTGATTTGCCACCATTGTGGCTGCCGTAGCCACATCACTTCCCCAACTGCAGTTGCCGGTCCGCGCAACTGCAGTTGGGGAAGCGGTTCCCTCGCAACATGGAGAAACAACAGCATTCTCGACCACCGAATGAATGAGTCAGGAACTCCCGGCGATTTTCCACTGTCAATATGGTAGTCCTATCTGATGAACTGAGCAAGTGAAAGATTCACCTCACGATTCACATGGAAGGGAAACCGTGCCTCATGGAAGTAGATATCGGCTCAGCTATCTCCATCGTTTCCTGGGCCACCATTAAACACCTTGTTCCAAAATTGTCAAAACGCAAATTAGACCCTTGTGATCTCCTCTTAAGAGATTATCAGGGTGCCAAAATTCTCATTGTAGGCACTGGAACTTTTCGAGTACAATTTAAAAAATTTTCTGGCTGTCTGTCCTTAGTAATTGTGGATGGACCCCTGCCTTTTAGGCTTAAATTGGTTCAATGCCCTCGGCCTAACCATCCAAGACGCCAATGCTATCAGGTCATCTGAACTTGAGATTCTGTGTAAAGAATTCCCCACACTTTTCGATGACCAGTTGGGCAAATATTCCGGGACCCTGGTTTCCTTTACTTTGGACTCCCGAGTGCAGTCTTGCAGATTCAAACTGTGCCGGGTGTCTTTTGCTCTACATCCCAAAGTGGACGCGGAACTTGATAAATTTATAGCACAAGACATCCTCGAGCCAGTTGATCACGCCCCTTGGGAAACCCTGACTGTCATAGCTATGACAGCTCTATCCGCATATGTGCGGACTACTGGGCAACTATCAATCAGGCACTGCAGTCCCACAAGTACCCTGTTCCAGTGGTGCAGCATCTTTTGCACTCACTGGGGAACAAGTCCATCTTCGCTAAGCTTGACTTAGCGCAGGCCTACCAACAACTGCCTGTGGACGCCCTGACAGCTAGCGCACAGACAATCATTACGCATCGTGGAGCCTTCCGATGCTGCCGCCTTCAATTTGGCGTCAGCGTAGCCCCGGGGATATTCCAGAGCCTGATGGAGAGGCTACTCCATGGAATCCCCGGGGTTGTTCCATATTTTGATGATGTTCTGGTCTCTGCGACCAGCACAGCAGAGCTGATGGACGAGCTCCGTCTCATTCTTTCGAACTTCAAGCGTGTGGGTCTCAAAGTGAAGAAGACAAAATGCATTATTGCAGTCCCCCAAGTTGACTTCTTGGGATTCTTGGTTGACAGCAAGAGAATACATCCTACAGCAGCAAAAACACAGGTGATCCTCAACACCCCCACTCCCATGTGTAAATCTGAGTTTCAAGCCTTCCTAGACCTTTTAAACTTTTATGTCATTTTTCTACCCCACAAGGCATCTGTCGCGAAGCTTCTACATCGCCTGTGGGACCCCATGGAGTTGGGACGCCAAAGCATCCACCGGTTTTCAAGCTGTCAAACACTTGCTTGTCTCCAACTCCGTCCTCACACAATACTGTGAAAACCTTCCCCTAGTCCTAGCTTGCAACGCGTCCTCTTATGGGTGGGAACTGTCCTCAGCCACAGGTTTCCAAATGGCTCTGAAGCCCCTGTGGCATTTTTCTCCAGAACTCTAGCTCCCGCTGAGAGAAATTACTCCCAACTTGACAAGGAGGCTCTGGCTTTGGTAGCAGGAGTGAAATAGTTTCCTTACTACATCTATGGTCACCCATTCTATCTTGTGACCAACCATAAGCCGTTGCTCGGGCTGCTGGCCAGAGACTGGCAAGCCCCACAAATTCTTTTCCCCAGGCTAACCAGATGGTCGGTCTTCCTGTCTGCCTATAGCTATACATTGACCTACATTTCAGGAAAGAATTTAGCCCATGCTGATGCCCTTAGCCACTACCCTGTGAACACCTACCTATGTGACCCGGTGCCAGCTTTGGCAGTATTTTTGATTGACAGCTCGCCTTTTGCCTTGACAGCATCTGACATTGCTTGGGTTTCAACCTGAGACCCAGAGATCTCCCAGGTCCTTGACTGGGTAAAGTGGGGTTGCCCTAAGGGCACATTAGGGCCAGAATGGCAACCATATGTCATAAGGAAAATGGAATTGACAGCCCAGGGGGGATGTCTGTTGTGCGGACACCATATGGCGAGAAAGCAATTCTCACCTCTTTACACATGGGGCACCCCAGAATAGTTCATATGAAGGCCCTGTGGTGGAGCTATTTGTGGTGGCCCAACCTCAATAGGTGTATCACAGAATGAGTGGCAACCTGCTGGAAGTGCCAGGAATTAAGGCCTATGCCACCTAAAGGTAAGGCCCGAGAGTGGGAAGACCCTAGGGGCCCATGGTCCCGCATACATATTGATTTTGCAGGACCGTTCCACGGGCAGATGTTCCTAGTGATAGCTGACGCATAATCAAAGTGGGTGGAAATTGTGCTTATGCACTCCACCGCATCTGAAGCAGTCATAAGGGCCCTCTGTTCAGTATTTACCATGCATGGACTGCCCGACCTACTAGTGTCGGACAATGGGCCCCAATTGATAGCCTCTGTGTTCGAGCTGTTTCTTGCAAAACTGGGAATTCGGCATTGCCTAATATCCCCATACCACCCGGCCAGTAACGGGCTTGTAGAGAGGGTCTTGAGGTCTGCCAAGGAGATGCTGGTACGGATGGGCCCCAGAGGGTGGCAGGAGCGGTTGGCAGAGTATATGTTAGTACAACACACCACTCTGTGCCAGGTCAAATCAAAGCCTGGCGGAGTTACTCATGGGCCGCCGGTTACGAAACATTTTAGATCGGCTACATCCCCAATATGCCCCAAGCAAACCACTGGACTCCACCAGCACCACCCGGGCATTCCTAGTAGGTGACTATGTATATACCTGGAACTTCGGGGGCGGGCATCCATTGTGGCTACCGGGAATGGTGGTGGATGTCACAAGACCTTGCTCTTATAAGGTGGATCTCGGCCAGGGTAAGGCCTGGCGCTGCCACCAGGATCAACTAGGGGCCTGATGGAGTGTCTCAAGCCAGAAACAAGGGGTTGAAGGTCCAGGTGGCAAAGCAGAGATGCACAAGAATAGGAACCCACCATCAGCTGAGCAAGACAACATGCCACGCTACGAGTCTCTGGACTCTGGATGAAAGCACGCCATGGAAGGAAGGTGTGAGCTTACTTGAAGTAGTGGACAGAAGTCAGGGTCCAGCAGGGGTCATGTCCACAGAGGAGGAAGCCAAGGCATGTCCAGAATGCGTAAGAGAGCCGCTCTCACCGGAGTAGCTGCCGAATACAAGCCCTCAACGATCTGGATGGATCTGGCGTTGACCTGCATACCTCCAGGACTACGCATGCGCAATCCAGGGGAAAAGGGGTATAATGTACTAAGCCTGTTCCGTGAAAAGGCTCCCTGTTGGGTTAAGAAGTAACATTCTGTTCTCTAATTGTTTAGCCGTCTGACAGGCGGTATATAAGAGCTGTTAGGCAGAGTTCGTGGTTCTTTTGGCAGCTACTGGAGCACCAGGCTGTTCTGTTGTTATGTCATTAAAGAGTTATCCTTGAACTGGAATCGCCTCAGCCTTTGGCATTGTCATTCGGCTGGTATGCACCATTATGAAAGCTAATTTCTTATGGAAATGAGTGTATAACTCCAGAATGCTATGAATTTTTTATCTAGCGTTGTTGCAACTTAGGTGCGTTTAAAGAACAAGAAAATAACATTATTTTAGTTCTGTTGCCCTTAAATCTATTTAGCTGATGCTATAGAATATAATGCTGCCTTCCAAATAAGTGATGAATAGAAGATGAATTGCTTATTAAACAACAGTACAAACCCCAGGAGATTTAACAAATTATAGAGAACCCTCCACTTTTGTAGATACCAAGTATATTAGAAGAGATAACCTCAGATTAACATCGTAACTTTTATTTGATTGTATCTTTAAATTGGTGATGAGAAAGTGAGTTTGATATAGTGTTAAGGCACCAGGCTAGTAATTGAATAGGGGAGTTTGAGTTTCTCTTTAGGCACAAACCCAACTTTGGGACAGTTACTCTATCTCAGATTAGGGAACGATACAATGGCAAACCACTTCTGAAAATCTTGCCAAGAAAACTCCAGGGATTAATCCAGCTAATCACTAGGAGTGAAGATAAACTCATCAGCACCAATCCCCTTCCCCAAACCCTCTAAATCAGAGTTTCTCAATCTTTGTGGCTTTGTGGACCACCCAAGAGGGGAAGAAGATGGTTCCGCATGAGCAGTGAAAAAGCACGCACACATGCAGCTCAGTGGTGGGTTGCCCCTGGTTCAGACCGGTTCTATAGAACTGGTAATAAAACTGGTGGGAGGCTCTGCCCACTGACCCCAACGTCATCAAAACGCTTCTGGGCACAGCCCCGTTGTGAACCGATAGTAAAGGTAAGTAAAACCCACCCCTGATGCAGCTCCCTTTGTGCGCCCGCTGCTCGTGCAAATGGAGAACATCTGTTGCATGCACAGGTGGGGATGTGTGCACATGCACTCACCCACTACTTCTGTGTCCCAGTTCTGAATGCCTCAAGGCCCAGAAATGGGCCGTGGTCCGAGGATTGGAGACCTCTGCTCTATATACCCTTTTGACACTTAGCCATCTTTTTTCTTTTGAAATGTGCATTCGAAATGGATAAGGTTTAAAAAAATATCTCCAGAACAGGTTATGTAATAGCATTTCCAATTGACCCCATCTAAAATTGTTAGACTACAGTGCCCACTCTCCCCAACACATTTAGAATGTACAGATTGTGGTATAACACTGCATTTTCTTGACATAATATACAGTTAATATATTTGTTTTAAGATTGAAAACATGTATCGAGAATTTCTGAACTTCTGGATATTTTTGTCTCTACCAGTAATTGGGAATAAAAAGGTTTTACTGCAAGGCCACCTATTAGCCCATTGGTTCTCCACTTCTAAAACAGTTTTGTTGCACTTGTGATTTCATGTACTGATTTTATATTTTTTATTGGCACTGCCTGCCAGAAATGGTCATTGACTGTGGTAGTTAACCAAGCAAACAAATAAACAATAGAAGTGCATTAAAATTATATACAATAGGAAAATATTTTGTATACGGGGGTGGGAGAAAGTTCAACACATCCATGGGATAACTTTTCTTTTCTTATTATAAATTAGCTGTCTTTTGTTAAATACTTAAATAGCTTGCTGACTGAATGTCAAAGTTTCTGAGGTCATCAGCACACAACTGAGTCAACATGTATTAACAAGTCTTCCACACCTCTGCAAGCAGTCCGGTTCAGAAATCAAATAAATAACAAACAAAATACATATTAGAAAATGAAAATCAAGCTCTTTTCAAATATGTTGGAGCAGCAGTCAGGAAGTGCCTCAGTATTAATGTGTGCTTCTGTTGAAGCTATGTACTCTTGTTGATCTTGTAATTAAAGGATAGTGAAGTGAATTGTAGCACAGGGCATATTAATTTTACCTTGCATTCATAGTTAACCTGCCTACATTTGCTTTCACTATGTTTACTGAAATCTGAGGTGCTTGAAGATAGCATTTCCCAGCTGAAAAAAAATAAGTTGAGCATAAGTTTACTTGTATTTAGGATTCTCTTCTTTCCTCCCAACAAATATACTTGCTAAGGAAACATTGTGAAAGGAAAGAAGGTTTAGTAGTGTAGGCATGGATCTATCACTGAGGTCACAAAATAAAACTGTGTTCATTAATTCTTCCAGCATGTGAGAAAGGAAAAGTATATTTAATATATTAAAATGAAGCAGGGCTTAATTGGCATCGTTAAGATAAATGGGAGCACTGCAAAAATGAAAGTGACCAGAAGTTTGTCATTGTAGGTGAATATTCTATAACTTGGATAATATGACATTTAATCCTACTACCTAGTAGACACATGGCAATTGCTGGAAGTTCTTCTTTTCCGATTAAAAATCTCCTCTTAACTCTGTAGGGATTGTACAAGGCAGCTTCAGCTCCAGGGTCAAAAACTGGACTGTCACTTGGCTTGATGGCAGTCCATGATATTGTGTTGAAAAAAAAATCTGCAGTTTCTATTTTTTACAGATTAATGTAATAGAATCTACTTTATTTATTTATTTTCAAAGCAGAGATATTTTCCTAAGTGGGTGCACAGTTCTTACACCTATCTTATTTATGATTTGACCAATGGAGAGAGAGTACAATCTTTAACTGAATAATCACCTTCCAGGCATCTACAAACTGTCTGGCTTCTCCTAATAAAATATGGAAAGGAAGAATATGAAGCATTGTTCCCATGTCCCATGGAGCTTAAAACAAGTTTGGTAAACATGTGTAGCTTGTGTGAGGAAGCCTAAGACTCAGTTTTTGGCTAGGGAGGCAAAATGATCTGATGTAAATGTGATGTACCTCTTTTCATCAAGATCTCATGTTGCACAAAGCACTTTGTTTTTCTACAGAGACAGGTTCTGACACAGCATTTATCTATCTCCCCCTCCTGTAAGAACTCCCTCAGTGAAGGGAAATCAGAGATTACATCTCTGTCAAATTCTACAAGACTGACAGCTGTCATACACTTGGGTCTTTTCTTTTCCTGCCAAGTCCTAGCCAAATGTCTCAATTGCTTAGGCAGGATCAAATGGCTTTAGTTACTCTTTTAGTGCCTTTAGTGCAATTAATAAGGAAAACCCTCCATTCCCTGCAATAGAAAAGTCTTAAATCATGCTATTATTGGACAAAACACTGCAGCTAGCATTTGAATGAATATATAAAAGTAAAAATTAAATTTTGTGCACTAGTAACAGAAGGAAGTGAAAATGAGCTACTTAGAGATGAATAGATGGTGCTTGCAAATTTAAATTGGCTCATTTCCACTTCTTCCATTTAACCAGGGTCCATCAGGGTCCATGAACCAGGGTCCATCAGGCGCCTGGTTCCGCCCCAGGCGCCTGATGGACCCTGATGGGTTTCAGAGGGAGCTTGGGCCAATGCCCGAAACTCTGGCTCACGACTCGGCCGAGGACCTGGTGGCCGCCTGGGATAGGGCGGCCGCCAGTGCCCTGGACCGAGTCGTGCCTTTGCGGCCTCTGACCCGGCACCGAACCTGCCCGGCTCCTTGGTTCTCTGAGGAGTTGAGGGAGATGAAGCGCCGGAAAAGACGCCTAGAGAGTGGTTGGAGGGTGAGTCGATCTGAATCCGACCGAACACTAGCTAGGTCCCATCTTAGGACCTATTTGGTGGCGATAAAAGCGGCAAAGCGTAATTACTTTTCCGCTCTTATTGCATCGGCAGATAACCGCCCAGCCGCCTTGTTTAGAGTGACCCGCTCCCTCCTACATCAGGGAGCGCGGGAGGACCTCTTGCAAGGGCGGGCTGAGGATTTTGCACAGTATCTGCACGATAAAATCGCTCAGATTCGGGAAGGCTTGGACTCTGACTGGGTAGACTCCAGCGAGGTGACTGAGGCTGGTCTTGAGAACATTGTCTGGGATGAGTTCGATCCTGTAACTCCCGAGGACGTGGACAGGACTTTGAGGAGTCTAAACGCAACCACATGTTTATTGGACCCGTGTCCTTCCTGGCTGGTACTGGCCACTCGGGAAGTTACACGAGGCTGGCTCCAGGGGATTATAAATGCTTCTTTGAGTGAGGGTTTCTTGCCTACCGCCTTGAAAGAGGCGGTGGTGAGGCCCCTCCTCAAGAAGCCTTCTCTGGACCCGGCTGTTTTGGCAAATTTTCGTCCTGTCTCCAACCTTCGCTTTGTTGCGAAGGTTGTTGAGAGTGTGGTTGCGCGCCAGCTCCCACAGTACCTGGAGGAAACTGTCTATCTAGATCCGTGCCAGTCCGGTTTCAGACCTGGGTACAGCACGGAGACGGCATTGGTCGCGTTGGTGGATGATCTCTGGAGGGCTCGGGACAGGGGATGCTCCTCTGTCCTGGTCCTGTTAGATCTCTCAGCGGCTTTTGATACCATCAACCATGGTATCATGCTGCGTCGGTTGGGGGGTCTGGGGGTGGGAGGCACCGTGCTACGGTGGTTCTCCTCCTATCTCTCCAACCGATCGCAGTCTGTGTTGGCAGGGGGGCAGAGGTCGACCTCGAGGCGCCTCGTTTGCGGGGTGCCACAAGGGTCGGTCCTCTCGCCGCTCCTGTTCAACATTTATGTGAAGCCGCTGGGTGAGATCATCCGTGGTTTTGGGGTGAGTTGCCAACTGTACGCTGATGACACTCAGCTGTACGTCTCCACCCCTGACCACCCCAATGATGCCCTCGAAGTGATGTCCCAGTGCCTTGAGGCCGTGCGGGTCTGGATGGGGAGGAACAGGCTTCATCTCAACCCTTCCAAGACCGAGTGGCTGTGGATGCCGGCGTCCTGGTATAGCCAGCTAGTGCCATCGCTGGCTATTGGGGGTGAGTCATTGGCCCCCACAGAGGGGGCGCACAACTTGGGTGTCCTCCTGGATTCACGGCTGTCCTTGGAAGGGCATGTGGCGGCCGTGGCCAGGGGGGGCCTTTTATCAGGTTCGCCTGATGCGCCAGTTGCGCCCCTTTCTGGATAGGGACTCCATGTGCACGGTCACTCATGCACTCGTCACGTCTCGCTTGGACTACTGTAACGCTCTCTACATGGGGCTCCCCTTGGGGTGCACCCGGAGGCTCCAACTGGTCCAGAATGCGGCCGCGCGGGTGATTATGGGAGCGACAGGGCGCTCCCATGTGACACCCCTCCTGCGCGAGCTGCACTGGCTTCCGGTGGTCTTTCGGGTGCGCTTCAAGGTGTTAGTTTTGACCTTTAAAGCGCTCCATGGCATGGGACCGGGGTACCTGCGGGACCGCCTGCTGCTACCGATAACCTCCCACCGGCCAGTACGCTCACACAGAGAGGGCCTTCTCAGGGTGCCATCAGCCAAGCAATGTCGGCTGGTGGCCCCCAGGGGGAGAGCCTTCTCTGTGGGGGCACCCACCCTATGAAACGAGCTGCCTCCAGAAGTTCGTTTGATCCCGGACCTCCGCACTTTCCGAAAGGCCCTTAAGACCTATTTATTTCAACAAGCTGGCCTTGCTTGATTGTTTTTAAATGGGGGTTTTAACAAAATTTCTCTTATTGATTTCTGGGATTTTAAATTGGGTATTTTAATGGGGTTAGAATTTTATTTGGAACGCCAATGAATTTAATTTAATTTTATCATTCTTTTAATGTTTGTATTATATGTATTTTAAATCTGGTTGTTCACCACCCTGAGTCCCCCTCCCGGGGAGAAGGGCGGTATATAAATTGAAATAAATTAATAAATAAATAAATAAATAAATAAATAAATAAATAAATAAATAAATAAATAAATAATGCAGTAGATCTACAAAGATACAGAATGCTTTTCTTCTAAATATTGTTAAAAAAAGCCTAGAAAGGTAGCAGTTCTATCAAGGAAGTCTAGTACCAAAAATAAATAAAAGTTCTTTTGTGGAGTTCTATTTTATTACATAATGCAATTCCATCAGGTTGACTTTTGGCATTAGACTATTGAGAAAGTTGTCCTGACAACCCACCTAGATATAATATGTAAGTACACTGCAATTGGAGGTATAAAATATTTCTAATCCACCCTGTGCCACCTTGTTTTAGAATAGTGAAGCTGATGTTACTTGTAGATGGTATATTTCCCAGAAAATGTAGGAAGTATTTTATATTGATTTTTTTTTTTTTTTTTTTTTTTGCAGATCCTGAACAATGTTAAGAATCTTTATGCGCCAGCATTATATCCTCAGGCCCCAGGTCTCTTTGGGCCTAATTAATATTTTTATTTAGTTTTAGCAAGAGATTACCCCAGCACACTAGAAGATAGAGTTTAAATGCATTCAGATTCACCAGCAAGATGGTGATTGGATTCTCCTCAAACATATTTTTCAATTATTGAGATTTTTCAAAATGCATTTTAATTGTTTGCTTTTCTAAACAAACTTGATGTCTTCCTCAGTATGCGTGTTGATCTGGCTGGCTGAATCTTGGTTGATATATGAATTGTGGAGTGGGGAATCAGTCTGCATTCTGCGTTTCCTCAGTCATATATAGCATCCCTTTGTTTATATTTACATTACCACAACAACCCTAGGAGGCAGGCTAGACTGAAAGAGAACCGCAGGCCCAAATTGTTCCCAATCCCAGTCTAATACTTTAGCCAATGAATCAGATAATTGATTCTCATCTAAAAATGTCCAGGAATCAACAATGTAAAAGGCTGGATCAGAGTAAAGTCTTATTTGGTTCAGCTTTCTCTTCTAGAAGTGCAGCGGCAGGTAATATATTGGTGGCCAACAGGTATAGTTAACATATACCTGGGGATGGGGAGGTTATGAAAAGTTTGGTAGCTAGGAAGATAATACATAGTTGGAGACACTGCTTGTGAACAAGGCCAGAATTTTATGTTCTTTTGCTTTCTCTCATTTTTTTTGAAGGCGAATTTATGCATCTTTTTGAGCTTACACTGGAGACTTCATGGGTTTCCAAAATGGTAGAAAATCTTGGGGGTGATATTTAGGCAAAAAAAGTTATGGGGCACACAAAGAACTCCAAATCATTCCTATTACAAGACAACCAGAATGTCTCTGGAAATCCCACAAGAACAGAAGGCAGGAGCATGCTGCCTTCAATAGCGAACAAGCCATATCAACGTCATAACTAATTGGCAGCCAGTGATAGCATTATTCTTTGCCGAATGTCTACTCCGATGCCCTTTTCAAATCATCAGCCCTCATTCCTTTTTTTGGCAAGGCATTTTGTAAATTCACTAGGTATTCTGTGAAATGCATTTGATTGCCTGCCAATAGTGCTCGCTAGGTGACACCTACAATCTATTATTTGTTTATGAGACAAGAAAGCCCCCTTCCTAACTATTTTCTCCACACCATGTTGAAGTTTATATAGTTTCTGTTATGTTGTGGGCTGCGATAGGCAAGAACAGACAGCATAGATACAACAGCATTTATTGACTCAACTGGAACTCCTGAACTACAGGCAAATGTCTGCAATTTATACTCTGGGCCCACAAGGCCTCAACCAATCATAATCCTTAAAAAAGCTTGCCCAAATATGAATGTGCTAAGTTTCCCTCCAAAACAGTTGAAGTTAAATTAGGGTCATATAAAGGTTAATTTAACTTTAGCATAACATAACTATAGGCTTAACATAACTATATGTAGTCAATACATAACAGTTTTCTCAACCTTGCAAATCCCTCTTTTTCTTAATTTATTTATTTATTTTTTTAAAAAAACCAAATGCTATAATTTGTGAGGAAAATAATACCAAAACTGAACCCTACAATCTCATTCCTAGAGAGAATTGGAGGTTTGAAAGACAAGTTTGGACATTTCTTCATATAAGTGCCAGTGACATTAAAAAAAGAAAATTTTTCTCAGAGAAATGGAAGAATTAGGAATCAAGACTTCCAGGGGTAGGAATCTAGAGGAGGGAGGCAA
This sequence comes from Masticophis lateralis, assembly GCA_030761175.1. NCBI lineage: Eukaryota > Metazoa > Chordata > Lepidosauria > Squamata > Colubridae > Masticophis > Masticophis lateralis. The sequence goes on from JAUDYJ010000001.1 coordinate 137,844,782, forward strand.
CTGACAAAACCTTTATTGTGACATTTTAAGGCAAATTTTGCTTCTTACATAATGTGTGACATCATGACCCAGGTACAAAGAGGCAAAGTTCTTGCATCACATGAAAACAGACACTTCCTCATTGTGGAAACTGATGCCTATGCTAGGAATATAACTTGAGATTGTACCAAGGGGCCACAATCTGTCTCTTTTTCCATCAAGACATTTATTTTCAATTTTTCTGGCCTGCCCTACAGAGAAAGACCCTTAAATTGTTCAAAAGAAAGATAGGATACCGATGTATAGGGGTGAAGAAATCCAGAATAGAACAGCATTGCTAAAGTGAATATTAAGTGAATTGTTTTTCACAACTCGTGAAGGGGTTGGGCAAACCTGGACATAAATTGCAACAATGGGACTTTTTTCCAATTTTTTGGTTTGGGCTGTAAATGAATGCTGATTATTTTAATTGAGTTTTATTGCTAGAATTCATATGGTCACAGATTAGATCACTTAAATCTATGGTGGTTTTACATTACATTGATTTCAGCAGGTCTTGTCCAAACATGGAGGGCAGAACAATTCCACATTGTCCTCTGGAGTTCTCCAAGCTTGAATGCTCCAAGAAATCCAATGGCCAGATGACAATAGAAAGGCAGGATGGAGAAAAGTTAATTCACATCTACATCTTTTTACTGGCATCTCAGATTCTAATATAGGGAAGAACCACCTTTGGAGGGGTTGCTAGAAGGTGAACAAAGGACGTCCATCTGTCTTACATTTGCTACAGCAGATCCACCCACTTCAAAGTTGCAAGCTTTTTTTCTTGCAAAATATTCATAGCAACAGGTGTAATTTTTCACTTGTTCTTCTAGTATAGATTATTAATGCACATCCAGGGATGGGGTATCTCTGATACACCAGATTCCTTGAATTAAACTCCCAGACTCCTAATGGAGTGGAACGCTAAGAAGGATTGTTCAGCAGCACCACAAAATGTCACACATCGTCTAATTCTATATACAGCACTCTTAAAAAGGATTCCCCAAATAGATGCAAAGAAGTTGGCAGTCATTTCATAAAATGTAATTCTGAAACCATGTAGGAGTTGCCTGTCTGTTGAAGTGAAAATAGAAAAATCATATCTATGGGGAATTAGCTTCAATCAGAGCAGACACCACTACTTTAGGCATTATTAAGTGAATGTAATAAAGTATCCTATTAAGCATGTGTAACTGTGTGCATGTATGGACATAGCCCTAGGTTTAGGTATAGGCATAGTTGTAGAAAGATGAAAGATTAGACAGATAGGTAGGTAGGTAGGTAGGTAGGTAGGTAGGTAGGTAGGTAGGTAGATAGATAGATAGATAGATAGATAGATAGATAGATAGATAGATAGATAGATAGACGGTTGATAGATAATCTGGTTATGTTAGTTGCCAGTTTCCTACTCTGAAAAATCTGAACTATCCTGGATCAGACATGCCATCACTTGATTTCCTGAATTAAATTGTTCCAATGGACTGAAGATATTTTCTAAATGTCACTCATCACAGAGGTTTGTGGAGTTTCATTTTTATTTGAAGATGAAAAATAAGTGTTTTTGAAATATCAGAGTTTAAGGTACTATTGTGTATATTGAAGCTCTGTAAAAAAGCTGAATTAATTCCATCATATTGTCATTTTTATATTATTTTATTATATTGTTTATTGTACAGAGTCACTTAGGTGAGATGAGCGGTATAGAAATTTGATCAATTCTCGCTTCCGGACACGTCCACCACCACGTCTATGGTAGAAGGCATCTTGACTAGGAAATTCTGGAAAATAATACAAAAATCGATCCAAGAAGTAATAGAGGAGAATATCAATCTGGAACCAGAAATTTATCTCCTGGGAGTACTAAAAAGGGCATGGGGAAGAAGAAGAAATACTTAATCATACATATCATTACAGCCTCTAGATTAGTATATGCGAAACTGTTGTGGCCCCGTCCTCTGAGCCTATCCCTTTGGAGGAAGGCAACTCTGAGCAGGAGGAAGAGGAGCCAGCCAGATCTCCCAGCCCTCCCCCTCTGGCACCGGCTCAGGTGCCAGCTGAAAGAGAGCCAAGTAGTGGGGAAACAGGTGTCTCAGATGAGAGTGAGGGAGAGACGTCATTCCTGGACGCACGCCAAAGAAGGCGAGAGAAAAGGGTACTGCAGCTGCGGCGTATGAGGAAATCCTGAGTCATTGGATTGGAGTCATAGGATCCATGACTCACTGGACCACACCCAGAAGCATATCTATTTAAGACAGTACAATGGGTCACGAAGTTCGTGACGAACAAAGCTAACTGCACAGCTAAACAAACGGAGCAACCTCGTAGTCTTGGAAGCTGGATGAACGGCAAAGCTACGTAGGTGATTTTCTTGTTTATGTAAACCAATAAAGTCCTTGGCAGACGGTGTGCATATCGCTGCCAAGGTTGAGATAAGAACTGCAGAGTGTGCCAAGTGAGTCTTAACCCTCGGCTGGCTGTGTTTTTGTGGGTCTCTGAAGGGGGGGGACAGATCAGAAACAATGGAAAGAGAAAGGAGGCCCAACAGAAGAACAGATAATCAGTAAAATATTTGAATGTGCTGAAATGTGTAGACTAACATATATACTGAATGAGAACGAGGATTAGGAATTTTACACGGTATGGGATATGTGGTATAGGTGGCTGGAAAACAAACATAAATTCTAATTTGAATCAAGGGGGATAGTATTAAATTATTTATGTAACCTATATATCTAAAGTAATAAGGTATATCTTAATTAGCACTGTAAGAATCTATAAATACTCTATATCTTAATTTTAATATATATGTATAGGTCTTTGGTTATTCGGGTCTTCTCCCGCGTAGAATTGGAAGTATCTTGGCGACGTTTCGACGAAGTCTTATTTGTCATCTTCAGGCTGGTGTTCTTGGCTTCGTGCTTCCAGGAACTCCTGGAAGCACGAAGCTGAGAATACCAGCCTGAAGATGACGAATGAGACTTCGTCGAAACGTCGCCAAGATACTTCCAATTCTACGCGGGAGAAGACCCGAATAACCAAAGACCTACATACAAACACCCGCGAAAACCTCAGAAAACAAATGTGTATGTATATATATATATATATATATATATATATATATATATATATATATATATATAACTATTAGATACCACGTATATAACGCATATAGCATGACTGCACCTAGTCGAACCAAAAATGTTGAATTGTAATAACTCTGTTTATTCAATAAAATTCAAATTAAAAAAAAAGAAATTTGATCAATTAATCAATAAATTTATTATGCAATGGGACTTGATGTTATGAAGACAATTTGTTAAAACCATACTATATTTTCTTCACTTAGTGGAGGAATCCTTTAACAAAAATTGACTTTTTCTTACTTAATTAAGTAAATGGCAGGCTTGGAATTATCCCTATATTCCTTCCGAATACCTACTTTATTCCATCTATATCCGTCAGTCTGTCAGTCTGTCTAACTATATCTACACGCGCACACACATACACACACACAGAGGGAGAGAGAGAGAGAGAGAACACACTGGAAAGACAATTATTACTCTTCTCTCTTTTCCTGCCCTGCTTATGACTACCTCTGCAACTATTGATGGATTTATCCATATACTGTATAGGAAATTATTCCAATCCTCTGTTGCTTTTCATCAGAAAGAAAAAAAAATTAAAAGAAGAAAGAGATCATATTATGAGGAAAAACAGATAAGGGAAAAGGAGAGAAGCAGGCATTGGAATTCGCACCAGATCAGATTTCTGTCCTGTGGCCCTTTCATGTTGGAAGAAAATGGTCACACATACCATACACGCCATATATGTGGTATGTAATTGATAAGAACCTTGTTCTAACATACACTGTAAAAGCATATATAACAGGTAAAAGTATAAGCATAATTTGAATATATGAAAAGAGTAAGTAAAAATGAATATTAGGACAGGGACGGTAGGCACGTGGGTGCACTTATGCATGCCCCTTACAGACCTCTTAGGAATGGGGTGAGGTCAACAGTAGACAGTTTAAGGTTAAGGTTTTCGGGGTTTGGGGAAGAATCTACAGAGTCAGGTAGTGCATTCCAGGCATTGACTACTCTGTTAATGAAGTCATATTTTCTGCAATCGAGTTTGGAACGGTTTACCTTGAGTTTGTATCTATTATTTGTTCGTGTATTGTTGTGGTTGAAGTTGAAGTAGTCATTGACAGGAAGGACATTGTGGCAGATAATTTTATGTGCATAAGTATAAAAATGTTCTATTGATATCAGCTGTTAAAGTTTACCTCTGTTGTTGATTTAGAGTTACAATAATTCTATAGTAGGCATCTATCGTTCCGTCTGTATTCATAACAGCTCCTCCATTATCTGTAAAGATTAGAGAAAAGTCAGGAAGAACCATCCTAAACTATCCTCTGACTGACTCTTATTTCAAATCAGCTTCTAAAATGTAGCAATTTTATGAAATACCATGCTCATAAAGCCAAATCAGCATGAATGTAAGCTTCACACCCTTAAATTAGGATTTAGTGGTGGGAATAAAATGTCTCTCATCACCAGGACAATGCACAGACAGAGATCAGCAGAAGGCATGAAAGTATTTGTGCATATACTTTAGCTTCTTTACTGAGTGAAAATGACAGGTCTCATATACACATAATCACTTGCTTTTTGAATTCTCATCAGCAAAATAAAACATCCCAAAGTCAACTGACACTAATACCTACCTGATCAAAAATTTATAGGTTAATCCAAATTAAATAATCCTGCTAAGTCTGTGCTAACTTTATTAAAAATAAATGAAAAAGAATACTCTGGAGAGGAATGCAGAAAGAAGAAAATTTGCAAATGGTTATCTTAACTGAGAAAGCTTTTTTTTTTCTAACTCTGGATTACAAAACACAACACCCACATTGTTATTACTTTTATCATTCTATTTCGATCCTCTTGGAAACCTTGTGGAAAACAAGAATGGATAAATTCACCTTGATGAGTTTCCAGGTCAATTTGTAATTGATCATATAAGCAGCCCAGTACAAATCATTCAGCATAATGATCCTCACAATTTTCCTTAATTTTCCTTTTTCGGTTTGGGGAAAAAAAAGATTTGGGGCCCCTTTTCCTTGGATTCCAAAACAAGAAGTTAATGTTGCACAAAATCAAAATTTATGTATTTATTCCTTTATTTATTCATCTACTATGTACCCCTCACAATCAAATAACTCTCATGGCTTACATAGAATATAAAATAAGTTAAACCCGCCATAATTAAAATTCCAACTGTATTCAAATTCAAATGTGTTGTTGCCCTAAAAGATTGCCAAGCTTTGTCTCAAAATATACAACTAAATTTAAAAAAGCAATACTGAATAATTGACCATCTAGTTTCATAGCTAACACATTTATTATAGGCAGGGCTGCCACTAAGTTGATGTCCATGGTAGTTTGTGACCTCTTAAGTCAGCTACAGTTATGTCAGAATAGTTTTCAAATAAATTGGCCTCATATTTAAAAAAAAATCATTTGGTGAGTTGGGATGTTCTGTGACAGAATTTTACATTTATTTTTTGTGTTTTTCACATCTTGAGGTATGAGAAAGTGAGTGTATGTTTTTATGGGTACAGTGGAATCTTCATTGTACCCATAAGGATGAATGAAAGTGAGTTCATGAACGTTTGCGGTCATGGAAAATAATTTTTTGAGGCAATCATTAAATTATTTTTCAAAAGGAGGAGAACTGAGCAAGTCAAACATTAATAATAAAAAACAATCTGGAAATCAGCATTTCTTTACAAGAGCTTTCTTAGGAGAAGGGGGAGAAGGGGCTCAGATGCTAGGGGAAATCAATTGGAATTACTTGCCACTTTCTTGTGTCTGTAACTGAAAGCACAGCTGGCTACATGCTTTTAAGTTCCTATCGTTATGAAAGCTTGTTCTTAAAAGAATCTATCCACCCACATTTTTATATTATTATTTTGTCTCAAACAGTCCATGCATTTCAGATTTGTATGCTCTCCATAAAAGAAAACAGAGGAAGTCAAGATGAAAAGCTCTGTTTATGCTCGGGTGGCACAGGTAAAATTTAACACATTTACCATTTAAAATCCACCATACAACAATTCACTGTCTCCACTTCTTTTTGTGATGGTTTATCTACCAAACTATAGCCATTACATTTTGCACTGAATCATGTTTTATTAGTCTATTTTTATTAAATGTTAACAGTAGATAGACAGGCATGATTCAGAGAAAGAGGGAGGGAGGGGGAGAGAGAGAGAGAGAGAGTGAGAGAGTGAGAGTGAGAGAGAGAAATGATGGAAAGTAACTAATGTTATAAATCTCCAATAGATGGCAGTACTGACAGGCTAGAAATTCTGCCGCCTTCTTTAGCATCTGTTTTTTTTTCACTTCTGTTGGTGAGAAATTACTGTGACAAAGGTTGGCTTGCTATTGTTCACGAAATTGAAGCCTGCAGTGAATATTCATCAAATGCATTTTAAGCAACACATCATGATTGAATTTTGACAGCCAAAAGAGTCCCTCCAATTGAAATTTACCACTGAATGCCAGCTGTTTTTGGTGGCATTTTGGCTCAGGATACTGAGCCAAAAAAATGTAAAGATGGCAAACCAAGAAGCAATGATTTGTGCTGTTAAGCTTGGAGTTTCACAGGAACACATGTGTAACATTATTGATGTTCTTCAGTGATGTAAGTTTTGTGAAAGAGGAGTTGGAAGAGATTAAAGATTAAAGAATTGAAATTTGACAGTAATTATTATCACACTGTGAGAATATTAGAAATTTCTTCACAGCATTGTGACATGGGCCCATCTTTCTGACTCAGAAATGAAGCATCACTGCATAGAATATATAACAAAGATTTACTTGTGGGGGGAAAAAATGTGAAACCTATGCAGGAAATCTCATGGTTACAGATTTGGGACATGGAGGGATGCTGATGGTGTTAAAGGGATTTCTTTGAACTAAAACAATTCAGAGCTCCACATGGCAACACACAAAACTTTAAAACAATGATTAAACAAAGTACAAGAAGGAAATTTGGCCACATTGTGCCAATACTAGATCTCACCCCTCATGAGACATCCAAAAGACAATTGCAAAGTTGGATTGCATTGTCTTACCTCATTTACCTTACAGTGCAGACTTGGCACCATGCACCTTCTACTTTTTTCAACAATTGAAGGAACATCTTGGTGGGCATCTGTTCGACCTAAATGAAGAGGTGAGAAGCACTGTTAGGACCTAAAGAATATGGTGATTTTTTTGTGTCACCTTTAGCAACCTTGTCATCATTGGCAGAAGTCTGGTAATTATATGGAGAAATAGACATGGGTAACCTAAGATCTTATTTCAAGGATTATTCTCCTGTTTTGTGTATTAAAATATCCTTATTTAAATTAATGAAGGTGAAAGCAATACTTTTCATTCAATCCTCATGTGAGTGTATGGGTATATTGATGCTTTTTTTTTGTTTCTCTTGTTTGACCTACAGAGAAATAGATTCACATTCTCTGTATCTATAATCAGTATTATTAATGACTAACAGCACTGTCCTACATCAGACTATTCAGAAATAATACTACTGATACTGCTCCAAAGAAAATCATTTCATAAGTGAAATGATGGTAGAAATATACTGTATATCCGACTGTGGTGTTAATTCTGGGAATTATTTTCATAAGAGAAACTCAGATGGGTTACATGTTACCTTTGCTTTGCTTATTACCCTTTGCCTCTACATGACTGTGTGACAAATTCCACTGTCGGTGTGCTCTCATGTTCACAGCTGCGTGCTCAGTTGTTAAATGCGGCAATTAAGAAAATGAAAAATCCTGCTTGCAACGCATGTGTGGGGGATTATTTTACCTCATCCCCTTGAATGTATTCTGCCAAACGAAATGCTAGTTTACTTGCTTTGAAATAATGCAAGACCCGAGAACATCAAGCAGCCATTTTTGTGCACAATCCCCCAGCATTGCTATAGATTTCTCTCCCCCCCTCTCTCCCTCCCTTTCTGCCCTCTCTCTTTCTTCCCCCCCCCCTCTCTCTTTCTCTGTGTCTGTGTGCGTGTGAGAGAGAGGGAGAGAGATGAAGGGAGCGAGGGAGAGAGGGGAGAAAGATAGGGAGAGGGGAGTGGGGAAGGAAAAGAGAGTGGGAGAGGAGAGGGGTGAAGAGGGAGAGGGGGAGAGGGAGGGAGGAAGAGGGGAGAGAGGGGGAAAGAGGAGGGGAGAGAAAGAGAGGGAGTGGGAGGGAAGGGGAGAGAGGGGGGATAGAGAGAAGAGAGAGAGGGAGAAAAGAAAGAATACAAGTCAGATTTTATTTGTGGATCATGTTTGAGGGGCCACAAATTTCCATCAGGTAAAAAACTGTAATCTCATCAAAGAGGAAATCCAAACAGAATTCTTTTCTATCATTACAAGCTACATTTTCAGACAAAAACCACCCTGAATATAATTGGAATTCCATTAATATAAATGTTCAGAGGCTTTATTTCCTCGAATTACTGCTAATTATGGAAGTATTAGCTTGAGTGAAAGTAGAGGCAAAGGCCTTTTACCTCCCACTAACTGATGTAAGCAATTGAGCATGTCTGTAAAATAGTTTGTGGCATGTGCTTACTCTTAATAACATTGCTTTCAGCAAAGAGCAAATTCTTTCTAATTGCTCATTTAATCTTTATAAGCGCTTGCTGACATTCAACACGTTGTCTTCCCAAACAAAAGTCAAATATGTTAATTAAAAATTACTTCAGGTATTCTTGAATAGGTTCTTTTTTTCACACTTAGGCTTTTCTTAAAGTCGGGATAGGTATTCAAAGGCTGGCTAATATATACCTGTTACAACGCAGGAGGAGGGAAGATTTAAAACCTCCAGAATGGACCCTTCCACCCAGCCCACAAATTCCACAATGTAAAAGATAATTGCAATAGGTTGTATGGTCGGACTGAAAATCCAACTTCCTTTGTAGAGTTTTTAGCATTTCTGCTTAAGTCTTCTCCCTTCAGCCCAACTCTGGGAAAATTGAAAGGAAGGTTCTAGGAAACTTCCTGCCCCAAATTTAACAACTTTTGTTTCAATCCTGCAATTTAAGAATCAATTGGATAACTGTGTGGTTTTGCATAGGGGGAATGCGTGAATTAGAAATTCCCTTAGCGAACCAATGAAGCCCAATCTCAAGATATAAAAAGGAGGTTAATGGGAAAAGTGACATATGATAAAAACAAAGAAGAGTGACCACCTTCGCTCATATGGAATCCCAGCCAAAACCAATACAGTGAGTCTAACTAAACTACCGTGTTTCCCCAAAAATAAGACCCAACCAGAAAATAAGTCCTAACATGATTTTTCAGGATGCTTGTAACATAAGCCCGATCCCAAAAATAAGCCTCAGTTAAGATAGTCAGCCAGCCAGACGCATTTAGTATTCACACATATGAATACTGTATATAACACATATTCCTTGCAGTGAGGAAAGTTGAAAAGAGATTAATTATTTTTTTAATTGCAAAACCTTATGTATTACTGTCCATTCAACCAGATTCTGGGCCTCTTGTTGGGATGTTGAAGGCAGGACTTTTTTTATTCCTCTTCTTCCTTCATTCCCCTTTTCCTAAACACTAATCCTCAATTTGTTAGAAAATGGCAATTAAATGAGAGCCAGTTCCTTTGATGTCTTTTTCCTATGAGAGCAATAAAGGTAGTCTGTCTGTTACTAAGCCAGACAGTTGTTAATTGAGTTTTGTCCCACTTTACGACCTTTCTTGCCACAGTTTTTAGGTGAATCACTGTAGTTGTTAAGTCAGTAACACGGTTGTTAAGTGAATCTGGCTTCCCCATTGACTTTGCTTGTCAGAAGGTTGCAAAAGGTGATCACATGATCCCGGAACATTGCAACTGTCATGAATACATGCCAGTTGCCAAGCATCTGAATTTTGATCATGTGACCATGGGGATGCTGCAACAGTCGTTAGTGTGAAAAACAATCGTAAGTCACTTTTTTCAGTGCCGTTGTAACTTGGAATGGTCACTAAACGAACTATTGTAAGTCGAGGACTACCTTATGCAGAATCAGAGAGGCATTTCCTTATTTGCTTTTTTGCTTTAAAAAAAAAAATCAACTAGTATTTTGCCACAAGTTTTTTAGCTTCCTGAGCCTAACTGCTATTTCCTAAATGTTTTCTTGGTGAAAGAGCTTTGGAAGCAAGTGAAATATGTCAGCTTCAATAGCAGGTCAACAGAAAGGGATTAGCGTGAACAGCTCCTGCATTCTGTCAATCATGTTGCATTTGCACTTGATAATAAATAATAGAACTGTGTGAAGTTAACCTTCCCCTGCATAAAAATGCCCTGATAAATATAAATCCTTTCCTTTTGCCTACTAAATTTAAATCAGAGTATAACAAATCCTAGGCAATCTCCTGTCCAGGTATGGAGAGGATCCAAATCTCTTTTGCTTTAGGAAGGATATAGTCTCATATGCTTTCAAACTGTGTCCTCATACAGTTCCCTGATTGGAGAGTCTCCGTACAAAAATAAATAAATAGAATATTTACATTTTGCAGTAATAATGTTTTTTTAAAAAATTGAATTGATAACTATGCTTTAAACTCAGGCATGTCATCTATTATTTTTTTTAAAGGAGGGTACCTGTTTGTGGCCCAGTAGTTTTCAAATTTATCAAGCAATTATGAACATTCAGGATATTGTAATTACTATGTGCATTTGTTCTTCAGTTTTCTCCTTCTGAGGAAGAGTTTTTTCTACTTTGTTCTTATTCACGATAATGTGTCTGTCTGTTTGGCTGTCTGTCCTTCCCCCACCCCCACCCCACTCCTTCTTGGTCTCTCTATATGTTGTAGCTTTTCTTGTTCTTCCAAGAGGAATAAGGGGTATCTTCCCTTTATGACACATCTCTCAAGGTTCACTAGAAGTCCCCTGGTTGACCTCACTTCTCAATGCAGAAAGGCCCCATTGATGTTGCTCCTGCATGACAATTTAATGGAAATATAAGACACCATAAAGAATAGAGGGGTGTTCCTAGATTCTCACAGGTACTAGAGATATTTTAAAAGTAGACATTTTACCCAAACAATAATCAAAACAATTATGTGCCTTTTCTAATAAGAAAAGAAGAAAATAAAACCGTAAAAACCCAAAGCATTCATTATTCCACTTATATGATGTAACTAACCTGAAAATGAAGCAAGGCCTTGCATCTATGAAGAGAGAAGAAGTTCCCAAACTGTTATCCTATTAATATATGCATAGATTCAGTTCTTTACCTCAATACTATTGTAGATCGATAATTATGCATTTTATTCCTACCTACTTCTTCAATGAGATTTATTTACCCATGAACTTGATAATTGATGAAGATTGTGCTGACTATTCAAACTCTCTTCCAATTTATTAAATGCTGATGCAAAAATATTTTTGGCATGTAGTTTATAAAAGATTATCCATGCTGTTCAATCTGGCTTCATAACGCTTTGCTAGAAGTCTGCTCAGAGATCAGTAATATTCTGGATATTCATTAAGAAATAGGGAAGTCAGTGGCATTGGTTTCATTACATGCCAAAAGGGGCTTTGATACCATAGATTTGAAAAAAAATGAAGTAAGTTTTGCTTTGATACATAAATCTTCCTTTTTTAATAACTGGATCCATATTTGGTATTCTACTGCCTTTGCTACAATTATATTTTCATCTATTAATCTGTCTCAGAGAACTGGTCAATGATGTATTTTATCTGTGCTTATTTTTAAATTAATAGTGGAACAACTGACCTGCTTTATTTAAAAAAATTGTGCATATTTCAAGTGTAAAAATAGCTGGAATTGAACACAATACAATATATGCTAAGGATACGTTCTGCTTTCTTGATAATTATATAGATATATTGACATTGTTTAAAACTATGGTAATTTATAAAATTATTTGATTCATTGACGAAACTCCTATATTTCTTAAATGCTATAATGTTTTTTGAAAACATAGTACACATTTTTCTATTTTTGTTTGCAATATTTAAATATTTGGGAGTAATTATTCTTAGGACACTTTCTTCATTTGCAGATATAGATTGTGCATTTGTACATTTATGATAATTGCTCTAGTGACATAAACCAATATTACACCATTTTATTAAATTTTTATCTTAAATTATGACAGTGTGAATTTAATACTTGTTACCCACGTTCCCTCCCAACTGTCCACCTCTGGTTTATATCTGAAAGTAATAGATCATCTTGTCATGCAATCTTTAGCCTATTCTTCTTCTGTTTCAAATCATAGCAAAGGTTTTTGCTATTGCATGTTCATCCGTTGTACATAATTCAATTTTAAATTCTGTTTTGTGTTTTACAATTCCAGTTTTCTTTTTATCCATATTAAATCTTTCTTTTAAGTCAGCCTATGAAAGCTGTTGAAAACAATTTCCTTCTGCAGTCTATAATTCTTTGACTTCAACTTAACTTCTCCACACTTCTGTATTAATAAATGATTGATATATTAGCCATTTCTCCCTAGATGCTGTTTCTCTTCTATGAAGATTCAAGGTCAATAAAGGTATCTGAGTGTACATATTCTGACATATTCTGAGTGTATATGTATGTATGTGTGTGTGTGTGTGTGTGTGTGTGTGTGTGTATGTATGTATGTATGTATGTATGTATGTATGTATGTATGTATGTATTATTCTTTATGCCAGGATTTTCCTACGTAAATCAAGATGTTTCATAGCCAAAGTTCAGTGAAATCTCATTCACTAGTTTTTAGGCTTTCTCAAACATTAAAGCAGCCATTTTGCTGTCTGTTTGAATATCTGGGAGAGACAGAGAGCAAACAGACAGCAAAATGGCTGCTTTAATGTTTGAGAAAGCCTAAAAACTAGTGAATGAGATTTCACTGAACTTTGGCTATGAAACATCTTGATTTATGTAGGAAAATCCTAGCATAAAGAATAATACACATAAAGACCTACGAAAATTATGTGTGTGTGTGTGTGTGTGTGTGTGTGTGTATTCATATATATATTCCATACTTTCAGTATGGCACTTCTCAAATAATGATTGTAAAAATCTATATTAATTTTAATTTTATAGTACCATCAGAACATGCCAACCAAAGCTCAGGATATTTTCCTCCAGTTCTAATATTCTTTTATTTCCCAGCAAGATGCATTCTTTCATCCAAACTAAACAGTAGGTTGCAAAATACAACTTAAAGTCAGACAATCCTAATCTTCCCCTATTTCTTGCATCTTGCAGAATTTTATATTTAACACTTGGTTTCTTACTTTGCTATACTAATCTGGATAAATATTCATTCATCAATCTTTTTCATACCTGCTACCTACTTGAGATAATGTTTTAAAGAGTTGAACTCATTATGTTAGAAATATAAAATAGGTGATGCAACAATATATCATGGGCTTTTCCCATTTTGAATTAATATCAATAAATGTATTTATTCGGTATTACAATAAAATTGATGAAGTGAATGTAACTTTGAATTGAGTATCCATATACAAAAAGTTACAGATTAATCAAGTTTTGGGGAAAAAAATTACTGCAAAAAAAACCTTTATCAACATAATTGAGTGAGAAATCACTGAACATGAATGCTTCAAAAAGCTTCAAGCTAATTCAGTTGGTCTCAAGACATTGGGTTTTTAAGATATGACAAGTGTTAACTGATAATGTATTTGTAATGTGCCTCACATCTAACCTGTATTTTCATAATCAGCATGTCTTCCCTTCCCTTCCCCTTTCCCCCCATCTCATCCCACTTTAAATCCTACATCAGTTTAGCTTCTTTCTGCATCCGATGAAGGCAGCTGCAACTCATTTATGCCTTCCAATAAAATTTGCTAGCCTCCTTTTTTTCCCAAAGCAATTTTCCAAAAAGATTTTGGATTGCCAGTACGTTTCAATCAATCAAACAGAATAGAGCTGGAAGGAGCCTTGGAGGTCTTCCAGTCCAACCCCTTGCTCAAGCAGGAAAATCTATACCAGTGATGGTTAATCTTTTTGCTGTCGTGTGCCAAAAGCAGGGAGAGCGGGGGGCGGGTGTCACACACTTGTGTGCCCACACCCATAATTCAATCTGCCCCGCGCCCCCCCCCACGCATACACACACGACCCCCCCCTGCTTTTGGCCCAGTGGGCCTGGTAGGCCCATTTTTTGCCCTCCCCAGGCTCCAGAGGCTTTCTTGGAGTGTGGGGAGGGCAAAAACAGCCTTACACACACACACACACCGGAGGCCCTCTGGAGGCTGGAAACGGCCTATTTCCCAACTTCCAGTGGGCCCAGAAGGCCTGAAAATCAGCTGGCTGGCACACACATGTGCTCTGGAGCTGAGCTAGGGCAATGCTTATGTGCCCACAGATATGGCTCTACATGCCACCTGTGGCATGCGTGCCATAGGTTCGCCAGCGTAGACCTATACCATTTCAGACAGGTAACTGTCCAATCTTTTCTTAGAAACCTCCAATGATGCAGCACCCACAACGTCTGAAGACAAGCCATTCCACTGATTAATTGTTCTCACTGTTAGGAAGTTTCTCCTTAATTCCAAGTTGCTTCTCTCCTTGATTAGTTTCCATTGATTGTTTCTTCTCTTGTCTTCTGGTGCTTTGGAAAATAAGTTGACCTCATCTTCTTTGTGGCAGCCCCTGAGATATTGGAATACTGCTATCATGTCACCCCTAAGAATACTTTTGTATTCCCTTTCTGCTTATAAATTGGTCCTTTTGTCAGGGTAATGAAACATCAATATTACTGCATGCCATCAAAATTTCACGGTGCATCTGAACATTAGTCTGAATGATTTCCTATATGTAATGTTTTACTTGAAGGTTTCCTCCCTTTTCTCCCTCCCCTCTTTTTTTTCTTTTTATACATCAAAGTAATAGATTTTTTAAAACAACAATCACAACAACCACCCAGCATTCAAGGTTTTTTTTTTTTTTAAAAAACCCTTTATGTTATCAATATCAGGCTTTATTTTTTCTTTTTCACAAAGATAAAAAGTATTATGTGAAAAAAAGAAGAAGAAGCAAGTGGGATGGTAGTAGAAAAGTCAGTTTAATCTTGAGTGATTTGTCTTTTTTTTTTTTTTTGAAGGGTGGGAAACGAGTATGGAGAAGTTTGCCACTGATATTTGCCAATGCTGGAAACTATCAAGTAATGATTAAGCCATTAACTCGACTGATAGGGCAAGTTCAACTGTTCCATAGATCACATGGTGCTGCCCCATCAACATTATTGGAAATGGGATCCCAAGATATAAGAAAAGTTTGCTTTGGCAGCATTTCTTGATGAACAGGGCAAAACGAGACAGAAATTATCTTCTAGTGCTGCATTATAATTAACAGGCATGAAGTGTGATCCTAACAATAAACTCATGCTTGAAGAGTATGTTTAACTAATCCAGCATTTTCTTTAGAGGAATGATAGCCAATAGCAAATGTAGGAAATGAATAAGTGGAATACGGTCTCTTGGCTCTGTCCAATGTCTCCTGCCTGTTTGTATCATATTCCTCATAACAATATGATTATCATATACCCCTATCATTTTTTTCTTTCTAAGAAAAGGAATTCAGCCCACTGAGTCTCATTAAGATTTAATGAGTATAGTAATTTCTTAGGTTGAATAAAGAGAGATTTATGTCCAGCATTTCACTGCTCATCTCTGAACTTTTATTTTCCTCTTTTTATTACCTCTTTGTCTTGCCAAATATTTGTTGCATTTATGCAATGCTATATAGATTTGCATTTTGCAAATTTTCATGTCCAGCATAAAGCTTCTGTTTCTATGCCTCTTGTGCGATAGATTGATTTTCCCTTGGGGTTGGGAGCTCATAAAGCCACTGTATGTAACATAGCAAGAGAGAGAAGATGTTCTTTTTGTTTCATTTGGTTATTATATTAAAATGTATAAAATCATGAACCTTTCTGGGTTAAAAAAATTGAGATTATTTGCATGTGGATGAGTTTTGTAATGTGCGCAGAAGGAGACTGTTCATGCATCATTGGTTGTTATTATGCTGAAAATATTCCTTGCCTTTACTGCAGATAATCTTTTGTAGAGTTGAGGTGGGAAGAACCTTAGTGTAAGTATGGTGAAGAATTTATGAATCTAATTTTTCTTTGCAGACAAATGTATCTCCAATATTTTTAAAGCTCGCAGTCTATTTCTGTTAGTTTCCTTCCTTCTCTCTTTAAACTACAGGATATTAAGTTTGACAGCTTGCTACTATTTATTGGTATAAGAATAACAATAGCAACCATCCTAATCACTATTAATAGGACTAATAATAATAGCAATAATAGCAGTCACCGCATTTATTATTTCTAGGACATTTTCAGAAACTAGATGCTGTTCGTAAAGCAGGTCCTACCTGAGTTTTTTAAGGAAGAGCCGAAAGAAAATAAAAAGCATTCATGCCATGTTTTTCAGAGATTACCTAGAAATCGAATCCCAGTGGAGGTATGGCCCAGTACATATTGCCTGACTGAAATTCTTATCAGCCTTAGCCAGCAAGGCCAGGGACAAACAATATGTGATGAATAATAGGATTTAGAGGAAGCATATACAGTCCTAGGATTTAGGAATAGCAATAGCATTTGGACTTATATACTGCTCCACAGTGCTTTACAGCCCTCTCTAAGCAGTTTACAGAGTCAGCATATTGCCCCCCCAAAAAATTTGGGTCCTCATTTACTGACCTCAGAAGGATGGATACCAGAGTCATCCTTGAGCAGGTCAGGATTGAACTCCTGGCAATGAACAGTAACTTAGTTTACAATACTGAATTCTAACCACTGAGCCACTGTCGCTCTTCATGGTTTAAATGGCTTGGAGAGAATTGGGAGGAAACACAAGTTACTTCTCTTACCTGAAATTATCTTCTGCCCCAAAAACTCATTTTCTTCTGGATGATTCCAAGATTTGCAAGGGAAATAATTTGCAAGCAAAAGAAAGAAATAAGTTAAAGAGGCAAAAAGGGGAGTGGGGTATCCTTTTAGTTTTCCAAACGCCCATGAAGACTTGGTTTTTCTCTAAATATTGGGCTAGAATGGGAGGGGGGATTAATCTATAAGGATTTTGATCTGGCACTGTGGGGGGGGGGGGGGGAAGGATACCTTTGTTTTGAATTATGTTATATGGATCGTTATGAGCCACTTTGTATGAGATAGTTGGCCATGTAACTCCTGAAGGTAAATAAATAAATGCAGAGCCAAGTTTTACTATATCCAAACTCTAGATAGATCATAGGTAAAGGTAAATGTTCCCCTCGCACATATGTGCTAGTCATTCCTGACTCTAAGGAGCAGTGCTCATCACCGTTTCAAAGCCGAATAACCAGCACTGTCCAAAGAGGTCTCCATGGTCATGTGGCCGGCATGACTCAACACCAAAGGTGCAAGGAACACTGTTACTTTCCCACCAAAGGTGGTCCCTATTTTTCTACTTGCATTTTTTACATGCTTTCGAACTGCTAGGTTGGCAGAAGCTGGGACAACTAACAGGAGCTCACCCCATTATATGGCATTAGAGATTTGAACTGCTGAACTGCCAACCTTTCGATCGACAAGCTCAGCATCTTAGACAGATCATAGAGGTGCCCATAAAACTGGCAAAAAGGCAGACCAAGAAGATACACCTACTATATATATATATATATATATATATATATATATATATATATATATATATATATACACAGATAAACCAGGTGTTTTAGGTTCCAAAATACACCCCAAAAATTGGGTTTGGATAATCCACAGAAAGGCTTATCCAAGAATGTATACAAGTAGTATCACTTTACTTCTTTAAACTGTATTCTTGCAGATAAGCCCATTCGTGGATATGCTGACCCTCGAGGCTTTTTTTTAATGGTTCCCCCCCCCCCCCCAATATATTTCATATATAAAATGTGAAAACAAAGGGATTTCATTTGTTTTCGCATATTGTATCAATAAATGTTGTTTTCCAGAGCAGATTTTGTTTTAACCTTTCATAGTTGGCTTACCTGAGCTGGTACATTTTTCGTGATTTTTTTGTTAAAAATTCAAGGGTCATCTTATCTATGGGTAGACTTATCTGCAAGTATATACAGTAATTCATTCCTAATACTTTAAATCCAGTAGCAGCTGTCCTCTCCTATTTTGGGGTGAACAATGTCAATTCTTATAAATCAAATCACAAATATAACAAATACTGATATCAGTTGAATTGAACTTGTTTGGAGTAAAAGAAAATATATTATGAAAAGGAAATCTATCTATCTTTCTTTCTTTCTTTCTTTCTTTCTTTCTTTCTTTCTTTCTTTCTTTTATAAAAATTATGGTAGAGAAGGCACTAAAGCAAACGTGTCACAGAATGACAGCGTGGGTAGGGGAATGAGTGATAAGGGAAATGAGAATATTTTAATGATATTTCATATAATAACAAAGATTAGAGAAATTGATCTAATTCCCACAGAGCAGATAGACAAGTGAAAGGATTGAATGATAATTAGGTTTAGAAAACAGAATTAAAAATTACAGGAATATGGTTTGCTTGGGGAATTTTAATTGCACCAATTTGGTATAAGATACTGGTGGAACACTAAAAGATTTTTTGTGGCTTGTATTGCACTAAAGTTCTACATTTTTTGTTTATAAACATTCATATTGTAAATATGATTTGATTATTTTTTGGCTTAAGGCTGTGTATTGTCAGGCACTGTGATTTCTGAACATGGCTTACTGTAATCTGTGAACCTGGGCATTATGGCTTATTGAACAGATCGTGGTTAATGCACATCATATCTTAACATGATAAATGAAGCCAGCAATTGAGCTGAAGTCAGATATGGTCATACTTAAGCAAATCTACAAAAATTAATGGAATTAATTTTGATTGGCTCTTCTTCTTAACCTGTGTGTTTTTGTTTTCCAATTTATTTGTTTTCTTGCATTGTGCCATCAATTTCATGGAAAATGCAGGAATATTTTACACAGCAAACAAAGGCAGAATAATAATTTTTTATGTTGGCTATATCCAATGATATTAATGAAACAAACTACATCTAATGATTTATGTTGAGTTCTGGTAGAACATAGGTATAGTATCTGCCATGACTCAGTTTCAAAGGAATGGAAGCTAAATGCAAATTGAAAAATAATCAACCAAAATGCAGCATGCAGATCAAGATTTGCAGCATATGTATTTTATGCATTTTGAAAAAAATCTGTCACTTGAAACTATTTTTTCTCCGATAGAGCATTTTCAAAGGTGCTTCACCTTCCTCCTTTAAAGTATTGGGGGGGATCCTTTATTCCATTATTTATTACTAAGGCATGGAAATATTTGCACCATAACTATACATTTAAGAAGTATAAAAGCTCAGTCAAAATTATTTGGTGCTAAATATAAAAATGAATCGGCCATCAAAATGCTCAGAAGAGTTTTCACAACATTATGGGTTAAAAGAAAATCTCCTTAGTATTTTTTTTTAAACCAGCATTTAGATAATCAAGTTCCCAGGCAAAATATTTTAATATGTATTTTTTTTATCTTGCAAATGCAAATGGATTTTAGTTTAAGTACTGCATCAACTTTTTCTGTATAATTTATGTACGTGTTGCGTGTGTGACAGAGAAACAGAGAGAGGGAAGGGGGGACAAGAAAAACAATCTTCGATGAATTTTGGAAACTATTCACTGTAACAGAAGGGAGGCAGGAATACATGTGTGAAAGGTTATGACAAATGTCATATATAATGCATACAGGAAGAAATCTTTTTAAAAACTGTCTTCATAATAAAGTATACCTTATTGAAAAATGTAAAAGAAGATTACTAATGCATTATTAAAGGTCTTGTTCAAATGACTGTGAAATTATCAAAACAGAAGAGTTTATTGCTTGCCATTAAGAAACTGCAGTATGGTAAGAACTAGTTCTCGGATTGCAATTCTCGGATTGCAAATCATGAAATCCTGGGCCATCTACATCACAAAAATGGGCATTTCTTTTCAATCTTCTATAGAAAACATTTCCAGGCTGTAGTAAAGAAATCCATTGTGGAAGGGACTATGTTAAATGTTTCTCTCCAATAAATTAGTGTATTTCATGGAGGGACCTTATTACTTCATACTCACATAATGTGAGACTTAGAACTGAGTCAATATTTCTAATAAAATTGCTGCTGTAATGGTTAATCTTCCATCCCCTGTTGCTATTAAATTATTGCATTATAAGATACACATACACTAGAGGTGGTCTGTCATCCAATGCATGAGAAAGATTTTCTTAATACTAATAGATATCAGAAAAACTACCTGGATCTAGGAAATGAATTATTGCTATTTATCATTGTTATTCTTGTAGTTCGGGTTTTTTTTTAGTTTGTCATTTAGAAGTTCCTAGATATGTTGGACATCCCATAATTCCTTTGTTGTCTGGGAGCTTACCGTTTATCCAGTATGCCTGGAATGCTTGAGGTTGTTGAAAGCAGCTCTAGCATGTTTTAAAATATCCTACTTATGAGGATGTAGTCCTTTATTTCTTCTGAGCCTCCACTAGAAGCAATCTAGTTAGCATCTCTGGGAATACTGGATGAGAACTGAAAGAAGTTTCCATAAAAAGGCAGGTTGCAAAGCAATTTATTGTAATTTTTGCTATTTGATTTCCTGAAACATGTCTCCTTCCAAATATTTCAGAAAAATAGGCAAGAAAATCACATGTGTAACTACTACTCTTTGGGATTAAAATATACCCTCCTTTCAATTTAAAATCCTATCAGAATATAGTGAAGACTCTTACATTTCTAAAGTCCTGCCAGTAGTAGACAACTTGTTGAAGAGAAATGGAGAAGTGTAAGCTCTCCTATAAGCTAATTGTCACTATCAGAGAAAACATTTGGGAGATTGGCTGAAGAATTATATTCAGCAAATAACCTCTCCCCTGACATACCTTTGACTCTCTGAGGTTGTGCATCCCATATCCAAGGAGGTTCTTTTGTACACTTATGCTTTTCACCAAACATTTGCTTAAAATCTTTATAAAGGTCCTGTACCTGAATCTCTTGAACAGCCAAGTGGAGAGTAGCAAGTTCAACTGCCAAATGGTTGTATAGCGGTGATCAGATTTTGATCTTGCCTCATGCTCATTTGCAAGAATGCGTGGGCATCCAACTGGCCATAAAGATTTGTCAACCATAGGCACCATGAGAATGGGCTGATAAAGAGCAATCACTTTGGCAGAACTATCTGTGCGCAAAGGAGATTTCTTTTTCAATTTCACAGTGGTAGCTTTCAGTAGTCTCTAAGAAAGTCTCCAATCTCTTTGGTACAATCTGAAGAAAGGGTGGCAATGCTTAGATGGCTCTGGGATAATTTAAGATGGACTAGCAACAGTGGAAGGTAGTTTGACACTGAACACCAGATATGGAGAAAGTTATGCCTTCCCCACAGTGCCAGATCAAAATCCTTATAGATCCCCCCTCCCATTCTAGCTCAATACTTGGAGAAAAAAGTTAGGTCTTCATGGGCCTTTGGAAAGGTAAAAGCCACTCCCCTTTTTGCTTCCTTAATGCATTTCTTTCTTTTCCTTGCAGATTATTTCCCTTGCAAATCTTGGAATCATTCAGAAGAAAGTGAGTGTATGGAGCAGAAGAAATCAGAAGAAAGTGAGTGTATGGGGTAGAAGAAAATTTCAGGTAAGAAAAGTTTCCTCGCAATTCTTTCCAAGCCATTTTAAATGCAAAGAGCTGTGGTGGCGCAGTAGTTAGAATGCAGTACTGCAGGCTACTCCTGCTGACTGCCAGCTGCCAGCAATTTGGCAGTTCTATTCCCACCGGCTCAAGGTTGACACAGCCTTCCATCCTTCCCAGGTTGGTAAAATGAGGAGCCAGATTGTTGGGAGCAATATTCTGACTCTGTAAACCGCTTAGAGTAGGCTGTAAAGCACTGTGAAGTGATATATAAGTCTAAGTGCTATTGCTATTGCTATTGCTATAAGGAGTCCTCCCGGTAGATTTTACTCTGCTAGTCATTGTTGACTATAGAAGATGGAGCTTTTCTCCGTTTCAAGGCCATTGAGACAGATGTGTCCAAAGATATTTCAGCGGTCATGTGGCCAGCATGACATCACAGAGTACTGTTACCTTTTCACGAAAGTGGTACCTATTTATCTACTTGCATTTGCATGCTTTCAAACTGCTAAATTGGCAGGAACTGGGGCGAGGATGGGAGTTCACCCTATGGCATGTCATTCAAGTCTCAAACCTGGGTTGCTGGCTTTCCAGTTGACAAGCCCAGCATCTTAACTGCTGAGCCACCATGCCATCCAATTTAGTCATAGGATTTAAAAAAAAAGATGGCTCGTTAGAATTAAAGAGACTGCTGAGTAGTGCAGTAGAGCAAATGCATAATTTCATGGGGAAATGGAATAAGTGGGTGCAAAAATATTTTTGCCAATTCTTGACTGCTTTCTTTTTTCTCATTTCAGATGATTATACCTACTCCACGGCAATGTTTCCTTAGGGTTATATTTTCCAATATTCATGATGTCTATCTACTGAGTGTTTTCCTGGATTAATATTTTCTCAGAGTTAATTAATTCCAGAATCTCTTCTAATTCCCAGAGTATATATGATCTTCTGCAGTTGTATAACGGTTCTGAATTAAAATCAATTCAAGAAGCCTTTAAATGCATCACTGCATAATTTTTTTGTGGTGCCACAAAAATATTTTTTGCTTTCCTACAAAAGACAACCTCATTCAAACCAGTTTGAAACAGAGATTCTGTATTAGAATAAGGAAAAGAAATTCTATATCCTGTACAAATGCCCATGGCTCTTTCTGGACATATATTTAAATAAATTATATTTTTGAACATAGAAATGCATCGCAGCTGAGAAATCCAAATTCTGATGAAGCTACCTTTTAATCTGTTTTTTTGTTTGTTTGTTTGTTTAGAAGATAAAGATCAAGTTAATTTGTACTGGAATTTACGAAGAAGTTTGAATTAGTTTTGTTCAAAAGTTGACTATAAATAGATATATCACCTCTGAAACATTGGGCACAAACAAATTTGTAAATCCCCCCCCCCCAACTAAACTACTATATAAAGGCATTTCTTGATTACAGACATGTAATATGAAAAATGAATAATGTCTAATTAAAAACTGTGGTATTGTTCAATATATAATCATTAAGCTTTATCGGGTATTGGTCTCTTTGATGTTAGTTCCCAGGCTTTCATCCCTGGACAGATACACACAGATAGACATAGAGCATCTACTGTTTGACCTTCATGGTGAATAAAATCCATATTTGAAAATCATAAGATAAATACTATCCTGTGATTAATTTTATTGATATGCAAATTTCATTGTGGAAAGCTTTACAATCCATGCTTATGCATATATATGTGAGTATTTATGCACATACACACACACACATACACACGGCAATAATGAGACCCATCTTCTTTCATTATAGATATTCAAACTGAGCTTTGCAAAGTCACATTCTTGAAGGTTATGACTGATGCTTACAGGAATACAGCTTTGAAACAATTAATGAGCTCTGTGCCGAGGATTAAGCCAGGACAATAAAAAATAATTAGGTATTTGAAGCAAATCTTAACTGTATCAAAGCTAGGAGAAGCTCTGACATTTTACACTGCAGTTTAGAGGTAAGCGGAAAATTCTGATAATCTAGTTTGGAAATGATTATTTGCATAATTGTGATATAGTTTTAGTCATCTGGGAATTTCACAAATATTTCCACAGTTGTAGAATCTTCTCCTCTAAATACTCAACTTGCCTGAAGTCTTAACTTGTCTTTAAAGACTTTTCATTCTACCAAGCTCTCTTAATTGATTGCATTATAACTATATGAAATATACACAAACAGAGCAACAAAGATGATTAGGGGACTGGAGGCTAAAACATATAAAGAACGGTTGCTGGAATTGGGTATGTCTAGTTTAATGAAAAAGAAGGACTAGGGATGACATGATAGCAGTGTTACAATATCTCAGGGGTTGCCACAAAGAAGAGGGAGTCAGGTTATTCTCCAGAGCACCAAGAAGCAATGGATGGAAACTAATCAAGGAGAGAAGCAACCTAAAACTTAAGAAATTTCCTGACAGAACAATTAACCAAAGTAACAACTTGCTTCCAGAAGTTGTGAATGCTCCAATGCTGGAAGTTTTTAATAAGAGATTGGACAACCATTTGTCTGAAATGGTATAGGTTTCCTGCCTAGGCAGGGGGTTGAAATATGAAACAATATAAGGTATATGTGAATGCATACTGCATTGCTTCAGAGATTTTTCTTCTCATCTGTGAAACACTTGTTTAAAAAGTGGGGGATAAATATATTGTTCTAAAAAAGAATGCAGGGAAGATGCTGTTTTGAATAGTTAAATCTTTAAACCATCCTCCATCTGGGAATATAACTTTTTCAAAAAAAATGGAGGCAGTGGGTCCATTTTATCCTTTCAAATAAGAGAGGAATCATAACACTTGATAATCATATTGTGTGCCCGTTTGCTATAAAGTACCAGAATGGAATACATTCACACATCCATAACCACTTCCAAAAACCAATAGGCAAACTGCAACATAACAAACTGTTTACATTTGTCTATTCATCTTCATGCAGTTTTTAGAAGTCTGTGTTTCAAGAGGACAGTCACATTCACATATACATAAGATACATCAGTGAATTGAAATTCATTCCCAGAAAAATGAGTTAAGGATGGAAATCTGAAATATCTCTAACTTTTTCCATTTCCAATGCACACTGTAGATTGAGATTTATAATTTTATGAATGCAATCCAGTTCTTTTCCAGTATTAGCAGAGCATGAACAGAAGCTGAAACTATGGATCTAAAAGAAGGATCATGTTTGCATCAACCCCATCTCAAGACTCACAGCATCACCAGGAAGGAATGTCCCAGATCATAGGCCAGGTCTGTGACTAGCCCTGGGGACCAGAGAGACTAGTACTATATAGATGTTTGAAAACTTGAAAATGAGTTGAGGTTACTGAAGTATGCTACGAACAACAAAATTGATTTCATCAGATATGTTGGGGGGGGGGGGAAGGATCGTATACATCAGCTGCTCAATAATACAGAAAAAAAAAACCTGAAAGAAAAACAAAGAAAATGCAGAATTACTCAATTCCTTTTTTTTTAAATTTGATTTATATGTCGCCCTTCTCCGAAGACTCAGGGCGGCTTACAATGTGTTAAGCAATAGCCTTCATACTTTTGTATATTTTATCCAAGGTCAGCTTATTGCCCCCACAAACTGGGTCCTCAATTGACCTACCTTAGAAAGGATGGAAGGCTGAGTCAACCTTGAGACAGTCTTGTTACATTTTGTTACAGTCTTCTCCAATGAAGCTCATTTTTTTTCATCAGGCAGCTGATGAATAATTATATAAATTTTGAATACATTATAAATAAACAATTTATAATTTGAAATAATTATAACGACAATAACAATAATAAGAAAGTACTTGGTTGATACTTAGGATGCTGGCAGCAACCCATATCAACTATTAGCACCAGTCAATGGTATTTATTTTTTTAAAATCAAGTTTTATTGGGTTTTTCCCCCCACATTCACCCGCATCTTTTTTTTGAATAGAGTATTAGCCTTATCTTATCTTACACAATTTATCAAATTCAAATACATTATACACAATTACAAATTTTGCCAAAATCTTCCTTTTTTCCTTTTTTTTCCTTTAAAACCATATCTCAATATTTCTATGCTTATTTATATAAACAACATCTTCATTCACATTCAAAGCTCTAATTTACCTATTTATTCACATTTATTCTTTTTTTTAAATTTTTTAACAATTCCTTCTTTATCTTAGTACATTTCTGTGTGTTCGGGGTTGCCTTTCTTCCATTTCCTCTTTTTTGTTGTACAGCAATCCTTCTTCTCACTCTCTTCCATCTCCCTCTCTTCCTACTTTCTTTTCCCTTCCTCTCCTACTCTTCTCTACTTCCCCTTCTTCCTCCTTCTCCTCCTTTCTTCCTCCCTGTCTAAACCCTCTCTCCTACTCTCATTTCTCCTCCCTTCCTTCCTCCCCTCTCTTCCATCCCTCTCTCTCCTTCACCTTCTCTTCCACCTCTCTATTTCTCTTTATTGCTGTATTCATTTTCAATTTAGTATTTTCCACTATGGTGTCCAGGCAACCCCGAACTTTCTTTCAATTATTAAATATATTTCTCAAAATATATTATCAATATATTTCAGCTTATTCAAATATATATTTATAAAGCGCATCTTAATCATTTCTAGTTTCACCCGAACTAATTAATTCTTAAATTAATCTTAATTTGCCTTCTTTTCCCTTTTTGATTATATTTCAAATATATAATTTAACATATTCCAATTATTACAATTCCCCCAATCAAATTCATTCATATTATTAAAACTCATTTTATAAACCCCCACAATGCAATTATGAATATTATAATTATTGCAGTTTCTCTAAATTTCAGTAAGGTATATTTAAAACTTAAAACATAAAATGTAAATCTTATTTCCTTTACTTCATACATCTCTATAGTTTCCCATCATTTTAAAGTCACTTCATTAATATTACTTTTATCTTTTTTTTCTTACATTCATCTCATCTGTTAGGTTTTACAGTTCTAAATATATCCCCCCTTTCCTTTCTTTCTGCCTTTTTCATTTTTTTAATTTTTTCCTTCCTCTTCTTTTCTTTTGTGTTTTAAAATTCTGAACTCTCCTATTCTGCCTTATAGTTCCCCTTATTTCTTCTCTCTCTTTCCTTTTTCTTGTATTTCCATTGTTAATTCCAATGTACTTGTTTTTTATTTTAAAGTTCTGAAATCTTTTGTTTTGCCCTTAAATTCCCATTATTTTCCATCCCTTTTCCCTCTTTCTTATACTTCCACTGTAAATCCCAGTGTAATCATTTAAATTTTTTATATTTTTCTTCTATGTTTCCCATTCTTAATCCCATTGTGTAATCTTTAATATTCTCTCTTTTATTATTACAACCCATATAGTTGTTTAATTTTCCATAGTCAATCTCTTTGTCTTTGTCTTCTTCATTGTCAGTTTCTCTTTCCTGTTTCTCATTATTCCCTTTTCAGTTTCGCTGTATACTAGCTCAGCCTTTGGATCCACAAATTTTGACTTTCCATGCAATATTATAATCATTTCCTTTATTTCCAAGGTCATCATCTTCATCATTTCCTTAAGTTCATGCACCATTTTATTCTTTCTGGGTTGATATTCCAATTTAAAGCCACATTATAATCCTTCTTTTTTGATCCTCAAAGTCATCAAAGTCTAACTGCTTGCAGACAAAACAAATCCTCCTTAATTCTCACTGTTTATCATTTTGAAAGTTCAAGGTTTTATTTTTTTTTTTCTTGCTACTTAAAAGTTTTTCCTCAAAGCAGAAAGTTCAGTGTCATACTCTTATTTCTCCTGAAGATGTCTCTCTAGAATCCACAATTCCACCCAGCCGGTTAAAAAGTATCCATTTTATTTGCAATTCACTTTATCAATCTTTACCAATTCAAAAAAGAGAAAAAGAAATTTTTCCACTTCTTCTTTTCCTTTTATATACAATCAATCAGTTTATAATCCAATCCAAATTTGAAAGTTCCAAATTCCAACTTTACATCTCCATTCACATTCACCATGAAAACATTGTGGTAATCATCAGAAAGCATGGATTTCCCTAGTAAAAAGTTGATCAGCTTAATATTATCTTATTTGTATTGGGTGTTTGATTAGTAGAGTGTGAGAATGCTGCAGATGTCTCGAAGCTCAATTTCAGCAAAGCATTTGACAAAGTGCCCTGAGACATCCTGGTTAGTAAGTTAGTTAAGTTAGGCTAAATGGCAGAACAGTTAAAAGGATCTTCGTGAATTTGAAGTGAGTTATTGAAAGGGATGCTATAGTCTTTAATCATGAGCCTTATCCTCTTCAATATTTTTATGTGATTTGAATTAAAAACATGGAGGAAATCCTTATCAAATCTGCAAAGTTCATCAAATTAGGGAAGATAGTTAATGCTGTGGAAGACAAAGGGGGGAAAAACCCAATCTTGATAATATGTTGAACCCAACATAAAGAAATTTAACAGAGACCATGGACACAAAACTTTGAGGAACCAATAATGATGGAAACATGGGAAAAGATTTGGGTAAGAAATGTAAAATTTATGCAAGCTCAAGATTTGAGAGAGTACTTTTATAAAATGTTTTATAGATGGCATTTAAATCCCAAAAAGCTAGCTTGTATGTATCCGAATCTACAATCCAAATGTTGGAAATGTGATCGTGTTGACGCTACGTATTATCATGTATGGTGGACTTGTAAAAAAGTTAAAGCATTTTGGATAAAAATATGGTGGATTATTCAAAATATCCTTAAAAAGAGGATAACGTTTACTCCACAGTTGTTCTTGTTAGGTAAAATTACAGATTGTACAGTTATAGAGACTAATTTGATTCTGAACTTAATAACGGCAGCAAGATTGTTGGTGGCACAGTACTGGAAGAAGGAAGATTTGCCTACTATTCAAGAATGGACGTTAAAAGTAGTAAATTTAGCAGAGATGGCCAAAATTTCAGTATATTTGAAGGACCATTCGAATGAGAAATATATGTTGGAATGGACAAGATGGATTGACTACATTCAAAACAAACATTGAACTAAGAAATTTCAATTAGCTTATGAATGAACAAAGAAATGTTATAATTTACCTAGATTTAGTTTAATAAAAGAGGAGTTAAAGTACAAGAGGGAGATAAGAGGCTATAGTTAGTTAGCTTATGTTAGCGTACGATTGTTAAATGCTATACCCTGTATTTTGCTCTGGGAAGTTGGGGGGGAGGGAGGGTTGGAGGAGGGAAGGTTGAGGGGGGAGGAGGGAGGAGGAAGGGGAAACATTTGTAAAATTTATTAAAACTTTTCAATAAAAAAAAAAAGAAAGAAATTTAACAGAGACCAATGCAAACTTCTGCAAAGTTCAAAAGAAAAATCAAATGAATAGAGAAAAGACAGAAATGCCCTGTAGTTTTGAAAAAGTTTGTGGAACAGAGAACTATAAATCAGCAATGTGATAGAGCTGCAAAAAGGCAAATGCAATGTTAGAACGTGACACTTTTAGAAGGAATTCAGACTAACAAAAAATTTCAAGAAAAGGTAATAAGGATGAGCGGGTACTCAAAACTAAGTCATATAAAGAATAGTTGAAGGAAATGGGAATGCGTTGTCACGAGAAGGAAAGATTGATGTGGCATATGATAGAATTCTCCCAATATCTGGAATAATGTCACACTGTGTCATTCCAGAGTAGAGGATGTGGGAATCATGAATTTGTTCTAGATATTAAATTTTAGGAAGCAGACACTTTCTAACAGTCAGATAATTCAGCAATGAAAAGCAATGCCTAGAGATATAGGCTACAGGTAGTCCTCGACTTAAAACTGCAGTTGAGCCCACATTTTCTGATGCTAAGTGAGACAGTGAGTAACCTTTGCCCCATTTTATGACCTTTACTGCCACAGTTGTTAAGTGAGCAACAGAGTTGTAAAGTGAATAGGGGCTTCTCCGTTGACTTTGCTGGTCAAAAGAGTGCCAAAGTTGGTCACATGATCCCGGGACACTGGAGCTGTCATAAATGCATGCCAGTTGCCAAGAGTCTGAATTTTGATCATGTGACTATGTGGATGCTGCAACCAATTTGTGAAAAATGGTCATAAGTCCCTTTTTTCACTGCTGTTGTAACTTCAAATGGTCACTAAATGAATATCTTAAAATGGAGGCTCAACAACCATTTCTTGTCAGCATGGATTCTTTGATTTTTTAGGAAAACATCTAAGAAATCATTCTTCTGACTATGATGTTGCTTGTTTGAATGCATTAAGGATAATATATTCACTCTTCCCTCACAGTGGTCAGGAAATACAATTTGTATTTCAGAGTAGTTTTCCTGGCATTATAAATCTGCCTGTGGGTGAATCCTTATTAAGTTTCTAAAGAACTGCCATGTTTCTTAGAACAGGATTTATCCACTGTCAGTAATAAAGAAGCAAGATTTTGATATCATAGAAACGAAGGCTGAAGATCTGCAGGGAAAAAAATCAATCAGCAGATGAAAATCCCCAAAGAGTTACCATTTTCAACTTAATTCAGTCAGCTTTCTAACTGGGTCAAAATGTTATCTAATATGTATAAATTGATCGGCTTCTCTCAATGTTTTGGACGAAGAGCAATTGACATAGTGACATAAAGCCAGGTTCTGTGAATTGGTTGCATTAAGCTCCCAGGAAATAATTTTTCTTCCTTGTTATTAACAATTTCCTTTATTTCACTAAGAAATATCTATCTATTTCACTAATAGATACATATTTTTTTAACCAAAAATGATAAAACATTACTGGTTTTGTGTTGGTTAAAATAATCCTTATAATGAATACAATACAATACAATACAATACAATACAATACAATACAATACAATACAATACAATACAATACAACACAACACAACACAACACAACACAACACATTACAATACTCTTTGTTGGCCAAGTGTGATTGGACACACAAGGAATTTGTCTCTGGTGCATAAGTATACAAACAAAAAACAAAGTAATATAATAATAAAATACCAACATTAGAAGGATAATAGTAATACACCCCTACTACATGGGTAAATATCCTTAGACATAAGACAGTGCTGTAGGAATTAGGTGTTTAGCAGAGTGATGGCATGAGGGAAAGAAGTGTCCAGTTGGTTTGTCCAATTGTTTTGCCATGCAATGCCCCTATAGTGGCATCTTGAGGGAAGGAATTGAACCAGTTTATGTCCAGCATATGAGGCATCTGTAGATATTTTATCAGCCCTTTTTCTGGCTCGTGCAGTATACAGATCCTTGATTGAAGGCAGGCTGGTTGCAACTGTTTTTTTCTGCAGTCCTAACTATCCGTTGAAGTCTGTACCTGTCCTGTTTGTTGCTGTACCAAAATAAACAGTTATAGAAGAACAAATGACAGATTCAATAATTTCTCTGTAGAATTGTGTCAGCAGCTCCTTGGGCACTCTGAGCTTTCTGAGTTGATACAGGAAGTATAATTTTTGTTGTGCCTTTTTAATGATGGCTCTAATGTATAGATGTATGTATATAATGAATAATTTCTCACCTTTTGGTAGAGTTGCCATACATTCCCCCATCTTCTTATTTTTCCCATGGCAACTAACACTAGAGTCACTGCTATGAGATGAGTGGCCACATAAATTATTGAAATAAATAAGACAAATAATAAACCCTATTGGTTTAGTTTGTATCTGCAATGGTTGCCTACACAACTATAGGAAAAATCTGAACTTTTGTTAATTATAGTATTGATTGCAGGGCAACAAATGGACAGAATAATACCTGGGACCAATTTTTTTTCAGTATGCTCAGCAAAGAACTTTTTCATGTTCAGTGAAGGACTATTGACGCCTGGCAATTTAATACTTGAAATATAAACCTTCCTGAACACATAGATATAAGCCTCAACCTGTGACTCTACTTAGTCTTTCCCAGAAACAATGTTGTATACAGGTAGTCCTTGACTTAGAACAGTTCATGTGACTAGTGACCCCTTTTATACTTACAACCATTGCAGCATCCCCATGGTAATGTGATCAAAATTCAGATGTTTGGTAACTGATTCATATTTATGATGGTTTCGTGTCCTGAGGTCATACGATCATCTTTTGTAGCCTTCTGACAAGCAAAATTAATGGAAAGCCACATTCACTTAACAACCATGTTAGTAACTTAACAACTGCCATGATTCATTTAACAACTGGGGCAAGAAATGTCATAAAATGGGACTCACTTAACAAATGTCTCATTTAGCAACAGAAATTGGGGGCTCCTTTGTGGTTGTAAGTAAAGAACTACTTGTATTAGACATATTTTCCTCATTGTTTTGCCTCCAAATTTTAAATTCCTTTACTGCTTTCTTACTGCGCTATAATATTCCAGATTTTTAAAATATAGTTAAAAGAAAAATAGGTGAAAAAGAGTTTTGATCTATAGGATTAAAGAATTGTTTCAAAGTATAGTAACTATTTTCCGTTTATGAGAATCTCTCTCTGGAGTAGCATCATACAGTTCTGAGTATTAGATGACAGTTTGTGATGTGACATAAATTATACATTTACTGGATAAAGTTATAAAATAACTCCAGGAGCAGATAGTCATAAAAGTTGTTATGGTTTTAAATTGATTTTTATAGGAAACATTTACATTAAAAATTAAAGGAAAATATTTGTAGATTTTAACATTTAATTTATACATGTTCTGATCTCCTTATGAAGTAGAATATTTATAATGAATGATCACTTTCATCTTAAAAAATGCACAATGTAAACTTTATACTAATTAAGAAAAGTATCCAAAATAGAAAATAGAAAAGAATGAATAAAGAATGCAACCAAAGGAGGAAATGTATATAATTAATTTCTTAAAAAAGAATAAAGCGCTGTTCCACTGAAAGTTTTGTAGATAATGGAATACTATTGAGGTGAGAAATAACCTTAAAAAGACAAGGACACCATTAAAGGAAAAAATGAAGAAGGGATGAGAAAGCAGTAATGGTTTTCTCAGAGTTCTAACTGGTGTATGGAACATCAAGAAATAGAAATATTGTCTAGGTCAGCTTAATAATAGGGGTAGAGACATCATGCTCATCCTTATTCTTCCTCCTTGCCCGTACAGGCTTCTACAGTGCCCATAAAAGGCAAATTTTCAGAGCTATGCAGGTATGCACTTTGGATTTCTCTAGAATTTGCTTCAGAGTGCTTAGGAGTGCAATCATAGCCTCTGTCTGCAGTTCTTTAAAGCAATTATGTCTTCTTTTTTTCCATGTTCAAGTGGCTGCAACATGGAAAAGAAGGGTTCAAGAAGCAAAATGCTTAAAGCATCCATTGCTTAAAGTATCTGTTTCATCCCTTAAAGCCATTGTGCAGCTCTAACAATAGAGGTCCTAGCTTTTTCCACTTTTGAAGTCTGGAGATTGATAAACTGTGCAAAACCAGGTGTAACCGTTAGTTTGATGGAAGGCATGCACGCCTTACCCGGGCAAACGTGGAAAGCCTTTTCCTAGTTCATATTCCCCCCAAGGGAAAAATATGTTTCCCCTTTTCATTGGCTATAGTCATCATCTATAATTAGCTGTTGTCCACACTGGGAAATGATGCTGCTCCTTTGAGAATATTTCATCCATATCTTCAATGGATCTCCTACCTGTTCAAAATACTGTATGTGAATCAGAAAACTTTATAGAACTTGGGGAGTTACCTTTGTTGAAATGTATCTGCATATAAGTAGCTCGGGTTGGGCTGTTGGGCTGAGCTCCAAGTTGGCAATTTGGTTGCAAACATTTTGTCACCATTCGAGGCGACATCGTCAGTGCACTTTAAATTGTGCTCGTCTGTCAGTTACCTTTGTCCTAGACCAGATATTGCTGTAAAGAGTTGCACTGAGTACCTCCCTCTCCTCTCTTTCCTTCTTTTTGTATATAGGAAATAGATTATATGGCATTTATATTTATCCCAAAATGCATTTGACCTACAAAACACATACACCCCAGAAAAAGCCAAAAGAAACCATTTGCACAGAATAATTTTCAATAAGTAATAGAGTATGTATCTTGGGAACACTTTCTATATCAGTAATTATCATCTGAAATACCCCTGACAGAACTGTACAAAGGCACCACCAAAAGCTAAATAAGGCAAACAGCTTGAAAAAGTGTGTGTGTGTGTGTGCGCGCACACACTTGAACACAAGATATAAAGAAACACACATTATCTTGACCAGAGGTACCAGCAGGCCATCTCAAGGTGTGTCTCCCAATTGTAAACTAATGTCAGCTACCAAGGGTCTCTATGATTTTGGAATGATCTCAATGGATGTATCTTTGGAAATAGATGGCATTTTCTTATTTGGGAAAATTAAGCTATTTATGCTTACCGGCCCTTGTGAGACAAAAGCGTAGAGGGTACATCATTATATGTTTCCCAATTCTTCAAATAGTGAGATGTTCCTGAGACAATGATACCCGATTTTTGTCTATGGGGAGAGGTACTTAGGGTGACTATGCAGTTTTTACCTGACTAGTACAAAGAAGAAGGTAGTGCAGCAATAGGGCCCCACCTCTCCACATAAAACCATCATATTGAGAACCAATGCCACATAATGCCTAGAGCATTGTTTCTCAACCTCAGCAACTTTAAACTGTGTGGACTTCAACTCCCAGAATTCCTCAGCCACCTATGCTGGCTAGGGAATTCTGGGAGTTCACAAGTTGCTGAGGTTGAGAGTGTAAGAGTAAATCCAGAGACATCCAGATTTAATCTCTCCACTCAGTCATTCCCAGAGTGTCTCAATGGATGACTGTGGAGGGGCAACCTAACCAGCCTATCTCTCAAAAGTTGTGACAGTAAAATTGCCAAAGGTAGAATGGTGTATTCAGCTATTAGCTTCTTAGAGGATGGGCAAGATTGCTAGAAACTTGTACTGCAAGATTGTCCAGTCATTGCAGAGTCCTTTCTGTTCTAATTCCTCTTTCTTTCTATTCAAAATGCCCATGCAAGTTGTTCCTTCCCACAGACATTTCTCCATTCACTATGGCAGATAAATTGCTTATCCAAAGGGATATTTAGATGTTGCTTTAAAAAAAAATGACAGTTTCAGAGAAAACCTTAGAGCCTCATAGTAAACAAGCTTGTAACATTATGAAACATTTTTAAGGGGCTGAAGAACTCAGGTGACATCAAAGTTTGAAAGAACACCAGAAGAGGATGGAGTTGCCATGTACAAATATACTGTGCCTCAAAGAAAGTACAAAGAAGAAAGTACATAAAACTCTTCTGTGTGAGAGGGAAATCTTAGCACACTTAACCTGAAGCCTATTCCCTCCCCATTTCAGACCATGTTAATAGTGACAAGGTGGCACAGGATCAGGAACAGTAGCATTGAAACGTTTGACTACAACTTCTATCACCCTTCATTCAGAGAAGTGACAGGTAAAACCCTTTCATATTTTGAAGGTCATGAGTTTCTTATCATGGTAGTAGTAATCTATGCTTTCCATTCCATGATGTCCCTTTTCTAGCACTGCCACCTATGAACTGTGGTCACTTAAATTTGTCTTGCTCCAGAATTGCACCCGCTGCATGATTCTGCATGTGAGTCTTTCAATAAAAAGATATGCAGCTAAGCAGGAAAAATACTGAAAAAAGCAGATGTAAGCCCACACTGAGACCAACTAGACTTTATGATATTCCTGTTTACCATGGTAGTCATTCTGGGAATGAACCCATCATATTATGTTCAAATTCCAAATATGCCTTTGCAAAATTTGCATATTTACCCCTACCTTAACATTTTCCCCAAAGTGAGCCAATCTTTACTAACCAATCATTCAGTCAGTCAGTCAGTCAGTCAGTCACATAAAGGCATTATTTGAGAAAGCTGCCATCTTTAATTCTCCACAGAGAGATTATTAGTACATGACATGAATTACTAACATTAATGTCACGTATTGTTAACCGTTCAGCAAAACGGAGAATACAGACAGTCATAGGTTAGTGAGCCCATTTAATATAATGCAGCTTCTGAAGAGTTCTGTTCCAGAAGAGAGAAAGTTCTTGTGAATCTTGAGGAATTGGATCATTCCTAACTCCTGTATGAAATTGGATCAGCCTAGTGGTGGAATTCAATTTTTTTTTACTACTGGTTCTGTGGGTGTGGCTTAGTGGGCGTGGTGTGGTGTGGCTTGATGGTCATGGCTTGGTGGGCGTGGCAGAGGAAGGATACTGTAAAATCTCCATTTTTACCCCACTCCAGGGGAAGGATACTGCAAAATCCCCATTCCCACTCTACTCTGGGGCCAGCCAGAGGTGGTATTTGCTGGTTCCCTGAACTATTCAAAATTTCTGCTACCAGTTCTCCAGAACCTGTCAGAACCTGCTGAATAGCACCCCTGGATCAGCCTTCTTATTCTGCTATGTTAATCAGTCCATAGCCATGCAGTATCTAATAAAGATATACATATATGCATTCACAGCTGTATTTTGACAGGGAATGCACATTTAATATGTACTTAAATATGGATTTCAATGCAAAAAATAGAACAAGACAACCAGGAATTTGCAGATGAATATGAACATGGAATGGAATATTAACTAAAAATCCATGAAGTAACAGTCACGGAGATGAAAGGGATAGATTTGTCCAGTATTGCAGAGGGCATAAAGCCTTACATATCATGCCCCTGGCACTTTGTTTGATATGTACCACAAATGTCCTTCATTTTTCAAAATAAATAAGTAAATAACATGACAAAATGATCGATTGAAAAATTAATCTAGAGGATTGCCCTGACTACATTTTCAAGAAAAAGCATCAGTTAAATTTTTGACCATCAGATACTGTATATGACTTTCATTTTAACAAGAATTTAACATTTGATATTATCAAAAGATTTTAGCATTTTTCTATTTCTTTTCTAAGAAAAGACAACACAAAAGATACACAACCAATATTATGAATATGAAGGGATAGTGTAAGATTCTTCTGGATTAGACTCAGCTTCTCTATCTGAGTGCCTATTACTTTTTCTTCTTGTTATTAGAGACAGAAAGAAATATGATGAGGGATTCATTTGGTAATTTTCAGGTCCATTGGAAAAAATTAATGAAAAGTCATAGTCTCAGCCACTGATTCATGGTGCACACTTGATATTATCAAAGGATTTTAGCATTTTGGGAGGTATGAATCCATATCTATTTCATCTTATCAATCCAAGTCTCAACTCTCTATTGGGAAGCATCCAGACGGGCAGGGAGGTGGACTAAAGCATGGAGTTAGCTTGGAGTCACTGCACAACCACTAAAGACTTAGGACCCCCACTCAAGTTCTTCGAAGCTTTACCTACAGTATTTGTCCCAAGAGGTGGCTTCCAGTCTTGGGAGATTCCTGTATTATAAGCAGAACATAATAAAGTAGTTAGCTTGAATTCTGCACAAGTGGATCTAGTTTTTTTGTTCCTGACATTCTGTATGGATAGCTAGTGTCATCATTTTGTGCTAATGTGCTTCTGCTCTGATTAATATAGTAATCTTGGTGTAAGTAAGATTGATGTAAAGTTTGTTCTGATTTTATGGAACATATTTTATCTTGCTACATTATGCTATTTAGTGCTACAATATTACTATTTTTAAATTGCTAAGTAGTGTGAGCTATTTATTTTTTTTTAAAGAAAACCAGGGAAAATTTTTGGCACCAACACTTTGCTAAATATCCAGCCTAAAATGGACCTACTGGCTGAGGATGAGGCACATTTCAACAAGCTCAATGTTCCAGATTGGCAAGGACAAGGACAAATCTAGGCTATTTTAATTGATGGGAGTTTGCAAATTATCTTTTCATTGTTATCCTCAAATGAATTGTTTATATCAGTTGGTTTCAGTTTTTCCCAATTTGATGCCCTCTAGAACTCCCAGAATTCCTAGTTTTGATACATCTGGAGAGTGGAAGATTAAGGAACATTATCTTATAAATTATAAGGACCTATTTGGACATAGAAAATAAGGGTGACACAAAGAGCTTTTGCAGCAAATGCAATATCTTCATCTTAGGAAAAAAAATGACTAAATGTATCCAGTAATTCTTCAGTCTCTGTATTATATCTATAGAGGTAGTCCAAACTTAGAGACCACAATTGTCACTGGTAATTCTATCATTAAGCACTGTAGTCACTAACCGGAAAAATACATTATTATTTACAACATGACTTCCCATTGGGTTCTTAAGTGAATCACTGTAGTTGTTAAACACATGACATCACATGACTGTGACATTTGATTTTACTTCTGTATTCTCCATTAACACAGCTTGCCACAGCCAATAGTGAAGTACATACATGGCAAACATATTACTGTGGGACACTGAAATGGTCGTAAAAGTAAAGTGGTCACAATACTGTTTTTATTTAACACCATCAAAACTTTGAACAGTCATTTAAAGAGGCAATTGGTAAGCAAGCACTATCTACCATATGTAGGAAAATTTAAAAATCTTGGGAGGTTTCATTCATACGATAATAATTAAGATCTACATTGTCGTTTAGTTTTTCTTACCTCAGGTATTTTGATTTTGGACCAATCTCTCTCTCTCTCTCTCTCACACACACACACACACACACACACACAAAGCTATTTATCTTATGACATAAAGTTTAGTTGTGCCATTTTATATGTTGCCTGATAATTTTCTTTTACTTGAATTGCAAGTTGGATACCCAAAATAATGGCGCTCTTGATACATTTAGATGAGATTATATTACTATCACTGTCTTTTAGAAAGGCATATTTCATATAAACCAGATCATTAGAAAGCGTTGTGGCCCACCAGCACCCTGCGGAGCTGGCAGTGGAGTTGGACAGTGAGAAGGCTGGGGAGGAACATGGGGAAGGCCCGGATGAGGGCTCTGCATCAGAGGCAGAGATGGGGCCAGGACCATCTGGGAGTGATGCACGGACTCTGGAGCCCCAGAGTCAGACATCAGAGAGGCAGAGAAACAGGAGGAGCCTGTTCCTAATGCACGCATGCACAGAGCTGCCAGAAGGCAAGAGCAGCTAAAGCAAAAGGGTTGACTCGGGAGTAAGGCCAGGAGATGATTGGTCCCCTCCCATAAGGCTTAAAAGAGAAACAAAGGCACTTGGGCTTTTTTGCAAGAAAGCAATATGCTGGCTCTGTTTCCAGTCGGCATCTCTTGTTTGTTTCTAAACTTCATGGGGCTTTGCCAAGTAAGGCCTTTGGCAGGGTGTGAAGGAAGATAAAGATTGATGATTATCTATCCTGAAGGGCTTCTTCCAAAGGACTTGTTTTGCAACCAATTGGGACTCAGCTGGGAATGAACGTAATTTTCAGCTGTTACAATAAAATAGGTTTGTTTGGGACTAATTGTGTCTTGTAATGACGCAGTAAGCCTAGGTCACAGCAGAAAGAGAAAGCAAGCATTCAATGAAGGACGCTGAAGAAAATTAGGAACATCTGAAGATAACCATGAATAGTGAAGGGAGACATTGCAGCCTAAAAATATACTGTAGAAGCCCATTCACAAAAATACTCAGGAGTGACTATTTGTACATTAATAACAAGGAGACCTAATGAGATATCTTCCACAGACTAAATCGCCCAGTCTTCCTAAATAACCCAGGCATCCTTTTCAGATGCTTCCTCCAACAGCACAGAGAGAGAGGGATGAAATCCATACATATTTTGGGACTACCCTTAAACCCACCTAGCATATCTACCCCAAATCTTACACTTGTATAGAAGAGGTTGATACTGAGTCAGCCAAAGACTTTTGAAGTCCCCTTCACACCTCTGCATGACAAGGGAAAGAGTTATGGCTTTGTTTGAGCCCATTCTGGGAAGAACGACTGGGAATGTTTTTGTTCTAGAATGATGGATTTTTAAAATGCCTTTGTGATGATATACTGCTGATCTAAATGCATTAGAAATACATATTAAAGTTCCTTGAGGATCAACATTGGGATACGTGGACAACCAGCAATGCCAGATTGATTCTTCTGCCTTCATCAGAAGGAATCATTAATGTGAAGAGCCAGGAAGGGTTTGGATTCTCCCACTGACTATAAAACAGTGAGCTATTAGAATTGGGGAACAGCAGCAGGTACTAATTTATTTAATATTTCCATTCCTATTACTTAATTTATGATCAATGGGAGGATAATGTTTTGAAGGATAAATGAGTACTGTGGTGTCTTTGTAAGGTTAACTGCTTAAGCCATAGAAGATGATATTATTATTATTATTATTATTATTATTATTATTATTATTATTATTATTCTCCTCCTCCTCCTCCTCCTCCTCCTCCTCCTCCTCCTCTTCCTTCTTGCTAGTTTGAGATGATGGGATTTGTATTTCTAACATATCTGCAAGGTATCATTTTGAGAAAAGCCATTCAAGACTTAACACTAGATCAACAAGTGTTGGAAAGGGTAACATTTTTTGGTTTACTGTTTACTAAGTGTAGAAATTAATAATTGCATAATCTTGGAATTGGCCTTAAAGAGATCTGTGGGATGACACCTGAAATTTCTTATAGAAATTTAAATGTGTGTCTTGACCCATCCCTCACGTAACATGCTGTGATTATAGGCAGATATAGCTATTCTATTTCTAGCTGTTGCATTTATCCAAAGGCCAAGTATCTTCAGAAGAAAAAATATGTCATTTATACTTAGTAACCAATTACTAATACAATTAATTCAGCCTAAATGCAATAATTAGGCTCAGCATGGCACACATTAAGTCATCTAATCATTACATAATATAAATCAACTGTATGTTGGTTCAGACTTATGCTTCAGAAAAAGAAATCTGGAACAAGCTTCGACAGATATGTGCCTGCTCAGGAATGAACAATAATATTTTAATATTCAGAAAACAAATCTGAAATGATCACATAGAACAGTTTATCACAGTTTAGTGGAACATGTATCATAGTATATTCAGCAGACATTAAAACAAAACAATAAATAATGAATCCAATAAATTGGTCTAATAAATCATAATGAGGGCAACAATATAATATTTTAAGACTTGTATTATACACCAGAATTGGTCTAGGCTGGAAACCATGATCTCTAATTATGCTTTAGACACAAAGCCAGCTGGGTAATTTGGGGCCAGTCGTCATTTCTTACTCTATGAAAAAGACAACAGTAACCAATTTCTCAAAAGTGTTGCTAAAAACACTGGATGGACTCATCCACATAATTGCCAGGGAACACAATAAAGACCATAAAATAAGGTGAAAAAGGAAGCACAATGAAGCTAATAGATTGGAATGTATGGAATCTAAACAAAAAGAATAGCAAGAAGGCATGTGTAATGATGATGATGGTAATGATGATGATGATGATAGAAAAAGTGTTGAAGATTTGATCCCAGAGAAAATAAAGGGTAAGAATTTGGATTGAATGTTTTCTGCAAGCAAAGGGAATAAAAGTGTAATTACTTTTTAAAGGAAAAAGAAGACTTCCGATGCTCAAAATCAAACAAACTGCCCAACTATTGACATTTATTTTTTCAAATATTTCTGGTTGCATGCCAACCAAAGTGAACAGGGGAAAATAAATTGTAACATTTAGTTCGCCATTCAAAATATATTTGCACAGTCTTATTGGCATTGCATTCTTATTGGCATTGGCATTGGCCAATAAGAATACAATGTTTGAGAATTTCAAACTGTATTGTATTTATATAGAAAAATTGTTCCACAGAAAAACAAAGAGATTATATTTGATGAAGAGAAAGAATATTACACCTGGGAATTTGGGGGAAAATAAGAACAATAAAGGTATACAACCTGAAAAGCAAATTAAATCAGAGCCCTGAACAAAACTCAATTACAGAAAGAATCAATCAAAACCTGCTAAACATTATATTGCTTGATGCAGGGTTAGTAGACAATTTCAGAAGAGAAACACTCAACAGAACTGCTTCTTTGCCAACAAAAGGTGCAGATAAAACCTCATATAAGTTATGACATGGGAACAAATCTAATGCCTCACACCTAAAGATATTTGGATGTAGTTTATGCATAGATCCTTAAAGAAAAAAGAATAAATGAAATTGCAGAACCCAGCTAGGAATAATGTTGAGCTATCAAATAGCTCAAGCTAGTTCTTGACTTACAACCATTGATTTAGTGACCTTTTAAGGTGACTAAAAAGTGCCTTTCATGACACTGAAAAAAGTGATTTATGACTTTTTTCACATTTACGACTGTTGCAGCCGTAGTCATGTGATCAAAATTCAGGAGTTGCAACTGATTCATATTTATGATGGTTGCAGTGTCCCAGAATTATGTGATCACATTTTATGACCTTCTGACAAATTCTCATTTAACAATCTTATTACTAACTTAACAACTGCAGTAATTCATTTAGCAAGTGGCAAAAGGGTTATAAAATGGGGTCACTGACCAACAAGTTATGGATTAAAAAAGTTTAATAACCTCCAAAACATTTTTTATAAGCACCGTATTTAATGAATTCGAACAAGAATAAAAATATTGAAAATGAATTATTTGAAACTAAAAAAGTAAATTGTACTACAAAAGTAGTACAAGAACAAGCCAACATAAAAATTAATCTGAATGCA
This sequence comes from Masticophis lateralis, assembly GCA_030761175.1. Taxonomy (NCBI): domain Eukaryota; kingdom Metazoa; phylum Chordata; class Lepidosauria; order Squamata; family Colubridae; genus Masticophis; species Masticophis lateralis. Next base: position 137,887,108 of record JAUDYJ010000001.1, read on the forward strand.
GCCAATGGAAATTCTAAACAACCAGTTCAAAATAATGAAGCAAAATTACAATTGTCTGAATATCAACAAACAGAAAACTTTCTGGAATGCATGAAAGAAATTGTAAAATCAAAATTGGTTTAAATTGTAAAATCCCTAAAACTGGGTGATTCAAAATACATTGTTCAGTATTTGGAAGCACAACAATCCAGACTCATAAATACTCCTGGATCAATAAAGAATTATTCTTAGAATTAATTCTTTTATAGATACCAAATTGCAAGAATTGGAAAAACTAGCTGAGAATACAAATAATACTTGATAACAACATAAATGAAATTGGATATCATCAAATGACTGAAATTTTGGAAGAGCAACATCTAATTTTATAGACATCTGATTTAGATAACAATGATTAAAGACACGAAAACATTGAGGAAAAGAATGTTTAAGATCAGTTCTCTGACAGACAGATGGGAAAGTCAGAAAAATGTATTGAAGATATTAAAAGCTCAAATTATAAGGAAATCCTTTCACCATTGAAAGAGTCAAGTAGAAGAAAATAATTAAAAGTTCTAAAAGTTGCTAGTTTAGTAATAAAAATATTGAAACAAATATTGATGGCTTTTAACTAGTCAACTAATTTATAACACAATGATAACATCAGAGTTGTTATACAAAGCTGCAAAACAAAAGTAACAAAATTCATCATCAATATGAAAATAGTTGATTGAAAAGATCAATAAATTATGACTGAATTGAAAAATAACAGGATCAGGAAAAGTTTATAAAAAGTTGTTACAAGGCAATTGAAGACAATAAACACTAAGACAATTGATGAAGTCTCAGAAGAAATAAAACAATGAATTATAAATATTTCAAACAAAATTTAATGATATGAAGGTAGAATAAAACCATTTTTACAAAATCAGAAGATTTGAGCAAAGCTGCATTTGTTTTAAAAATATTGCTAAAACAGTCTAAGACTTAATTCTAATACTTGCATTGATAAACATGAAAGTTAATAGTATGGAATGACATCTATGATAACGCAAAAGACCGGAACAAAACATATTTTTTAAAAAAATTAGAAAAATTGGCTTTGTCAAAATGGATTATACAGTCATAATTTCAGAAATGATTAGGATTGTATAATTTAAAGATAGAAATACCATAAAATGTTTGCCCATAAGGGAAAGCTATAAATATTTAGGAGTACAAGAATTAAAAAGAAAACCAGTTTAGAATATTTTTTAAAATGTATAGAATTATAAATTCAAAGATAATTGGTAGAAATGTAATCAATGCCATAAATACATGGGTTTGATGAGACTAGTGATTGATATCCTATTGATAAAGTAAACTGGACACAGCTTGAATTTGATGACGGAATCAAAAAACCTAAAAACTGATGACAGTGCACCTTGCACTGCATCCACAAAGTGATATCGATCAGCTAAGTACATAAAATTGGAGGCCATGGTTTCCTGCAGATAAAATAAATAGCAGAAGAAAGAAAGCATGGATTAAATGACTACATCAAGGCAAGCAAAGAGAAAATAAATAGATTGGACTTTACAAAGAAAACATCCTGAAAGTTGTAGAAGCAAGAATTTAAAAGTGAATGATTGGGAAATTGTTTAGAAAATTGGAAAAATAAACCATTACATAAAAGAAACTGAAAATAAGGTGGATAAGATCAGGAAATGATAATGGTTACAAATTGGCACCATCAGGGTAAAAAAAAAAAAGAAATATTTTTTTACAGTTTAAGAACCGGCATTGCAAACAATTACAAATCAAGGATCATATAATTAGTGAATGCAACAAAATTGCTCAAACAGTGAGCAATTTTGTCAAAATGTCAGAGTAACCAATATGAATCACTGGCATCTATGAAAAAATGATTTCTGAGTTTCTAAACGGGGAAAATCATACAAGTAAATATACATTGAAATAAGTGCTGAAAATGATACCAAAACATTATCAAACTTTTGCAAATGATTCTGATTTGCTACCTAGAACATCAGATATGAGAATAACTGAAAAAAAAAGAGTACTTTTCCTTTACAAGGACAGCAAAATCAAAGAAAAAGAATGGGAGAGATTGCAGAATATAGAGATCTAACAATCAAAAATGGGTAGATTATGAAAAAGTTCTCATAAGACATTCCCTACAGTTATTGGACATTAGGCAGAACAACACAATTAAACATTTTTATGGGAACTAAATATTTCAGCTATATGACATGAATTTACAAAAACCCATCTTGTGGGCACAGATCATATTTTAAGACTTTACAGGGATAATTCTTAAGTTTCCTGTTGGAATCTGAATTTCCAAAGAAGAGCAATAAAAGTGTGATTCCTTTTTTCCAAAGAAGAGCAATAAAAGTGTGATTCCTTTTGTCTATTCTTTTTTTCACAAATCCTGTTTGATTCTTGGACAAATAAAAATTACATTGCACAATCCAAAAGGGTTATTTGAAATAACTCAAAGGCATCTGAAGTGGTCTCAAATTCAGAAGGGGCTGCCGACACCCACTCAAAACGAGATCCAGAATGAGACTTAAGATTTGAAAGATCTAATAAAAGAATCCAAGTGAAAAAAGTGCTCAGTCCAAAAAACCCCTTACATCTGATAAACTCAGGGTATGAACAGGGAAAAGGAATCAAGTACAGATAGTCCTTGACTTATGACTTTAATGAAGTCTGGTCGTTACAGTCGTAAGTCATGGTAATCATAAAGCTATCCTAATTTTATGATCTTTTTTTTTTGCAGCAGGCAGACATATGAATCACCTTGATCATTAAGTGAATCAGTGGTTGTTAAATCAACCCATTGTTCAGTATGAGGCATTTTTTCCAAAAAATGGAACTCTATGTTAGTTTTTGGCAAAAACGTAAATTGTGGTCACGTGACTGCAGGATGTTGCAAATGGCCACGAATGCAAGTTCGCTTGTCACGTACCTGACTGTGACTGCACAGGGAGGGGGAGCCAGCCATTAGAACTTTGTAACTGGATTGGAAGTATCTTTTCAGGGGAACTCTTGTAACACCAAGTGGGTCGCTAAGTAACCAATTGTAAGTTGTGGACCACCTGCACACTAATGCATGGGAAAATCCTATTGGGAGGAAACATTCCACCTAGGAATTTTTGCTTCGGTGTAGTTCCTAGGCAACCCATATGGCAAACCTAGAGTTGCCAGGTGTCCACTATTTGAGCGGACAGTCCACTCTTTTCACATTATGTTCACTATTTTTTTTCACAAAATAGTGGACATTTTTTTTATTCAAAAGCTTTATGATGAAATGGTACGTAATCTAAAGCTGTACAGTCTAAGAGAATAAGGATAGGAGAATCACATTTTGTCTTTTTTTTTCATAAGTTAGAATGAGACAAAGATCGAATATCCATTGAACTTGATTCTCCGAAAAAATTAATGATGAGATTAAAATAAAAATATATTATAAAATTATGTACAGTTCACATTTTTAAAATGTATTGTAGCTTGTGTCGACTGACCTAAAATGGTGTCGAGTGATGACAGTGACAGCGGCGAGATTTTATTTATTTTTTTACTACTTAACGCCCCCCCCCCCCCGCTTGTCCGCTATTTTTTGGAAGCAGACCTGGCAATCTAGGCAAACCCCTGTAAGAATGTAAACTCCAGCTATGGGTAGGGTTAGGCTTCCTTGGAGTCTGAGTGAAAAAGAAACATCATGGTCAGATTTGGGGAAACAATTTAGGGGTAGTGGGTCTCTGACTTTTCTGTTCTGCCTCAGTTGATAACCTTGGCCAAATGGATTGGAAATTCCATTCTGTTCCTTTTGTCTGGTGCTTGCTGATTGAGTTTAGGTCCATTTCCAGCCCCCGGCCCGTTCCCAAGAAATGTGAAGGACCTCTTGAGCAGTTCACAGTCTCTATTGCATTTGCCATAAGACATGTTGACCAACAGACAGAGAGACAGAGAACAGGCAGGCAGGCAGAAACAAACTTTATTTTAGTTATTGACCAATAAAAGTACATCCAATAAAATGAACAAAACAAACATATATTAGCAATCATTTGCAGGTAAAGCTTGTGCATGATGCGACATAATTTTGCCGCTTTTGGCAAAATAAATTTATCTTGATTGCCTATCAAACCAATTGTGTAACTAAAAGAAGGGTAATCAACTGGTGGCAAAGGTCCCTGTAGAACTGGCAATACCGAAGAACATGGGCTGTGATTTCTATGACACCCATATCATAGGAGCAGAATGGGATTTCATATGGCGTTTTCCTATACGGTATTTCCATTCCAGGACAGATGTGGGAAGAATAAGTATAAAGCTCTCCTGAATTTGGGAACTTGATATGGTATAAATGTTACGCTGATTTAAGCACTAAAATTTGATTATTTGCAATTATATTATAAAGGAAAGTAGCAATTTCTGTTTGACCTATTATATCCTTTGCCTTAGCTTCCTCTAGATTGATCTGACTTTAAGGTTAAAATAGCATCCCTGGAGACACCATAGAGGCTCACTTTCTTTTGGATCACAATTTCCCAGAGTAATTTGTAGTTATCTGCCAATATTAGATGGTCAATCCACTAGGTTTATGGTGCAGTTTTAACCAGTAAATAAACTTATTTATCCATATATTAGATTCAAGTTTACTGACTCCTGATTCCTGTCAAAGTACAGTACTACATTTGGAATAAAAGTTAGTAATTTGAAAGATATGTCTTAGAAATTTTGTTTGAATCCTTTGTAAGGTGATTGTGCTATTATATGTTCTTAATTTGGTCCTTTATAGTAACTATGCTCAGTTTAGCTACAAACAATATTTTATTGTATTTTATTTCCTGCTTTTATTATTATTTTTTTATACACAACTCAAGGTGGCAAACATACCCAATATTCCTTCCCCCTTCCATTTCCCCCCGTAACAATAACCCTGTGAGGCAGAGGTGGGTTTCAGCAGGTTCTGACCAGTTCTGGAGAACCGGTAGCGGAAATTTTGAGTAGTTCGGAGAACGGGTAGTAAAAATTCTGACTGGCCCCTCCCCCATCTATTCTCTGCCTCCCAAGTCCCAGCTGATCGGGAGGAAATGGGGATTTTGCACTATCCTTCCCCCGGAGTGCAGTGGGAATGGAGATTTTACAGTATCCTTTCCCTGCCACACCCACCATGCCACACCCAGGCCCACCAAGCCACACCCACAGAACCGGTAGTAATAAAATTTGAAACCCACCATTACTATGGGAGGAATTGGACTGAGAGAAAATGACAGACTCAAGGTCACCCAGTTGGCTTTCATGGCTAAGATGGGACTAAAATTTATAGTCCCCTGCTTTTTAGCCTTAGTGCCTTAACCACTAGACCAGACAGGCTCTTTTTGCAGCAGGGATAAATTCTGCTCCTCTGAAAATATAAGCTTGTAGGTGCCAACGTAGACCTCTGTGCACTGCAGGATACATAATCCAGGTGGACATTTCTGCTTCCTAAGGCTTGATGTGTAGCGTATGACAAGAGGTAACTGGACATCACAAAATGGCCAGGCAAGCAACAGAAGATTTTGCTTCTGCTGTGAACTCTATGGGGAATCATATAAAGTGCCTACTAAAGTAAATTCTTTTTATAAGGCAGGAATGGGAAAGATATGACCCTGAAAATGTCATTGGTTTGTAACTCTCATGATCCCTTATCAGCTATGCTGACTATCTCTGGTGGGAGTTGGAGCCAAAAAACATCTGGTAGTCCACATGTTCTCGGAGTTAAAAGAGAACATATTTTCTTTTTTTTTAAAGACAAAATTCTCTAGTTTTAAAGGAATGTAAAGCTGACCTTTGAAAGCAAGAGCTGTTAAGGGAATTGAAATGGAAACTCAAGATTGTTGTCAGACTTTTGATGTACATGAGGTTAAGAAACGGACACTGCAGGGATTACAGGAATGCTATTTTATTTGTGTAGGGTATTATGGCAAGATCTTGAAAGCCTGTCAAAGTTTCTTTTGCATCACCTTATGCCAAACAGAATCACACTGTTGTTACAGGTAGGCCTCGACCTGCAACCATTCACTTAGTGACAATGGCACTGAAAAAAGTATTTTACGACCATTTTTCACACTTATAACCATTGTAGCGTCCTCATGGTCACGTGATTTACATTCGTATTCTTGACAACTGACTCACATTTATGACGGTTGCAGTGTCCCAGGGTCATGTGATCACCTTTTGCAACCTTCTGACAAGCAAAGTCAACGGGGAAGCCAGATTCACTTAACAACCATGTTACTAATTTAACAACTGCAGTGATTCACTTAACAACCATGGCAAGAATGGTTGTAAAATGAGGCAAGACTCGATTAACAAATGTCTCACTTAGCAACATAAATTTTGGGCTCAAGTGTGATCGTAAATCAAGGACCACCTGTATTTTCAGCTTGTTTCTCATTTTCCCAGGACTGAGTTGCTGTTTCACTTCCCTTAATGGTTCCTCCCTTCCGAGGCCATCTTTCTGTTCCTTTACACCAATTTAGATTATATTATACAATTCTACTGAAACACTTAGAAGCGCAGGATGTCATCTTGTGCTTCCTGGAAACAATTTTTGCAAGGTGGCTGATGAAATTCCTGGGAGGCCTCTGTGAAAAGGGAACCAAAGGGCAAGATAGAAAGTCACTCTGGGATTGCAAGCAACTCAACTCCAAACCATTTTTGTCTTTTTTTTTCTCTCTGATAAATTCAGCTTGGGTAAATGAAGACTAACTGGAGAAAAAGTATTTCCCTGCATCAAAAACTGGGTTAACACTCAGAAAATAGAATGATTAACTGCACATAGATATGAAATGGGTGCACTGAATACTAGTGGATAGATGAGAGATTTACAAGCATTTCCTTCCTCTGGAAAGAAGATATACTATATATCTTTCACATAGTGATTAGGAAGGGAAATGATGCTATATTTATAACAAGCTCTCTTCCTCAAATAACACAGATATAACCCTATGAACTTGTATAATATCATTTTTCTGCAAATGTTCAAGGGCCTGTGAGTTTTGCCTTCCATACTTCCATATTTTTCGGAGTATAAAACACACTTTTTTCCCCCAAAAAAGAGGGTGAAAATCTGGGTGCATATTATACTCCAAATGTAGCCTCAGCCAGCCTCACAAACAGAGATTTCAGAGGCTGAAAGAAGCTTCGGAAAGAAGCTTCGGAAAAAAAGCCTTTTTTTCTGAAGTTCTGTTTCGGAGGCTTTCAGAAGCAGAAAAAAAGAAAAGCAAGGCACAGAGCTCACAACCAACAAACCTGTTGCTAAAATTCACCTCTGGGAACCACTGATTGAGGGTATTCCGGGAGGCCAATCTACCCACCAATCAACTTTTTTCTTATTTTCCTCCCCAAAAACTAAGGTGCGTTTTAAAATACAGTATTTGTATTTGTATGTGGACTGGGCAAACTGATGCCAGGGCTTTGGTTCTAATTACTATGATTTGCTTGGCTTTGTTTTAGCAACTGATATACAAGCCTAATTAGTAGGGTTTATAATCCATGAATTTGAACAATTCCCCCAAAACACTGGGTATGTAGTCACTAAGTTCCCAAAGTTGGCACTTTATTGTGATTTTGACTGTGGCAAAAGGGGAAAATTATGAATTACATAAAAAACAATAACAGGAATAGCAATAGCATGTCAAAGAAGACTCAATCATCCAGGCCAAAGATATCTAAAAAGTTGAATCATGGCAACTGGACCAAAATTTATTAATCTGAGATGTTTCATGGATCATCCAAGCAATTTCATCAAACAAACTAAAAAGTTAGTTAGAGTCAGAGAGTCATTGAAATGTACCAACTCTTGCCACACCAACTTCAGGGATTTCTCCCCAAAATTACAATATCTCAAAGAAGACTCAATGAAATGTCTTGGATTAATAAATTTTGGTCCAGTTGCCATGATTCAACCTTTTAAATAGCAATAGCACTTAGACTTATATACTATTCCATAGTGCTTTACAGCATTTTCTGAGCTTTTTACAATGTCAGCATATTGCCCCCCAAAATCCAGGTCCTCATTTTACCCACCTCAGAAGGATGAAAGCTGAGTCAACCTTGAAGTGGTATGGATTGAACTGCTGGCTGTGGGCAGTGTCAGCCTACAATACTGCATTCTAACCACTGCACTATCACGGCTCTAAACATTAATGGCATTTAGCCAATTTCATAACATTTTAAGTAACATTAAAGGAATTAAATTTATTTGCACTTCGATCAATAATTATGGTTAAATGGTTTAGCAAAATTGGTTAATGCGACAAAAACATCCCAGAAACTTCCCTGGAGAGCTAATTTGGCTTTTTTTTAAAAATTTGATTTATATGCCGCCCTTCTCCGGAGACTCAGGGCAGCTTACAATGCGTTAAGCAATAGCCTTCATACTTTTGTATATTTATATTTATACAAAGTCAGCTTATTGCCCCTAACAAACTGGGTCCTCAATTTACCCACCTTATAAAGGATGGAAGGCTGAGTCGACCTTGAGCCTGGCTGGGATTGAACTTGCAAGTAATTGCAGGCAGCTGGATCTTAAATGCTGCCTTTGTAGGAGGCATTACCCCCCTATGCTACTCAGGCTCCTTCATCCCTGAACTATTCTCCAGAGCAGTAATCTTCCTGCTTTCTTTCTTTGATGAGGTTCTGGAGGAGTTCAAGAGATTCTGGAATGGGAAAGCTCCCAATAAAAAGCTTGATTTTTTTGCTTCTATCCCACAGTTTTAAGTGAGGACATGTAGGAAAGACAGATGTTAAAGTAGCATCTGGAATGCAAAGTAGTATTCTTTGTCACCAAACTGTTCTTCATTCTAGAAGTAAACGTTTTCTTATTAAAGCAACAACATTGTTAACAAAACGCAAGGGTTTTCAGGGCACTCACTCATGTCGATTTTCAAGCTATCTGGTGTTTATAGCAGCACCATCTATTATAATAAACCTTTGTCTTCCCCTTCACAACCCTGTCTTGGCTTCCTGCCTTTAATCACCATAAACCACTGGAAGCATCCTAGGAAATGTATTAGCTATCATTGAGCATGACATTTGTAAATAAAATATATATTTAATGAAATGTGCCTAAGGGAACACATGCCAACTGTCTGTTGGTGGTGATTCCCCCACCCCTTTCCTGCTTGCTGGAGACAGGTATTTTGTTTGTAGCTGCAACACACTGGAGCATTGGGAAAACTGAAAAGATTGTTTGAAAGCAATGTCAAAGACCCTAGAACATTTGCAAAATGTCACGGGACAGGAGACAAATGGCAGTAGGCAACCAACCGTAGCTGATCTCTGAAAAAGGAAGTACCGGTAAATTTGGACATGTCTGGTCCTTGATCAGATCATGTCAAGACTAGAGAGTACACAGGAAAGTCAAAAGCATTGTGGAAAAAGGCAGTAGTAACTCATATCTGCATTGCTGCTAAGAGAATATCTTGGGTGGTCCACATGTGGAAAGCTACCACCCCCCTCCTAGAAGAATGGAATATTTTGGGAAATATTAAAAAGGTAGGATAATATATTTCCCCTAAAAAAAAATCCTAAAGGAGACAGAAACTCAGAGCCCCAGTTCCCTGTCCCCAAGCAGATACTAAGATGCGGGCAGCTTTTAGAAATGCAGATTTGGTAATCCATGACTCCCTGCAGCAAAGTCTGAATGAAGGCAAATTAGTCCTCACTCAAGATCCAACACAGGAAAAAGCTATTAAGCCATAATAGGAATTGCCCAACACCCTTTCAGAACACAGATCTCTTCATTACACATGTCAGAGAGTCCAAACTTCAACCAAACTTAGCTCACACAACCTATAGAGCAGGGGTGAAATACAGCAAGTTCTGGAGAACCGGTAGCGGAAATTTTGAGTAGTTTGGAGAATCGGCAAATATCACCTCTGGCTGGCCCCAGAGTGGGGTGGGAATGGAGATTTTGCAATATCCTTCCCCAAGGAGTGGGGAGGGAATGGAGATTTTACAGTATCCTTCCCCTGCCACGCCCACCAAGCCACACCATGCCCACCAAGCCACGCCCACAGAACTGGTAGTAAAAAAAATTGGATTTCACCACTGCTATAGAGCCAACCACATGGTCCTATGGAAGTCTAACAATAGCCAATAGAATACATGTTCTTGCCCAGGAACAGGAAGCTAAAGTACAATGTCCAGAGAAGGTAAGAAAGCCAACCCCTCTCAACTCCATGTGGTCAGCTGCCCAGAATCCCATGTGCTTAATGGCTCTGCTGTTGCAATATACTTTTATATACCTTTTATATGCTTTTGTATGAAATCATATGCATTATATTTCTTATGACAATATATATAATCATGTATTGTAATATGCTTTCATATATGCTTTTATATGCTTTGATATTTGCTACAACAATATGCCTTTATGCTATTTCTAAGCTCACATATAAAGCTGCAACAAATTGTACCCAGCCCTATCTAAAACTCTCCTCTCGAGGCATGTACAAAGCTCAGGTTGGTGGACAACATTATCTTGGTGTAACATTCCTTCTAGCTAGCTACAGCAATGTAACATGCTGCTAGTGAAGAAGAAGGCCTTGGCATTTCGAAATATATCAACTGATAAGCACTTCTAACAACAAAGCAACATGAGAAATGCCTGGCTGGTGAGCTTTCGAGATGGACTATAGAAATATGTGTAGGATCCTTTACCCCCCCGTTTCACCCCTTTTCCCCACCTTTGAGGCATCGCTTCTTAATGTGCTGTAACCTCATTATTGGCTTGTTATTAATCATGTGTTTATGATGTAATTGTACACACCAGTTCTTTGTTTGTACTCAATAAAAGGGGCGACTCAGGTTTTGGCAAGGGTCGGCTTCATCCCAAGGAAAACCTCTCCGTGTCTTTCCTTTAATTGGCTCTCATGAGCGACCCACCAGAGGTGCATCGCCACAACTGGTGACCCCGACGTGATTTGTGGATCAAGCACGTCGCCTCATTCGTCTCACTTGGTACTCCTATGCTCACCAGCGAAGAAGAAGATAAAGCCTCGTGCACATCGGGACCGGCTGTCTATGGACAGAGCATCCCCTCATTTCAGGGCCGGCTGTCTGCGGACAGAGCACCCTCCCCGTCCAAGTTCCTCTTGGATACCGATTTCAGGGCCGGCTGTCTGCGGACAGAGCACCCTCCCCGTCCAAGTTCCTCTTGGATACGTGAGTATGGGAGCAGAATTCTCTAAGCCTCAGATTGCGCATCTCCACAAACTTAGGGAATTAACCAAGTCCTCAATTATTGTATTAAGAAATCATGGTAAAATTCTCCCCTTGCCAACCAAATCTGACTTAAAATCTCTTTTGACATTTATTTATCAGAACTGTCCTGCCTATCCTGACAAAGGATCTCTTGCGGTTTCTACATGGCAAAAGTTAGGAAGGCATTTAAATGAGCCCCCAAGGGCCCCTCCTGAAATTCTTTCTACTTGCCGGCTTGTAATTGAATGCTTGCAAGTGCATGAGAATGTCTTGCGGGGGAATTCAGGCCCCCCTCCGCCTTACCATTCTCCTAACACAGAGACATTGACTGCCGCGTCTCTGGAAGCCTCTGCTCCTAGCAAGGAAAATCCTACTCTTCCTGAATCTCCTGCTGGAGCGATTGCAAAGGCTTTACATAATGCAAAATTAACTGGGGAATTGGAATCTGCTGAATACGATCCTAATGGCATTCCAAATATTGAACCGATCCCCATGAAATTAATTAGAGATCTGAAACAGGCAGTTACTTTGTATGGGATACAAAATACCTATGTTCTTGGCCTTATTAACAACTTGGCTAATTCTTTTTTTTTGTTACCTCAAGGCTGAAGAGGTTATGCCTGCTTCTTATTTTCTTCCACTCACTCCAGCTACCTCTTTTCCATTACCCCCCACTGTGCCTCTCTTAGTCTTCCCTCATCGTGATTTCACATCTCAAGGTGTTCTTGCTACACCTTTCCTTACTGATTCTACTGACTTTTCCTCTGTTGCCTTAATTTTTATTCCTAATGTGTCAATATTTTGTTGAAAAAACCTTGCAGCCGTATCGGCATACCCTCATTTTCTGGTATACCATTGCATGGACGATATTTTAGTTTGTGCATGCGGGCCCCCAGGTACAGTTCTAGCAACATTGCCTTTTCTGACAAACCTTCTCCATGCAAATGGCCTGCACATTGCTTCAGAAAAGGTTCAAACTGCATCACCCTTTTCATACCTGGGTCATAAGCTTTTGGCTTCTCATGCTGCACCCGCATTGCCAAAATTGAACTTGCCCTGCACCCCCACACTAGTACAGTTACAGCAATATTTGGGCTCCATTAATTGGGCACGCCCATATTTGGGGCTCACAACTCATCAACTTGCTCCATTGTTTTCTGCATTAACACTGGGAAAAAACCCAGCAGATATTATTAGATTAGATGATACTCATTTACAGGTATTGGAAGAAATAAATGAGGCTCTTATTCAAATTTGGGTGGATCATTTGCAGGACAACACCCCTTTAGCCTTTCTCATTTGTAATACTCTTGGCCTACCTACAGGGGCTGTCGTGCAAAAAACTTCGAAACTATTAATCATTGAATGGATTCATTTGTCTCACACCCCAAAATCCACCATTTCCCAGAAACCTGCTCTTTTTGCAGCTTTAATAACAAAAGCCCGTGCCAGAACAAAGTTGCTGGCTGGAATTGAACCCTCAATCATTTTTGTCCCTTGTTCCTTATCCACTTGGGAGACCTTGCTTGCCAGTTCGGACACCCTCCAGTTCGCACTCGCTGATTGGCCAGGTGAGATCTCTTGTCATGCACCTCCAGACCCGAGATTGGCTCTTTTAAAAACTGTTCCCCTGAAATGGCACACTCCATGTTCCCCTAGCCTGCTTCCTCAAGCCTTAACTATTTTTGCCGATGGAAGCAAAACGTATGGAGTTTGTGCCTGGCAGCAGGATGGTCAATGGTGTACAAAAATCACCCCCCCCCCCCCCGCAGACCTCCGCTCATCGTGCAGAGCTTGCTGCCTCTATTTTGGCTTTTTCTACTTTTCCAAATCAACCCTTTAACTTGATTTTGGATAGCCTCTATGTCACTCAAATAGTGAAATCAATTTATGAGGCCTATCTTTCTCCCTCATTGGAACCACAATTACTTTCGCTTTTTTTATCTTTGCAGAAGCTAATCTCAGCTCGCACTCATTTTTTTCATGTTTCTCATATTAGAAGTCATCAACCTTTTCCTGGGATTCTCCAGGAGGGAAATGACGTAGCGGACGCTGCTGCAGCGGCTGCTCACAGCTCTTTTTCCTTTTTGACTCTGACAACTCCCACCCCATGGGAGAGTCATTCTTATTTTCATCAAAATAAGAAAGCACTCATTAAACAATTTGGCATTTCTGCAAATGAGGCCTCTGCCATTGTTCAGCAGTGCCCTACCTGTAGCAGACAGGCAAACTCTATCCCTATGGGGGTGAACCCTAGGGGGACAGAGTGCTGCCAAATTTGGCAAATGGATGTTACTCAGTATCCTCCCTTTGCCCCTTGGAAATATCTACATGTTTCCATTGATACATTTTCTGGCTACATCATGGCATCCCCCCAAAGAGGTGAAGCCACCAAACATGTAATCAATCATTGCATTCGGACCTTTGCATCGTTGGGACGCCCAAAAGAATTGAAATCTGACAATGGCCCTGCATATATTAGTACGGCTTTTGCCACCTTCTGCAACCAGTGGGGAATTGTACATAAATTTGGAATACCGTTCAACAGCCAGGGTCAATCGCTGGTAGAACGAGCTCATTTGACATTAAAACACGCCCTGGACAGATATAAGGGCAATAAGGGAAAAATGCTCCCTGGTCTCCCAGCAGTGCAAAATACGCTTAATCTTTGTCTTTACACTCTTAATTTTTTGAATCTTACTGGCAGCCCACCATCCTCAGCAGCTACTCGTCATTTTGCAGCTGTACCGGTCACCTCACCTCGACCTCCTGTCTATTACCGCTGCCTTCCGGACTTGACTTGGCGTGGTCCTGCTGACCTTATCACCTGGGGGCGGGGATACGCGGCAATCCAACTTCCTGATCGAGTTCTTTGGGTCCCCGGAAGACACGTAAGACCTTTTCTTCCTAAAACATCATCACACACACCACAGGATGCTGTCCATCCATCTTCCCATGATTGAGGAAGAGCCTGCAGAGGTTATTTCCTGTCCTGACCAAGAGACTGGGACCAGACACCCTCCTCCGTATTCGCCGCCTGAATCCCCTCCACCATACTTGCCACCAGAAGGATGTCCCTTATTCCGCCGACGGATTCATGACTATCCCGTCCTTATGGCAGGAACTTATGAAACCTGTGCCTTGCAGAACTTTTTCCTATCATTCTACAATTTTTTCCTTGTGCTGTATTCGCCTTACTGCAGTTCTACCGACCAAACAGGACCTCACTCACACATATGACCCCACTCAACGAACAAGGAGGTCCATGGTGGTCCTTGATGAAACATGTGACAGCTCAATACATCTCATGAGTAAGGCTGAGTACATTTCCCTCGCTGTGTCCATAATTGGTGTTCCAGCATTAGCTATGCACAACCACAGGACTGCTCATCACATTGCTTGCTCACTAGCAAAAACTATCAATTTCACATCTGCAGCGATAGCTGCTCTCAACCTAGAACAGTCAGAACTTAGACATGCTGTCTTAGACAACCGTGCTGCTATAGATTTCTTATTGCTATTACATCATTTAGGCTGTGAATCTGTCAAAAACATGTGTTGTTTCAATTTGTCTGACACTTCCCGGCTAGTCAAACATCAGATTGATTCCTTGAAGGAGCTGGCTTCCCAGATCCGAGAAGATATCCTCCCAGCCTGGTGGGATGGTCTGTGGTCATGGCTCCCAGATGGCTCTTGGCTAAAGAGCCTCTGTTATTCCATCATGTGTATTATTGTCATTCTTGTGTTGTTGTGTTGTTGCATGCAATGTATTCCTTCTCTTTTCCAATTGTGCAAAAGTTTCTTCTCCTCTGATAGGAAAGACGTTCATGTTTGTGAAACAAAGTACTTTCTGGACTCAGAGGACATCAGTGACCAAATGGATAATGGGCAGCTACACCTGAAACGTCCTTTTACTATGCCCAGTGATGAAAACATTTCTGCATTTTAAGATGTTTTTCTGTCTACTTAATCAAGTTTTTCCTCTCTTCATTTAAAGACAAAAAATGAGGAGATGTTGCAATATACTTTTATATACCTTTTATATGCTTTTGTATGAAATCATATGCATTATATTTCTTATGACAATATATATATAATCATGTATTGTAATATGCTTTCATATATGCTTTTATATGCTTTGATATTTGCTACAACAATATGCCTTTATGCTATTTCTAAGCTCACATATAAAGCTGCAACAAATTGTACCCAGCCCTATCTAAAACTCTCCTCTCGAGGCATGTACAAAGCTCAGGTTGGTGGACAACATTGTCTTGGTGTAACATTCCTTCTAGCTAGCTACAGCAATGTAACATGCTGCTAGTGAAGAAGAAGGCCTTGGCATTTCGAAATATATCAACTGATAAGCACTTCTAACAACAAAGCAACATGAGAAATGCCTGGCTGGTGAGCTTTCGAGATGGACTATAGAAATATGTGTAGGATCCTTTACCCCCCCCCCCCCCGTTTCACCCCTTTTCCCCACCTTTGAGGCATCGCTTCTTAATGTGCTGTAACCTCATTATTGGCTTGTTATTAATCATGTGTTTATGATGTAATTGTACACACCAGTTCTTTGTTTGTACTCAATAAAAGGGGCGACTCAGGTTTTGGCAAGGGTTGGCTTCATCCCAAGGAAAACCTCTCCGTGTCTTTCCTTTAATTGGCTCTCATGAGCGACCCACCAGAGGTGCATCGCCACACTCTGCTTCATCAATAAATGGACCCTCTTTCCAATCAGCCTCCAGCTTCCATTTTGCCTCCAGTGCCTTTCTCCCAGCTTGGCACTGAACCAGATGGATATTTCTTCCAACCACATATACTGTAAATTTCTCTGCCTCTGTCACTCTGTCTCGGTCTCTCTCTCTCTCTCTCTCACCACCAAGAATCACCATATATGCATTGGGAGACCATATAAATCTATTTGATACATAAATAAATAGATAAGAATTGATATGGATCACAGGTCTTTAATGGCTACAAAGTTATGTGGGGCAGTTTTAATAATTCTGTTCATCCCTTTCTCCCTCTTTACACACACACACACACACACACACACACACACACGGTTTTAAGGAGAAAATATACTTAAATACCATCCCTTCATCCTCCACTGGGGGGGTACACAAATCACTCTGGCCTCTAGCTGTCTGAAAATCGAGATGTTGAAAACTTTTCTGAAGGGAAGCAAAGCTTCAAGGATTTGTATTCCAGAGACCGCAGGCAGCCACAGAAAACAGGCAGAATCATTTCATATTCTCTAGATTGCTCTGTACCTTAATTAACTACAGTAAGATTTGCTCTAACGAGAGGCAACAAGTAAATACGCATTTGTCTGGAAATGAGGAGGAAGAATTGCTTTTTGGATAAAATGTAATGTTTTTTAGTTTAATTATAAATGGGAAGCAGAGTTTCTTATTGAAGCAAGTGGAGAAAGGAAATAGGATAGATTCATCTGTCCAAAGGACCTTGACTATTTATTGTACTTTAGATCCCTGTGTAACAAGAGCAATCATATTTGTGAAGCCTCTGATGCAGGTCGACTTATGACTCCAATTCAGCCCAAAATTTCTGTTACGTGAAACATTTGTTAAGTGAATTTGCCCCATTTCATGACCTTCCTTGACACAATTGTTAAATGAATCACTGTAGTTGTTAAATTAGTAAAACTGTGGTTAAGTGAATCTGGCTTGCCCATTGACTTTGGTCATCAGAAGGTCGCGAAAAGTGGTCACATGACCTTGGGACGCTGCAACCGTCATAAATACGAATCACTTGCCAAGCGTCTGAATTTTGATCACATGACCATGGGAACGCTACAACAGTCATAAGTGTGAAAAGTAGTCACTTTTTTTCAGTGAGTTGTAACTTTGAACAGCCACTAAAACAAACTGCTGTATGTCCGGAACTATTTGTAGTCTTCTCACATTTAAGATACTGCAAGGCTGTGTAGATCTCCAGTTTTATCATTCAGCATAGCGAAGCTTCAAACAAATTATGGAGCCACTTCAGTGTCTTCCTGCATAGACAGGTGTGCCTTTATAGAATATCTTTTTATTACAGTGAAGGGAGGGGGATTACTCAATTTTCTGTATTGATGGGTCATCATATCTGACTGATCCTCCACTGTGTGATCTGTGTGGATGGTCCAGTGATCTGGTTTGGATAACATTGATTGGAACTGGCACTGCTCTACACAGGCTAAGATACTTTAAGTTGTGAATGCTGGTGATTACTGCATGTTCGCAAGGCTGATGGATGAAAATGTTAGAAGTATGTTACATTAAAGAAAACCAGGGAGAAAATATCAGCTTTAGTCAGGATTCGCACCATGTACTGAATCAAGAAGTGTTTTGGATAGATGAAATCAAGTTGGTTTATATTAACCCAATTATATCAGGGTTATAGCAGAGAGCCAATTTGATGTAGTGGTTAAGGCACCAGATTAGAAACTGGGAGGCTGTGAGTTCTAGAGAGCCAGTTTGATTAGTGGTGAAGGTGTTATCCTAGAAACCAGGAGATGGTGAGTTATAGTCCCACTTTAGACACCGCTGAGTGACCAATCACTTTCTCTCCCCTAGGAAGCAGGCAATAGCAAACCATATCTGAAAAACCTTGCCAAGAAAACGGCAGGGGTTTGTCCAGCCATTTCTGAGAATTGAACAGGACTAAATGAAAGAAAGAAAAAAGAAAAAAAACAGCAATTAACCTGTGTGTATGTACACATTTTTACTAGGTGCTGGTTGCAAAGAATTCCTTACAAGGTCTGCAGGCAGAAATAGTTATAGAAAACAATATTACAGACTTTAGCACAAACCTTCTTCAGAGTGTGTTTCGAAGGTTTTGCCCATGTCTGTCTGGAATTGTTAACAATGTCAATTTCCTAATGGTTCCTTGCTAAGGTTCCTATGCTAAGACAAATAACCTGTTTAGCTTCATGTTTGCAATAGGAATCTATTACTAATTTGTTATTGTGGAGTTCCTCCACTGCTAATAATGAACAAGAACATGCCTCCTTTATAGCATTCTTCCAGGAAAGCTAACTTTACAGAGTAGTCCAGGCAATACAGCTAACCCTCATTTAGTGACCATTCACAGTTATGATGGTAATGAAAAAGTAACTTTACTTTACTTTACTTTACTTTATTTGGATTTATATACCGCCCTTCTCCTTACGGACTCAGGGCGGTGTACAGCCAATTAAAAAACAAACATACAAAAGTTAAAAATTTCCTAAAATAACAATACAAATGGCCATAGAATTAAAACTAACTTCATATTAAAATAAATTCTAAAATGATAAAATACTATAGAAATCAGGCTAAGCCGGCGAGCTGAAAGAGATGGGTTTTTAAAGCCCGCTGGAAGGTCGGGAGGTCAGAGATTGTTCTTAACTCTGGAGGCAGATCATTCCAGAGGGTGGGTGCTGCCACAGAGAAGGCTCTCCCCCTGGGGGTCGCCAGCCGGCATTGTCTGGCTGACGGCACCCTGAGGAGGCCCTCTCTGTGGGAGCGAACCGGCCGGTGGGAGGCAATTGGCGGCAGAAGGCGGTCCCGTAAGTACCCTGGCCCTAAGCCATGGAGCGCTTTAAAGGTGGTTACCAACACCTTGAAATGCACCCGAAAGTCCACCGGCAGCCAATGCAGCTCACGCAGGAGAGGTGTCACGTGGGAGCGTCCCGTCGCTCCCATAATCCCCCGCGCGGCCGCATTCTGCACCAGTTGGAGCCTCCGGGTGCATCCCAAGGGGAGCCCCATGTAGAGAGCATTACAGTAGTCCAGACGGGAAGTGACAAGAGTGTGAGTGACCGTGCGTAGGGAGTCCCGATCTAGAAAGGGGCGCAACTGGCGAATCAGGCGGACCTGATAAAAAGCCCCCCTGGCCACGGCCGTCGTATGATCCTCTAAAGACAGCCGTGAGTCCAGGAGGACGCCCAAGTTGCAGACCCTTTCCGTGGGGGTCAATGACTCGCCCCCAATAACCAGCGATGGAGTCAGCTGGCTATATCGGGACGCCGGCAGCCACAGCCACTCGGTCTTGGAGGGGTTGAGTCGAAGCCTGTTTCTCCCCATCCAGACCCGCACAGCTTCAAGGCACTGGGACATCACTTCCACGGCATCGTTGGGGTGGTCTGGGGTGGAGATGTACAGCTGAGTATCATCAGCGTACTGATGGAACTCCACCCCAAAACCACGGATGATCTCACCCAGCGGCTTCACATAAATGTTGAACAGGAGGGGCGAGAGGACCAACCCTTGTGGCACCCCACATACCAGGCGCCTCGGGGTCGACCGCTGCCCCCCTGTCAACACAGATTGCGACCGGTCGGAGAGGTAGGAGGAGAACCACCGTAAGACGGTGCCCCCCACCCCCAGTCCCTCCAACCGGCGCAATATGATACCATGGTCGATAGTATCAAAAGCCGCTGAGAGGTCTAACAGCACCAGGATAGAGGAGTACCCCCTACCCCGGGCCCTCCAGAGATCATCCACCAACGCGACCAATGCCGTTTCGGTGCTGTACCCAGACCTGAAGCCGGACTGGAGCGGGTCTAAATAGACAGCTTCATCCAGGTACCGGGGGAGCTACCACACAACCACACTCTCAACAACCTTCGCCAGGAAGGGAAGGTTGGAGACAGGACGGTAATTAGCTAAAACAGCTGGGTCCAGGGAGGGCTTCTTGAGGAGGGGCCTCACCACCGCCTCCTTCAAGGCAGGCGGAAGGACACCCTCGCTCAAAGAAGCGTTTATAATCTCCTGGAGCCAGCCTCATGTAACCTCCCAGGAGGCCAGCACCAACCAGGAGGGACACGGGTCCAATAAACATGTGGTTGCGTTCAGTCTTCCCAGAATCCTGTCCACGTCCTCGGGAGCCACAGGATCGAACTCAGCCCAGATAACACTCTCAAGACCAGGCTCGGTCACCCCGCCTGAACCAACCGAGTCAGCGGCCAGGTCGTCCCGAATCTGAGTTATTTTATCATCCAGATATTGAACAAAATCCTCAGCACGTCCCTGTAAGGGATCCTCCCGCGCTCCCGAATGAAGGAGGGAGCGGGTCACCCTAAACAGGGCGGCTGGGCGATTATCTGATGATGCGATAAGAGCGGCAAAGTAATTAGACTTAGCCGCTTTTATCGCCACTATGTAAGTCTTAATATGAGCTCTTACTAGTGTCAAGTCAGATTCGGAGCGGCTGGCCCTCCAACCACTCTCTAGGCGTCTTTTCCGGCGCTTCATCTCCCTCAGCTCCTCGGTAAACCAAGGGGCTAAGTGGGTTTGGCGCCGGGTCAGAGGCCGCAAAGGCACAACATGGTTCAAGGCCCCACTGGCCGCCCTATCCCAGGCAGCCACCAGGTCCTCGGCCGAGTCGCATGTCAGTGTCTCAGGAAATGGCCCAAGCTCCGTCTGGAACCTATCAGGATCCATCAGGCGCCTGGGGCGGAACCACCTGGTCGGTTCCGCCTCCCTGCGGTGGGGTGCAGCGGTCAGAAAGTCTAGCCGGAGGAGCGAGTGGTCAGTCCATGACAAGGGTTCTAAGCCTATATCCCCAATATCAAGACCACTCAACCACTGTCCAGAGACAAAAACTAGATCCAGGGTGTGTCCACCAATGTGAGTCGGGCCCTGAATTACCTGGGTCAGGTCCATGGCCGTCATGGAAGCCATGAACTCCCGAGCTATCTCAGATGTTTCGCCGATGGATGGCAGATTGAAATCCCCCATGACCATAAGCCTGGGGGTGCCAATCACCACCTCGGCTACAACATTGAGAAGCTCGGGCAGGGTCGTTGCCACGCGGCAGGGAGCCAGGTACGTGACTAACAAACCCATCTGCCCACCAGGACCCCACCTCACAAAGATGGACTCACACCTGGCTATCTGAAGTACAGTGGCCTCCCTCAGATCCAGACTTTCCTTAATAATGACCGCTACTCCCCCACCCCTGCCCTGAGCTCTCGGCTGGTGAAATGCAAGGAAACCTGGTGGGCACATCTCAACGAGGGGAACCCCACCCTCGTGGCCCAACCAGGTCTCAGTAATACCGGCCAGGTCCGCACCCCCCTCTTGAAGAAGGTCACAGATGAGGGGGGCCTTATTTACAACGGACCTGGCATTGCATAACAGCAACCGGAGCCTCGGGTCCTGAGACTCCGAACAACCTGGGGAACGGGAATAGCTCTGGGGACCGGGGCACGCGATCGCTCAAAGACAGCGAGTGCGTGCCCCCATCACATGATATGGTCCCCCGCTCACGCCATATCTGCCCCTCCCACACAATGTTTCTATAGCCCAACCCTCAACAGGGGGCTCCCTAGGAGCCCTCTTACCTACAGAGTCTGCACCCCCCATAACACCCACAGCCAAGCCTGTCCTTCTCCCATTTGGGTTCCCCCCCGAACCCTCTCCCACCCCCACCCCGGAGCCCCTTAAAATTCTTAAAAAAATTTACAACCGATCCTTACATTTATGACCTTCACAGGTCTGTAAAGCAAAGAACATATGAGTCAGATTGTAAGTAAAGTAATAGTTTCACTTAATGACTGCTTCACTTAATGTCTGAATTTCCAGGTGCTAAACAAAGGCCACATGTAGTAAAAATTACTGATGAATTGTCTTCATGTGCACAGACAATGTTTAGTATTAGCTGTGGTAATACCCACAACTTTATTAGATTTCCCCATTAGATTTATTGCAACTCTTCCACCCAGGTTCACAGATTTGGAGGTCAGACCCAGAAATTGTGAGATTTTTATCTTAGTCCTAAAAGCCAGCTGGGTGACCTTGGGCCAGTCATTCTCTCTCAGTTCAGCCCACCTCACAGTGTTGTTGTTGTTGTTGTGGGAAAAATAAGGGGAGGAAGTTATCTTGGATATGTTTGCCCCCTTGAGTTATTTGTAAAAAAATATTAAAGGTGAGTTTTAAATAAATAAAATAGAAAAAAATCTTTCGTGAAGGCTGGTGGAAGTTTTTCTCCCACAAGCACAGGAGGGAGTTGTGGCATATAGGTTGCCCATTCCTATCATATGCATCCTTAAGCATAAAGCATAGGAACATATATTTTAATATAACATACATTGTGCCCAAATCCTTGGATCATCTCCACAGGTTTCTGTTTTACTATTTGAAGCCAATGGTTAAAAGATGAGTGTGGAATTTAGAAGGACAAGAAGAAAAAGAAAAAGTGAGCTTTTTAAATAAAGCTTGACAGATGCTTAGCATTCAGTTGTGATACTGAGAGGTAACACAGTTAAAGCCTTTTCTCCAAGAACTATCATCCCACCAAAGTTAACAAAGGCTGCTTAGATGATGTCTATTAGTAATGGAAGAAGTAATCATCCTCTTAAAGCAGATCTGTTTGTTTGTAGTGCTGCTGAGTCTGTCTGCCTTTTGCTTTTCTGCTTTGAACCGTGAGCGATGTCTCTGTCTTGGAACATGACTAGCACTTCAGCTGCATGATCCTAGATGTTTTATACAAGACAGATAAAGTAACGCTGGTTCTGCAGCGATGTTGTGGGAGAATATTAAGAGTTATGGCTGCTTTTCTCTGCTTAAGAACTCTGGGCTCTGCAGAATTGATTACTCAGAAGGTGTAATAACTTAGAGCAAGTTTGCCCAATCGATACATACTGTTGTCTTTTCTGGCTGGTTTTCCTGGATAAGCGTGCAAAATTCTTCTACATGTATTTGGCCATCAAACTTGATGGAGAGGGAAGAGGCTGAATTGGAGAGCTGCTTCTGCCAGCCTCATCCATTCTGCTACCTCCAAAGTAGAGGAGATAACCTGCCGGTGGCATCTTTTATAACCACACTGCTGTCAAAAATATGAAAAGATGGAGGTTATTTACCCTTAAGCAATCAAAATGGGTGGAGTACAGCAAGGGTTAATAAGTGGCCTGGTGGGCAAATTTAAATTGCTGAGAGCCTACTCTGATCCTCCATAGCAACACCAAAGACCTGGATAGCTCTGCAGATGAAGGACCGTAATTAACATCCAGCTGTCTGCCATTACACCAGTTCGAATCTTACCAGGCTCAAGGTTGACTCAGCCTTCCATCCTTTCTAAGGTGGGTAAATTGAGAACCCAGTTTGTGGGGGCAATAAGCTGACTTTGTATAAATATACAAAAGTATGAAGGCTATTGCTTAACGCATTGTAAGCCGCCCTGAGTCTTCGGAGAAGGGCGGCATATAAATCAAATTAAAAAAAAAAAAAAGACCTAGTTGCACAGAGGCAACTTTTTTTATACTGCAACTCAAGGTGACAAAGATACCTAATCCTTCTACCTCTTTCTATTTTCCCCACAGCAACAGCTCTGTGAGGTAGGTTGGGCTGAGAGAGAGGGACTGGCCAAAGGTCACCCAGCTGGCTTTCATGCTTGAGGCAATACTAGAACTCATTGGTTACTGGACCAAACATGAAAATCAATGGCAGTCATTCCTTTTCTGAGAGAAGGGATGTAAAGATCCAGAATGAAATGTCAGTTTACCATCACAAAGCTTTAAAATGTTCTCCTATAATAACAGGATGCATGTGAGCTAATATAAATAAAGCTGCACAGAGATTACTTGTGTTATAGGATACTTGCACCCTTAGCATTCCATGTGGCTTCTCTAACCCCAAAATATTTCATACTAGGCATTGAGATTTTTGTATTCTGAAGAAATGAATGGATGTGTGTACATTCTATTCTAGCCCTTGTGTTCATTGTGGGGTTTCAGAGGTGTGTGGAGAGAAGCACTTGACCTCAAAAATGCCAAGGCCCATTTTGCAAATTCTGAATGCCTTCCCTGTTAAGAATTTCTGTGGAGAGATACTTTTGGTCAGAAATAAACTGACAAGAGAAGGAAATGCTGAACTATTAGATTGTATTGAGCTCCTTATTAAAAGGTGTGTAATACAGTGGTGGGTTGCCCCTGGTTCAGAGCGGTTCAAAAGAACCGGTAGTAAAACCAGCAGGAGGCTCCACCCTGGATGTCATCATATGTGCAGAAGCTTCTGGTGTATCAGGATTGGGTTCTACTTACCTTTACTACCGGTTCGCAATGGGATCGCTTCTGTGCAGAAGAAGCTTCTGCGCATGCACAGATCACCTATAATGACAACTAGGGTGGTGGGCGGAGCCTCCTACCGGTTTTACTACCGGTTCTTTCAAACCGGTCCGAACCAGGGGCAACCCACCATTGGTGTGTAAGTAGAAACGTTATGGAGGGGTTCTTAGGTACCTTTCATAGCTTGTAATACATGTTACAGTTTAAATGATCCATCACCTGATAATGTTTCTGAAATATATTACGGTAACATGGCTTAATCTTGAGAGGCTGGGACATCAGGTTTAAAAAATAAATTTCTGCTGGTATTGTAGGTAGCGTTGTACACCAAGTTAGGGGCTTCCATGCAGATTCAAGCCAGTCATAACCTAGTTTCTTTTTGATGTGCTTTTGATTTGTTTGGCTATCATCTCTGCGCGCGCACACACACACACACACACCATGCAGATGTCTTCTTAGGTCGCTTCCTTAGCAACTCTGGGGCTTTTCAGCTCTTCAGCTCTTGTTTTCATAGAAATTCTGTAAGAAAATGGTACATTGGAAGTTGTTCCACTAACAGAGTAACAAATTGGAAAGGACCTTGGAAAGCTTCTAGTTCAATCCCCAGCTCAAGCAGGAAACCCTATACCATAGCAGACAAATGGTTATCCAATCTTTTCTACTAAAAAGCTCAATCCATTCTGTCTCTTCAGTGGGTGCAGATATGCTGCACAGACTTTCTGAAGATCTTGAAGAACAAGAGGTTCACATGGAATTTCTTGGATCTAGCCATTTAAGGATTTGCAGGGTCTTGGTTTCAGTGTTTTGTTTTTGTTTTGCTACCAGTCATCCAGTTTCTTGTACAACTGACTTTTCAAAAACATCTGCAAATATTGTTTCTTGCTTTTTAACATAATTTGACACTGTTGTAATCATTTGTATTTGCCATTTTCTTTAGAAATGTGTGGCTCCTTAACATTTCACTGTAATGTCCTTTTTGATACTGTCGGATATCAGGCAGGATATAAAAATGCCAAATGCAAATATCAAACAATCAATTAATTAGCAGGATGATTTCCCACTTGGCAAAGTGCAAAAGCCATCATTTTTCCTTGTGAACTGCCTGGCATTTGTGTGGAACATGTGGCTGTGTAAACAGCACTAATCCCCTGAAGGAAGATCAGGTACAGCTGTAACCTTGTCTTAAACAAAACTGTTGATCGTTTCTAACTCATGAATAGGTCTAAACGGTTTGGAAATTCTTTCACAATTATAATGAGTTTCGGAATCGATGATATTGTTGTGGCATATCAGAGAATAGGAAAATTATTAACTGCTTCAAAAATCGTTCTGTGGGCACAGAAAGCAATAGATAGCACTCCCTAAACTATTTTTCTAGAAATAAAATGGTATTCTAAAATTAAATCTCTTTCATCCCCTTTGGTGCAATATTGATTGAATATTTAAGTAAGGAAATGGAATGAATGCACTTAAAAAAAAACCTTTGTATATGTGCATGATCTCTTTTCCTCAAGAGCTCTGCATAAATGCAACCAGCATTAGATTTTTATACAAGCATTATTGCATTATCATTGCATAAAGTAGTAATTAAACATACAGAATGATGTTATAACATCCAGAGTCTATTGGCTGAAAAGCATTTGAATCAGGGGTGAAATCCAGCAGGTTCTGACAGGTTCTGGAGAACCAGTAGCGGAAATTTTGAGTAGTTCGGAGAACCGGCAAATACCACTTCTGGCTGGCCCCAGAGTGGGGAGAGAATGGGGATTTTGCAGTATCCTTCCCCTGCCATGCCCACCAAGCCACACCACGCCCACCAAGCCATGCCCACAGAACTGGTAGTAAAAAAATTTGGATTTCATCACTAATTTGAATGGTGGCAGTCATGACTAGGAGGGCATTTGCTAAACTTGGCTTGTGTGCCAGTTATGCTCTTTCCTGGCTCAACAAGCCCTTCTTTCAATCACTCATACCATCTGCATCTCCCTTATGGACTATTGCAATGTGTTCTACATGGAGCTACCTTTGGACAGTATCTGGAAACTGAAATTGGTGAAGAATGTGATGGCATGAGCAGTCCCGGGTGCCCCTGTGGTGTTGCACATTTAACACCTCTGCTACCAAGCTGCATTGGGCTCCAGTTTGCTTCTGGGTCTAATTCAGGGTGTTGGCTATCACCTTTAAATCCCTACATGGCATAGGACCAAGTTATCTGAGGACCTATCTCATCCAAATTACGTTGTCTCCATTTTTAAAATTTAATATTTAACCCTAACATTTTAAATTCTGCTTTTAACCTTGTTCTTATTTATGCTTGTATATAACAATATCTTTTTTAATACAAACCTCTCAGAGTCATTTAGTGGAGATGGTTGGTATAAAAAATGTGATGAATAAATAAAAACATATTTCCCAAGTTCAGAATATACGTAGACGGTAGATCTATGAGAATCAACCAATCTGACAGAAATACGGGATCTTTAGATCAATTTATTTTGTTTTCCCCAAACTTTTCAAGCTGGTTTCTTCCATATGGAATTAACTTAATCCAATTGAAATATATGAATATATAAGGTTTTTATCGTTATTGTGGCAACTATTGTTATGTTTCAATAGCAGTTCTCATTATCTGTATTTATATACATACATACATTCAATACAATAAAACTTAATATAAAAATAAAATACAATAAATACAATAAAAATAATATAAAAATAAGAAGAAGGAAGGAAGGAAGGAAGGAAGGAAGGAAGGAAGGAAGGAAGGAAGGAAGGAAGGAAGGAAGGAAGGAAGGAAGGAAGGATGATTTCTGCTCTTTTTCTATAGAGTAATTGCCATCTTACTCCTTATCTTCCCTTTTTGACGCTTTCAAACCCCATATCCATAAATCATCCATTCAGTCTTTTCTTCTTTCCACAAAATGTTCATGTTAGGCTTCCAGTCTTTTAAAAATATTTTAATCATTTTTTCCATGACTAAACTGGTCAGATTTGTCATTTCCTTAATTTCTATATACTCCCATCTTCTACTATGAGTCTGAATCAACTGGTTGAGCAGACTAATAAGATTTCCCGGTTAGATCTAAATGTTTGTGTGCTTGTTCAAACACAGACCAGACTGGAGTGAAGTTATGTGATTTGATTATTTGAATCAATCTGGAGATTCGATTTCTAAATTCTGTTTAGAAATTTGTTTAAATCACCAAATCAAATCTCCAGGCTGAAGCTACACACATCTATAAGAGGTGGTGTTTACTTCTTTCAACTACTTTCAACTACTTTTTCAGTTACAAAGAGTCCCGTACCCTAATCTAACTCACAGCTTCAACCTTAAACTATCTACTGTGGACCTCACCCCATTCCTAAGAGGTCCGTAAAGAGGGCTTGCATAAACGCACCAGTGTGCCTACTGTCCCTGTCCTACTGTCCCCATTTATTTGTACTCATTTCCTATGTTCATGTCCATGTTTATGCTTATACATGTTTGACAAACTAAATAAATAAAATAAAATAAATAAATACTTCTGTCGTACTTGATCGGAGACCAAGGAAGTTATTTCTAATTCCCATTGTTGGCTATGGCAAAACACTTTTTTTGAGTTTTGCTCTGCTGGAATATGGTATGTCAGAAGAATTCCAGTGGATTATTCTGAGATCAGATGTCAGCCCTACAGGGGAGATCACACTAAGACACCAATGCATGTAGGTCAATACTTCTCTCTATTGTAACAACTATAGTGACAGAATAGTGTAAATTTAAATGTGCTTCACGTGATCTAGGGAGCTGCTTCGCAAGTGTATTTTCTTGGTCCCTTTTACTGTAAAGAATTGTTGTTTTGGTAGTAATTCTTTCTTCATTTCTTCAGGCCATGCTCTCTGTCCTCTGCATCAGAACAAAGTACCCACTATTAATTTTTCATTTCATATATGTCGAACATTGACTCTCCAACAAAGAGAAGAAAAAAGAGACTCTTATATATTTGGAAACCCTTACTAAGCAAGTAAGTGAGAAAAATAAAAATAAACCTTTTAAAAACATTATTAGACATAGGAGCATGTGAGTGGGTTTATCCCCTCAAGTGAAAAAAAAAAGTCCTTAAATTCAGAGTGAAGAGAAACTATTGTTCCTTTACGGAGCATGTGCTGGAAATCATTTGCAACAGAAATATATGAGTCTCTGCTTGTATCCTTGCATAATCTTTTTAAAATTATACAGTTCTGAGCAGAACAATTAACACTTTGAAAAAACAATCAAAATTTGTGTCAGGTGGCCAATGTAATTAGCTAGAGACGTTTTCATTGAGTGCAGTTTGTGCTCAAATGCAGCACATGGCTTAATTCATTGTTGGAAAAGTTTTTTCCCCAGTAGTCTTTAAAAGACATTTTCTTAACAATAATAATAATTTCTAATAGTGTGCCTAATTAATAGCCTAGTGACATGATGTCATTTCCCTAATTATATAATTCAAAGATTGAAACTTCCACCAAACATTAGGTATTAATTTCTTGCAATTTGTAATTCTCTAGAATTAATGTCATGATAGCATTTTGAAAGGGTAGGTTGCTTGAAACCTTGTTTATCTGAGCAAGTAGGAGAATCAGTAAAATCTAATAACCTTAAAAATATCTTGATACGTGGAAGCATAGGAATTGTTCAGCATTTCACAATATTCTACATTTTACTGTTCAGATGAGACGGTAGTAAAAGCAGTGGAATTTGTGTCCCTACAAGTTGGATAGTGTCAGGTTCAAATTTATTTTCAGGTCTTTGCATAAATACTTCATATTTTATGATCTCCATTCCTAGCATTCCATTCATCTCTTCAGGACTTTGCTTCATTTTCATCACATTGAAAGCCCCTATTTCAAAGCTCCCTGGCATCTGATACTGCATGTCATTTTCTAAGTGAATTTTCATCTACAAATAAGTATGGATAAATCAATTGTCTGTCCCTGAATAGTTCTTTACATGTAATCCTCAATTTACGGCTGTTTGTTTAGTGACTGTTTGAAGTTACAATGATACTGTAAATAGGCACTTATGACAATTCATATTTATATTCATATTTATATTTTTGACAATTGCAGTGTCCCAGAGTCATATGATCACCTTCTGACAAGAAAAATCAATGGGGAAGCCAGATTCACTTAACAACCGTGTTTCTAATTTAACAACTGCAGTGATTCACTTAACTGTGGCAAGAAAGGTCATAAAATGGGACAAAATTCACTTAACTGTCTCACTTAGCAACAAAAATGTGCGGCTCAATTGTGGCCATAAGTTGAAGACTACCCGCATTGATTGATTGATAATGATATATAATACACAAATTGGTATTTCCAAATATAATTTTCTGATGCTGTAGATTATATAGCTAACATGGCATTGTTAAATATCTATCAGAGAGTTTAGTTCCAATCTGTGCATTAGTCAAGTCTGCATGTGTGATTCAAGTAATTTCATGTAACATTTCACAAAACTCAGTTTACTCAAATATTCCAGCTACAAATCCTAGGATCACTTCCTTATTTGCAGAAGTAATATCTACCTATATGTGCCTATCAAGAAAATTTAACAAACTTTAACAAACATCACCTCATTTATCTTTATCTTTCTTTATCTTTCTTTGATTTGTATACCGCCCTACTCCCGAAGAACTCAGGGCGGTGAACAGCCAAACAGTAAAAATACATAAATACAAAATTTAAAAACAGAATAAAATCGAACTAAACAATTTGGCCCAGACAGATTAAAACTCCCCAATCATTTAAAAACTGAATTAAAATGTGCATATTAAAAGAAAAGAGGGAAAAAAGATTAGGCCAGGCCCGCTTGGAGGAATAAAAAGGTCTTGAGAGCGCAGTTAAATGTATATGCTGTTCAGAGATATACAGTATTATGTAGAACCCAGAAAATATGTCCATGCCAAAATTCATGCAATGTAATTCATATCTCAAAAACAACAACCAAAAAAACCCAAACATGGCCCTATACGTATATGGTAAAATACAAACACTTCCCCATAGAAAGTTATTTCCAATACATGCCTATGGAGATTCTGAGACATCCAGGTCATGGTTGTCCCCAAGGACTTTTTTTTTTAATAAAGAAAAGTTCAGTTGCCTTTTGAAATAACACCTTTGAGACATTCGGAATAAATGTGTACAGGTACATACAAATCCATATCAAATAATTACAAAGGTATGCAAAAATCTATACAAAGGTTTTTTTTGGTGAATGTGTAACCACAGATTAATTGAAATAGTGATTCTTGTAGAAAGAAAGACTTTACAAAAATGAAGTTGACATAATCAGTCTTCCCATGTCTTGAATTAAAAGACTGTCTCTCTCCCATTACACCCATCTGCGCTCCCCCCGCCACCCCGAGTGAGTAGGTAGGGTATGTTGCGGTTCCTATCTGTTAAGGAAGTACACCAGATGGAACCTGGAAGAAAGGCCTTCTCTGTAGTGGCTCCCTCCCTTTGGAACATCATTCCTTTGGAAATAAGATTGGCCTCTTCTTTATTACTTTTCTGTAAGGCCCTGAAGACATGGTTCTGTCAGTGGGCCTGGAGACCCATTGTTTGAGTGGCTTGTTTGATCATGTTTGTCTCCACAATGGCGGGTGGGTTTTCTAGAGATTCACATTGTTTATTTTTAATGTTGTACACCACCAAGAATCACTATATATGCATTGGGAGACCATATAAATCTATTTGATACATAAATAAATAGATAAGAATTGATATGGATCACAGGTCTTTAATGGCTACAAAGTTATGTGGGACACTTTTAATAATTTTGTTCATCCTCTCTCTCTCTTTACACACACACAAACACACACATACACTCAAACGGATAGTTCAAATACCATAAATGCAGTGGTGGTATTAAGCCACCAGCTAAAATAGTAGATAAATCTGCCCTCTGAACATGCTGCGAAGTCATTTTTGAGCAGTTTGGATTATGTAATGTGTCCGATCACACCGAAAAGTATCTTTTCATCAATAAGCCCGTCATGAAATCCAAACTTGATCATTATCACCGGCCCCAGATACTCCTGAAAGTCTATTGGAGGGGAGCATGGATCCAACAGGATTGCTGTGTTTCACAAATGAGATAAGGCAAAGCTTTTGTACTCTCCTAAGTGCTCCCAGAATGCTTTAAAATCCTCTCTTACTAGTTTTTAAAAGTACTTTTTTCCATTATTAATAGAAATCTCATTTGAACACGAGGTTTGATTAGTGACTAACCAAGTGAGTTTTATGACAGTTATTAATAAAATCATTCATGGTGGATCATTATGCTACCAGTACTACACTAAGATATTTTCACCCTATATAAAACAATTGCTTGTGCAGTACTAAACTAAACTAAATTGGTTGATTCAAATATAAGATTTTTGCTAAACACTGCAATTAAATACAAACATGAATATTATCTGTCAGTGCAAGAAACACTGAACTATAAAGATTAAAAGAAAAATCTGAATGTAACTATAATGGATTCCCCCCGCCCCTCCCTCCTTTAGGTTCATTACTGAAAAAGCAAAAAAGAATGTAAGTATAAGAAAAACAGTGTTACTGTCAACTTATTATTTCCTTAAGGATATTAAAGTGTTGAAAGATATTACAGTT
The DNA here is from genome assembly GCA_030761175.1 of Masticophis lateralis. NCBI lineage: Eukaryota > Metazoa > Chordata > Lepidosauria > Squamata > Colubridae > Masticophis > Masticophis lateralis. The sequence goes on from JAUDYJ010000001.1 coordinate 137,919,038, forward strand.
TTTAAAGAATAACAGGGATCTGTTTGGAAAAATAATAGCAGTAGCAACAACAAAAAGATATTTCATACTTTGTTCTGGCACCATACAAAGCAACAAACAATGAAAATAATTACAGTAAAATAAAAAAGCAGGGCAAACCATGAATGTGTTTAAGAAAGCAAAGTCAAACAAATGAATCTTCCTTGTTCTAACAAAAAGCTTTTGATTCTGGAGATAAAAATATAGCCAACCAGCTTGATAAGCAGCTATGTAAGTAGTCCTTAACTTACAGCCACAATTGGACCAGAATTTCTGTTGTTAAGTGCTATGACCATGAAATTAGTAGTGCCTGATTTTATGATATATATATATTTTGCTATGGTTGTTTAGCAAATCACAGTCATTAAGTGAATCTGGCTTACCCCATTGAGTCTGCTTGTCAGAAGCCCTCTGGGAAAGTTGCAAATAGTGATCATATGTTCCTGAGATGCTGCAACCATTGTAAATACATGTTGGTTGCCAAGCACCCAAATTTTGATCATGTGACCATGGAAGCACTGCAACCATCATCTTTTTTTCAACACTGTCATAATTTGAATGGACATTAAACAAATGGCCACAAGTCAAGGACTACCTGTAGATAGTCTTTTCTCCATGACTATATTACAGCTGCCTCTACTGTTTTGGTATTGGCTGTGTATAATATTCTGTGATTTGCCTTGAATGTCCCACCATTTTTATTCCTGGAATTTGGGGTTCTGGTATTTTGGGAGTGAGGGTGGGGAGTCCTCAGTTTCTTCACAGTATAATCATTTTACTTTCAGGTGTGACATCCCTTGTTCAATGCTAATTTTGCCTGTAATTTGTGCATTAGGAACTCTCCATCCTTGTCCTCCACTGTATTATTGTCAGGGCAGTGATATACACTAACACATATCTACAACAGAGGTGGTATTCAGCAGGTTCTGACCAGCTCTGGAGAACTGGGTAGTTGAGTAGTTCGGAGAACCGGTAAATACCACCTCTGACTGGCCGCACTCCCATCTATTCTCTGCCTCCTGAATCCTACCTGATCAGGAGGAAATGGGGATTTTGCAGTAAGCTCCTCTGGAGTTGGGAGGGAATAGAGATTTTACAGTATCCTTCCCCTGCCACACTCATCAAGCCACACCCACAGAACCGGTAGTAAAAAAATTTGAATCTTACTACTGATCTACAAGTCTCAATACAATCTGGATTCCTGGAATGTGCTTTATATTCTTAAAAATCACAAACCTAAACGTTAGATACATTTGAACAGTTGAAATCAACAGAGTATATAGTTATTTCCATGTCCTTAAAAAATGTAATGCATTTTTAATTTTTTTTTTAAAAAAAAACAGAAGATCAATACTGTTTGCAACTAAAGCATTCTATATTTGCAGTCCTCAGTTGGGAAGCAAATAAAACCAGAGGCAAAAAGTATTAACTCCAGATGTGGAAAAGCTGGTAGGGTTAGGGGTAGGGTTTAGTGCTAACCTAAAACGATAGCAGATAGAATATGCAGTTCTTTTTTTTTTAATGTAATAGAATCCTCTTACACACCCCCAGTGGAAAAATGTGCAGGTCCGGTATAGTGAGGTAATCATCTCAGAAGGGAGATTGTGGTGGAATGTAGTCTGGATTCTCAGGACGGAAGGGCTACATTCCAGAGGAGCAAAAGATAACGAAATTTAGATAGTTTGTCTGGGAGGAAGAGAGTCAAAACAGTTCCTCCTTAGGAGTCCTCAGTGTATATTTTTACTGGTGTAAGTAGTCTATTTTAATTTGGCAAGATGTCTGCCTATAGGTGAGGAACAAAAATGGAAACTGCTTAGAATAACCTCAGGGTGTCTTTCTTGGTTTTTGAAGCATATTGTGTTGGAGAACAGAAGGGCAGCCTGCTTTCATGTGCAATAAAAGATACTATCCCACTATAAATGATGAAGAAGCATCACATGACCAATGTAGTCAGAATATGCAATTGCATATGTATTTGAAGGGAATGCCGACTTGTTCTTCCCCTCAAGCAGAAAAAAAAAAGTGTGTTGGATCTGTCCTGATGGTGTGCTTGACCATTTTCATTTTGAGAGGCAGCTGGGTTGACACGTTAAATGTTGGAATGACACAAGGGCTCCTGTGGCGATTCTGCTGGCCTAGCCTCCGGGATGAGGTCTAGACAATCCCACAACCCTGTGGTGGGCTCAAAGTACGATCCAATTCATCAGACAGCAAGAAGGACTCAAGAGCGTGTTCTGGATACAATGAGCAATTTCTGTTACCAGAATGCTGCTTTTATTGACTACAGACAAAGGAAATAGGTGGCAACATTTCATAGGGCATAAGGACCTTTTAGTTATGTATAGAATCCCTACAGGCTCCCAAACTGTGAGGTGTCCTGTGGTGCAGGCAGAAAGGTGTGAAGTACCATGTACTTACAAAATAAGTCCACCTTTCCCAAAGTTACAGTGGATTGTTTTCGTTATTTATTGGTATTGATTTTGGTATTTGGACTTTAGGAGAGCTATGGAAATTAAGATAACACTACAGGGAGAAGTGGTGGCAAAAAATTCAGGAACCCAAGCTCTAAAAAAAGGATTATGTTACAGTCTGCTGATACTTGCAGAGCGATGGAATTGCAGAGACCTTAGAGTACGCTTAAGCGAGTAAGAGCTTCATTAATGGGTCCTAGCATTATCATAAATGAAAAACTACTGATGCAGCTTTATGGCATTTCAGCTGCTATCTTAATGGTTCTCTGGGATTTCGAGCATTTGAAAAGTGGGCATTGAAGGCCTCCTTCTGAAAAGGAAACAAACAACAAACAAACAAACACACCAAAACCCCATACTCTAAATATTATTCAAACAAAATGGAACAAATGCATCTCGCTAAAACTGTTTTTCAGCTGATTATTTTGCTAAGTGGCCCTTACAAACAGCAGGTGTCATAATGTGATTGATTAATTCTACCCATTGATTTCTAGCTCCAGTGAAAGAGGTCCACTACCCACCATCATGAATAAACACTGCCCAGCAACCACTCTGTCACAAAAAGCCACAAACAAGGGCTCAGCAAGGTGCGTTTCATTCATATGCAGACCCATCTGTCAGGCTGACTAAATTAACATCCTTTTTTTTTTAATGGACTTAAAAGGACTTAATGGCTTTCAGAATCCTCTATTCGTGTATAGTTTCGGCTGCTGAAAAACATTCAGATTTTGATAAAAGTGCTTTGTTGTTTTTCAGAAGCACCTTCAGAAACAGAGGCGAAAGAGGCGAAAGAAGAGATCCGAAGGAGTTTCATGGTTTGTTATATGTTTTTGGAACATTTGGAATGACTTCTATCAATTAGTGTGATTTTTTTAGTCCATGGGATGCCACTATTCATTTAATTGTACTCTGCAAGGGTAGAGCTTTGAACTACGACAATCAGCACCATGCTGATATTTGTAAGATGGTGTGTATATGTGAGCAAGTGACAGAGGGAGGCAGACACACACAGAGAGAAAATGTTAGATAAATAATGTACAAATGTACAAATAAATCTCTGTCTGGTCTATAGCAAGTTTGCAAATTCAGTATTTATATTTCATAAAATAACCCCCCCCCCCCATTCTATTATTTTAAAATATAGGTTTACTCCACAACAGAGACATTTTGTACACATCTTTTCCAAATTTTACATCAAACGTCATATTAAAATGAATACTTCAATTATTCAAAAGATAACGCCCCAATGTTCGGCTTATTCTAGGATATGTTGATTGTGCCCGTTTGTTAATCATCTCAATTTAAATTCTCCAATCATGGCCTAACAGTATCTCATACGATAAGCAACTAACGTGCAAGACATTCCTCGATTCGGTGAAAAACCTTTGAAAGGTTATGTTTCTTTAAACTAATTGCCTTGCTGGGAAGCCCTGGAAAATACTATCTAAAAGGAGAGCAATGCTTGCTCAGGGCAAGCCACAGCTGAGGGTGCACATTAGAACTGGAAAGTCCTTTTAATAGTCAATTGCAGTGAGTAGAACTACAATCATCCCAAGAGGCCACTTGAAGTGCAGGGACGTGGCTTGCAATCAACTACTTTGAAGCTCTTGACTAATGGCATAAAATAATTTTCTGGGACACCCATTTATATTTCGTATCTGTGCTGAAGAGATATAATGAAAGATTCATCTAGTAGGTTTGGACTACTCATTGGATTAGAAGCGGGTAACTGTGTCTCAGCTTTAGGAAGAAGGCAGTGGCAAAACACTTTTAAAAATGTTTCCAAGAAAACTGTAAGGGCGATTTGTATGATACTGTGAGACTAGCCAAAGCCACCATAGCTAAAAGTGGTGAAAACACCTAAGCAGGGTGCACAAAAGCCAGGAAAAGCTCCCTCAGGGAAAGGAACCAAGTCATTAAGGAAACAAAAGGACAAAAGTTGGGCCTAAGACCAAGGGTGGGTTCTACTTACCTTTACTACCAGTTCGCATTGTGCCCATGTGCACACGTGTGCTTCGCTCATAAGCCCGTGTACTCTTCTGCATATGTGCAGATTGCCTATGATGATGTCCGGGTCAGTGGGCGGAGCCTCTCACTGGTTTTACTACCAGTTCTTGCAAGCCGGTCCAAACCAGGGGCAACCCACTACTGTCTAAGCCCCCCCCTAAATCTTACTAACAACTGATAAAGGAATGAACCTGAGCACATGGGAAGCCTCTCTCTACCAACAAAGCAAGGACTTTAGGGGATAAAAGGGCCTGCCCATTTTTTGAGTCGTTTTGGGATCCAAACTTGATGATTTCCATCCCTCTGGCTAGTGCCTGATAGCAGGGCTTTGGGTAGGTATGGATGATTGTAACTTACAATCAATAAAGTTTATTTAAATTCACTAGGTCTCCATGTATTAATTTTGTTTCATGCGTCCTGGAAGGGGAAAAAATGAACACGTCTGTGTGTAGTGGAGAGGAAACATCCTCTACATTAGAGTTAGCGTCATCTTTTAATCGGGCACTCACAAATTGTTTTCCTAAAATTTTTGATAGACGTCCTCTGTACTTCACATTCTTTATATTGCAGAGTGGTGCCATTGATTGGGAGCTGAGCGGGATATGTACCCTGGTGTTTTGAATAGTCCAAGTCTATGCTGACACTTAGCTAGCAGAAGTGGCCAGTGATCAGTAATGCAAATCTGACCTAAAGCAAGGAAGAAGTGGGGGAACGTATGAAGTTAGAGTGCTACTTCCGAATTGTAATGTTTTATTTCTCATTAAGTAGGAGAAATAGAGTGGACTCTAAAACCTTCAAACAGAGGTTCTCCCCCCAGATTTTAAATATGCATATAACGAATAACTCCCTGTTCAAGGAGGATGCTATTGACTGTTGCTATGGGTTTAGGCAGAGCGAAAGGATGCAACTGAAGAGTTTGTAGTGAATCACTCATTTTGTACTTTCCCATTTGCTGAACTGAGATAATAAGCAGGAAGATTCAAAGCCCTTTGATGCTTAATATTGTTCTCTTCTCAACAGGTTGCAGTCGAGGCCAAGGGTCACTGGAGAACAGGAGAAAACTGAGCTGACTGATTTATTTTCTGCCGATGGAAGATGGAACATTAGCCCAGAGCTTTGAGAGATTAAAAAAAAAAAAAAAAAAAGATTAGGTTTCTCTTTTCTGTGCCTCAGTGGCACCATGGGGCAAAGTGGGCTCCTGTTCCTATTCTCACAGAAGCTGTAGCAACTTGGTTCAATTTCACACTTGGTGTGCTGTTATATTATTTTGATCCAGTTCTACTATTCATTCTCTCTCTTTCTCTCTCTTTCTCTTTCTCTTTCTCTCATGCACACACAGAGACACACAGAGATACCCCTTTTATGTAGGATTTTCTATTTACCACACAAATAAGTTAAATTCTGGGTATTGTTTATAAAAAGCAAACTAGACTCTTACATGGAAAAAAATCTGTGTAATCATTTTGTTTCCTTATGGGGATTAGCCATGTAACATGTGAACCATGAAAGTATACATTTTTATCTTAATAAGTGTACGGGTAGTCCTCGAGTTATGCCCACAATTGAGCCCAAAATTTATGTTGCTAAGTGAAACAGTTAAGTGAATATTGCTCCGTGTTTCTTGCCACAGTTGTTAAGTGAATCATTGCAGTTGTTAAGTTAGAAACATGGTTGTTAAGTGAATGTGGCTTTCCCATTAACTTTGCTTGTCAGAAAGTCATAAAATAGGATCACACAACTCTAGGACGCTGCCACTGTCATAAATACGAACTAATTGCCAAGCATCTGAACCTTGAACAAGTGACCATGGGGATGCTGCAACTCTCGCAAGTGCGAAAAATGGCCATAAGTCACTTTTTTCGGTGCCATAGTAACTTTGAATGGTCACTAAATGAATTGTTGTAAATCAAGGACTAGCTGTACTTAGATCAGCTGCAATTCTTTCAACAGTCCTCTTGAACATGGGAATAGCAGTATTGTCCTATTGAAGAGAATCACTGAGCTCCACACCAAAAACATTTGAATCAACCTTGCCATCCCAGATATTCTGAGTAAGGGGCCAACAACTAATTGGCCTAAATTAAAGACATTTCAGAGGAATCTAAAGGGGGTCTATTGTGTCATCTGCTCTCTGGAATAGTATCTTCCCCAAGTTTTATCTGACTTCCATCCTAATGTTGTTCTGAACTCTTGGAAACCTGGCTGTTCTCCCTGCAGGTTGTTTTGTGCTGTTTTACTTGATTTCTGTTCTGTTCTGGATGTTTGTGATTGGTTTCTTTACTGTTACTGTTCCTGCTTTTCAAGTGCCAGCAACCCAGGATATGTATTACTAATATACTGTATGTGTGTGTGTGTATCATCTACATCTATCTCTATCTCTATCTCTATCTCTATCTCTATCTCTATCTCTATCTCTATCTCTATCTCTATCTCTATCTCTATTGGAGTGAAATTAAATGGACTCTGGGGTATGGTAGAGGACAGGAAGGCCTGGAGGAACGTTGTCCATGGGGTTGTAATGGGTTGGACATGACTTTGCAACTAACTACAGCAATCTATCTATCTATCTATCTATCTATCTATCTATCTATCTATCTATCTATCTATCTATCTTTCCACACACCGGTAGATAGATGATAGATAGATAGATAGATAGATAGATAGATAGATAGATAGATAGAGATAGATAGATAGATAGATAGATAGATAGATAGATAGATAGATAGATAGATAGATATAGAGAGAGATGAGAGAGATGATAGGTAGGTAGGTAGGTAGGTAGGTAGGTAGGTAGATAGATAGATAGATAGATAGATATAGATAGATATACTTTATGTATATGTGTTTGTATGTATTTCTGTCTATCTATCACTTTTATATACTTCATGGGTTTTGTCATGATTGCTGCTGATCCAATATTGATGAAACTTATTAAATAATATGTTGTGCAACCATTAAGTGTTACTAATGTTTGACACTAAATTATATTAATGGTTAGCATAAATCTCAATGGGTAGCATTAAGGCACTTTTGTCTCCCAATATAGGTTAAAGGTTTTGTAGTACCTATGTAAATAATGCACATATCCGTTGGAAAAGAGTGTTCTTCTCCCTCCAAGTGTATCGCCGGTTCTATATTCTATATTCCCTCTTGGACAAAAGATATGAACAAGCCAAAGGAACTTAAACCCCAAAGAAAAAGTATGTTCAGTATTTAATGGAAACTCTGTAATCCTGGAATATATTTTACATTAGGTTTCCTTGTCTATGTGTGAATGTCAGAAATGGATAACAAAGGTATGGCAATGTTTCATCCATTCTATAACCAGGGCTGGGCTGCTGGGGTTCTCAGGGGTTCGGGAGAACCTCTAGTTAAGATTCTGTGCAGTTCAGAGAACCCCCCCCCCCAAATCCCACTCCTGGCTGGCCCCACCCCACCCCTCCCAGGAGTCCCCACATGGCCCATTTTGGATGCGGGTAAGTGCAGGATGCACGCAGAAGCTCGGGGAGGGCAAAAAACAAGCCTACTGGAAGTTTGGAAAGAACTTCAGAACCTCCAGAGGGCTTCTGGAACCTGGAGAGGCTGTTTTTGCCCTCCTGGAGGCTCAAGGAAAGCCTTTGGACTCCAGGGAGGACAAAAATGCCCCTCCCCCCCACCATGGTGCAGGAGGCCAACTAGACCACGCCCACCATGGCCACACCCACCCAGCAACCGGGCAGAGAACCCCTTGCTAAAATTTTTGAAGCCCACCCCTGTCTATAACTAAGGATTAACCTTAACTGACTCAGGGAAATATGGTGAAGTTATCCTTTCATTCTGTAAGATGTGGAAGTGCATAGTTTGTTACAGAAAAAGATTCAAAAAGAGAACTTAAATGTCAAAGGAGAAATTTGTACTCCTTTCTAGAAGGGTAGACTCTTCAGCTGAAAAGGGAGAACAGGGACTACTGTGCTCACAGCATTCTCTCTATTTATGACCCTTCTTACAGATAGTCCTCAACTTACGACCACAATTGAATCCAACATTTCTCTTGCTAGGTGAGACAGCTGTTAAGTGAACGTTGCCCCCATTTTATGACCTTTCTAATCATAGTTAAGTGAATCACTGCAGCTGTTAAGTTAGTAGCACAGTTGTTAATTGAATCGGGCTTTCCTATTGACTTGGTTTGTCAGAAGTTTGCAAAAAGTGATCGCATGACCCCAGAGCACTGCAACTGTTATAAATATAAACCAGTTGCCAAGCATCTGGATTTTGATCATATGACCAAGGGGATGCTGCAACCATTGTTAAGTGTGAAAAACAGCCATAACTCACTTTTTTTTCAGTGCTGTTTGTCAGAGTATGAATATTCATGGACTGGAATAGATCAGCCAATGGGGACTGAATGGAGACATGGTAACAGGCTCAGTCAATGAACGCAGTTTAGAAACAGAAACTTAAGCTAGAATTCTGGGTGTGGCTTAGGCAACTGAGTCTGTGCAGAAGCTCTGTGCTCAGCTCTGAAATGAAACAAGCCTGGGCTAGTCTGCTCTGCTTAAATGAAACTAGTTTGCTCTGCTGAAATGAAACTAACTGTTCTCTCCTGTCTTTTGCTTGTAATTGCTAATAAGTTGAAAAAGAATCTATATTGGTATTGTACCTTTATCTTCATGTATTATTATGTATATAAAGAAGTTAATGAATCCTGCTGCATCAGTGCGTGCTTTCTGGACTTGTTTTTGCAGCAAACTCTGACACTGTTGTAATTTTGAACCATCACTAAATGAACGTTTGTAAGTTGAGGACTATCATTCCAAATTTTAAAACAACCATAAAGCTTCCATGAACAGAGAAGACTCTACTACAGAATATTATCTTATCATATGGAGAATTACAAGAAGGAAGATAAAAGCAGAGCTAGCATCTATGCCCCTATTCTCCCTTTTTAAGACCAGCATTCACCCACATCAAAAGCACTTTAGCAGAATTAAACTGAAGGTAAATTAGGTCATTAGGTTAAAACAAAGTCATTCTTCTCCCTTGGCTAAGACTGCTTCCCCCTCTCCCCTTGGCTAAGACTGTTGCTATTTTGAATAGCTTCAGGATATATTACTTGAGATGTATCCATGCGTATCAAATTCAGGCCTTATCATGGTGCTTGAATGCATGATAAACCCCACCATTTAAATTCAAACTTATGCAGCTAATTTCTGAATATACAATCAAACCCAGAGTTGTTAAATTTAAATGCAAAGCAAACTTTATAAAGGGAAGTCTAACAAATTTCTACTGCAAAACACCAGATACAAAACATTACATGACAACCAAGAAATCAAAAACTTCTAATTTATGGTTAGGTTCTTTGGATTTTTGCAGTTCATTTCTGACAGCCTAGTACTGAATATGATCTTAGAATCATAATATATACATTAATGCAGAAGAATGTGATTCAACAAAGTTCATGCTATAAGACAATTGGATAGTATTCAGAATGCCAGGACTTACTTTTTTAGAAAGAAGGAAATGGAAGACAATTTATCATACCAAAAGCAAATTATCACTGTCATTTTAAAACCATAAATTCTGTTTCTATTCAAATGCATAGAAATAGACCCGTGGAACTCTAAAAATATTCCTAGCCATGTTTGTGATTTATACCGATTAAAACAAGTATCATTGATAAAGCTAAAATTTTGTTAATAAACCTGCCACAATTACACAAATGGGTATCTGTTGTCCCAAAGGTGCTTTTTCAAGAGGCAACTGGACTTCCTTGTTTTTCTTTGAAGACATCTTGCTTTTCATCCAAGAAGCTTCTTCAGCTGGATGAATGGGGAATGGAAGAGCCAAAGTGGTGCAGTGGTTAGAATGCAGTACTGCAAGCTACTTCTTCTGACTGCCGGCTGACTGCAATTTAGCAGTTTGAATTTCACCAGGCTCAAGGTTGACTCAGCCTTCCATCCTTCCGAGGTGGATAAAATGAGGAGCCAGATTGTTGGGGGCAATATGCTGACTCTGTAAACCGCTTAGAGAGGGTTGTAAAAGCACTCTGAAGTACTATATAAGTCTAAGTGCTATTGCTATTTATACTCCTTGCAGACAGCTGGTCATTTGCATCCTTTCAGAGAGTCATTGAGGCCACCTGGAGGTTTATCTGTATCCTCAGGGTTGCCACACCCATTTGCACAACTCAGATGACCCTGAGGACACAGATAAATCTCCAGGTGGACTGAACAACTCTCTGAAAGAATGCAAATGTCCAGCTGTCTGCAAGGAGTATAAATTCTTCCGTTCCCTATCATCTAGTCAGAGCTGAAGAAGTTTCTTGGATGAGAAATGAAATGTTTTCAAAGAAAAACCAGAAAGTCCAGTTGCCTCTTGAAAAAGCACCTTTTGAACAACCATGACTTGGATGACTGAGAATCTCCATAGACATGGGTATCTGTTTCTTTAAATCACAATTGGACTGATATTAATAAGAAAAAGAGCAGGAGATTTACTTGAGAAAGCAGTGTGGGACAGGTTAGCATTTTATTTCATGCCTGCTGAAATGATCTTTTCGAAAGACCTCAAGAGACGAAACTTTGGATCTTTGATTACATGTAGATCAGTTTTTCTTAGGCAGTACAGGTTGTCCTCGACGTACAACCACAATTGAGCCCAAAATGTATGTGTCTACGTGAGAAATTTGTTAAGTGAGTTCTGCCCCACTTTACCACCTTTCTTTCCACATTTGCTAAGTGAATCACTGTACTTGTTAAATTAGTAACATGGTGGTTAAGTGAATCTGGCTTCCCCATTGATTTTGCTTGTCAGAAGGTTGCAAAAGGGAATCACATGATCCCAGAAAGCTGCAATGGTTATAAATGTGAATCAATTGCCAAGTGTCTGAATTTTCATCACATGATCATAGGGATGCTGCAACAGTCGTAAGTGTAAAAAATGGTCATAAATAACTTTTTTCAGCCCTGTTGTAACTTTGAATGGTCACTAAACGAACTGTTGTAAGTCGAGAACTACCTGTGCAATGTATCCAAGTCTTTGGGAGTTATTTCTATGCAGACCATCAAAGAAGTCTTGGATAAGACAAATTATAAGTGATCTAGCTCATTGGAGACTGCATTAGAATCAAGCTAAAATCATATCACTGGACAGAGCCCTTTGGTGTAAGGCATTGTATCAAAAGCTTGTGGCATTATAGCATCCACAATGGCCTGTTTGTTGTGAAACTCATCCAATTGTACACAAAAAAGATCAAGTTTAACAAATCTCTTTTAATGGTGAATACTGAGTGCATGTGTATATGGAATAACTTATATAGGAATAAATTAATGCTACATTTCTTACCAATAGGCTATAGGTGAACAAAGGTTCCAATCCTTATATAGTATGCTAGATCCAGAACTTTCTGTTGGAATAAAGTCTAGTAGGAAGTAGGCTTTTTTACAGAGCAGAGGAAGTTCTTGGAAGTTCGGATTCCTAACCCAGGCAGTTGCAAGATGACAAAAAATTGCTGTAGTAATTGAATTTGCTTCCTAAAGACAACTCAGCATTTATTTCACTTCGTATTTTTATAAGGAGTTTCTGAAAGTTCATCAAAATATTTTTATTATCAGAATGCAAAGAATTGAGTGTTGTTTGTTTTAGACAATAATGTGAGGTGTGGGGTGTGGGGGAGAAATTTGATAGATTCAGCTACTATATCCTCACCCCAGTTGCTCCCATTGTCTTGAACTCTTTGCAACAATTGACTCTCACCCCTTAAATCTTTGAAGAACCAAACAAAAGGATATTTCAAGTTACTGTTTATGCTGTTAACAGGCAGTGTAAAGTTGGATAATGTATGTCCAAAGTCAACAGTGTTTAGTAATTTACTACCAACAAAGCACTACTGATTAGACAAGACAAAGGAGAAAAAATGTCTTCAGGGAGGAAAATATCAGCTAAAAATAAAATTTGCTTTGCTTCTTGAAGATAAGGAATTAAGCAAATAATAACGGAGGTTTGCAAATGAAACAGAGTCTCATAGGATGTTTATCTGAAAGATGCTGGAGGAATAATACAAAGTATTAAAAAGTTTAAAGCTTTCAGGAATGGTTTAATGGAATAATACTTGAGGACACTATGTCAAAAAGTTAATGCAGGAGAAGATCAAAACTGTGCTCCAGGAGTGAAATCCACCAGGTTCTGACAGGTTCTGGAGAACCGGTGGCAGAAACTTTGAGTAGTTCGAAGAACTGGCAAATGCCACCTCTGGCTGGCCCCAGAGTGGGGTGGGAATGGGGATTTTGCAGTATCCTTTCCCTGGAGTGGGGTGGGAATGGAGATTTTGCAATATCTTTCCCCTGTCACACCCACCAAGCTGTACCATGCCCACAGTACCAGTTCACCACTGCTATGCTCTATAATTTTGATTGAAACTACACTGAAGTTGCTGACCAGCCATGACTGAAGGGCAATATCCGAGTGTAGGTGAAGGATAGGGAAATCACTAAGGCGAGAATGAGCTCAGAAAATAATGGAGGGGAAAGGGGAAAGGAAAGCAAACATTCCTAACTTATATGGGCTACTCTGGACTTACTTCTTTGTCTTTCACCCCTTTTTATTTACTTGGACCAGAAAACAAGGTAGAATAGCACAACCAATCCAATCTTCCCACTGTAGTGTATAGAGCAGGGGTGTCAAACTTGTGTCATCACGGCAGCATCACATGACATATCAGGACTTCGCTAAACCAGGCGGGGACAGGGCCAGCAAATGATGCATCTGGCCTGTGGGCCACAAGTTTGACACCTCTGGTATAGAGGCTCTTCTTAAATCAATTGGCAATGCCTTTTAATGCAGACCTAAAATAACCCTGTTAAAGGCAGAAGAGGACAGAGGCCACACTTTTCCCCTCAACGCAATAGAGGACCTGGAAACAATTAGCTACCATCCCTCTCAGGCTTTGCATCCCCAAAGTTGAGGAAAAGGAGACCAATACCTTGTACTCTGAAAACCAGAGAATTATGGGAGATGACATTTAGGAAGTAAAAAACCTAACCAAACCCAAGAAGTCCCACTGATGTTATTGTTGACAAGAAGTTGCAAACTTAAATACTGTGTTACATTTGACATTGTCATGTCATTTTTTTGTAGTCCTGAATTCATCTGGAAGTGGGTGGGAGAGAGGAAAGCTGCTGCTATGACAAGTTATAACGGCATAAGTTTGGGTAAAATGTTCTTTATTCTCAGATTTCAATTACTGATTCTGTATGAAGGGGAAAGTATACCAGGAACTTGTTTCACTAGAAATAATAACAATTAATATAATCTGGATATGAGTTAATAATGTCCAAAGTAGGATTAAAATATGCAAGTAACAATTAATAGCTGGGGAAAAGAGGGGATGGAGAAAGAGAAAGTTGCTACTTGAAATGCTCTTTTTATTCATTTTAAATTACCCTTTTGTTTTCCTTTGTAATTTTTAAAATAAATTCTTTCAATATGTTCATATAATCCTTTTTTATTTTTGCTTTGCTTGCATGCCTTAACCAATAATAGACAGATTTTAAAAATTCAACAGTTCGAATTTTTTAGATTTTAGCCTTTCCAATAACAAATGATGTTTTGAAATAATTTTATATCATTTGTCATTGGGGATGCAGTGAAATTAACACTTTATTTTTTTTTATTTTTGGAGAAAGAAGAATCAAAAGACAAATTTACGATTCCAAAGCCTTGATTACTCTAGCTATGGATGTCTGCAATGAATGATGGCATCAATTTGTTGTCTGTAAATACACATCTTCCATGTTTCTTCTCTTTTACCCTTTTTTCCCTTTTATAATTTTGTGTATGTTTCTTTGTTTTTTGTATTCAGTTAATAATATTTTTTTATTTAAAAAACAGTTCAGGCTATTGTTGATCATCCAGACTTACCTAATTTGGTGTGGGCAGCATTTTTACTGTGAACTCTCATCACAATGAATAGGTATCACGTTCTGCCCCACAAACTAGCTATTAAACACAAATCTAGATTATTGCATAAACCCACCCTCTGTAATTAAGATTCAGTGTGTTTCATGGATTAAATAATGACATCATCATGACTCAGTTTAACATAGGAATGCTTTCTGTTTAAATGCTCAATACACAGATGCTCCCTAAATGTAATGCATTCTGTCACTTATTCTGATCATCCAAAAGGCTCTGCTGTGGACAGAAAAACAGGAAGAAAAGTGCACTGTATCATAGTAATAATGATTATGCAACATATTGCAGTATGTATATCAAAAGCTCAGGCAGAAAATAAAGGGCTGTTGCTGAATTAAGTTTGAATACTGTGTTTATCTTGAAGTCTCCCCCCCCCCCCCCCCAAGAATAATAGGCAAGTACAGTATGATGGAGCAAGAGCACAGAAATCTCTCCAATTCTTTCCTCTGTACCATTTTTTCTTCTAAATTGTGCATATTTCTCCAGAGATCTCCCTGCTTTCTTCAGTGACACTATTTTTTCTATAGCATTTTTCTTGTTAGCTCATCCTCTGATTCCACCAAACACATAAACAGGATTTTGTACTGACTTTTACCAATATTGAAAAATATTGAAATATTGAAAACTAAATAAAATTGAATAGCCTTCATTTAGCCCATCAGTTTGCTTTGCTTTTCCTTTGTGAGGTGATGCTTCATAATGGTGCTGACAAGTAGATGAGCTCACAAAGGGGAAGTAAATAAAATCTTTGGGCTGTCTGAATAAAAACTGCTCACTGATGAGTTTTTCTCTGTGTGCACGTTGACAAGTGGTAGCTTAGATCACATTTTGGCTTTATTTAACTTTTCAGTATTTATTTGCTTGCTTATTTATCTTATTTAATCTATTTATTTATTTAGATTCATTTACACACAATATTTATCTGTTATTTATTTATTATACTTATATTTATTTATTATATTTACTCTATTTATTTTAGGATTAGTTTAGTTTAGGGCATTAGGGATGGAAACTCCTCTTTGAGGTAAGAGAACTTCTGTTCTATTTATTTATTTACTTGCCAATTTGCATGTGTAACTCTAGGATTAGTTCAGGATTCAACATTCTATCTGCTTCTTTGGCAATTACTTTAGGGAAATTGTTGAAAAAGTGGTGGGCTTAAGACTTGGGCAGAAATAGTACTGGTTGCCCCTGGTGGATGACAGGCTCAGGACCTGGTTGGGGAAATGCACCTTTCTTGGTTCTTTTACATTTCTAGAGGCTTAGGTATTATTCACCAAAACATCCTGGACTGCTTATAAGAGTAGGAAGTTGAGAGCAACTTATAGTGATTCTGCCATGTGCTAGGTTGGTGATACCAGTTATTGGAAATAAGGGAGGAGCTACAGCTGGCTAGGAATGCAATTCAGGTGATGTCATGAGGGTTGTTGCTTAACAATGGTTAGTGAGGGTCTTCATGCTATGGTTAGAGGGACATCAGGATCAACTAGCTGAGTTGATTCACTCTAACTCTCTAAATAAGATTAGCATACCGGATCCAACTGAACTTTTGTTCTTATTAATCCTTTTTTTCATAACTGGGAAAATCTACCATATGTGTATTTTTAAAAAATCCAGTTGGCCTTCTATGTTTAGAATCCTTTCTTTCAAAATTGAGTTGACTTTAGTTGGAAGAGGAGAACAACCATTTAGCCAGTGAAATGTCTCGGCTTTTGAGGGAGAATAAGGAGCTGCAGAACAAAATGAAAGACAATCCAGAAAGTGAGTATTATTTTAAGTTAACAACATTTTAATAGTTTTCATTCTAAAAAGAAAAGTGATTTATTTCATCTTTGACTGTACAATCTCTAGTTCTTTTGTTATTTTTTTTGCCAGGAGATACTGACAGAGATGAGGAAAGGGAATATGAGGTGTTAAAGGAGAAATATGAAAAGGACCAGAAAGCCATCAGCAGAGTGAAGACTGTAAGTATCATATGTGATAGTAAGAAATTAGAACAACCTCTTTAAGTGAGATTTTATAACACATTAAAAGTTAATTTTGATTGTACTTCATCAATTTCTTTTTACAGGAGGTCTCAAAAAAAAACTGAGAAAAAGAAAGAATTGGTAAGAGCTCAGGAGCAGGCAGTTGGTGACGTGTGCTCCCAACTCGAATCTCTACCCGTCCAGGGAAGACCATGACGGTAAGATTTGTCCTTCCGTTTCTTGGAGAGAAATAGACGTGTTTCAATTGATGACTCTCTATTTCATTCTAAAATATTTGTTTAATATTTTTCAGTCTCTGCCAGAGAACAGTCAGAAGAGAAACCTGATTACATACAAAAGGTAAATGATACAGTTCTTAAAACATTACATATTTTTATTCTGTAGAAAAATTATCTTGCAACATTTGGTACTAAAAATAAAATCAATTTTGCCACACAATGTTTATTCTTTTACAGTATCTAGGTGTTAAGTGCAACCATTTCACTTTGTATTGCAATCAAGGAAATGATGATTCCCAACCATGGATCATAGTAGAGACGGAGTAAGTATTTTGATATATGTCTTTGCATCATTCTGAATATAGGCAATATTTCTGTGAATCTGAATGCTGAAGTAATGTTTATACCTTTTTAAGCTTAAATTGATAAAACAAACAATGCAGAAAATAATATTGTATCATTTCCCTTTTTAAAGAAACTCATCAGGACTTGCAGTAATCTTGGCACCATGATTTTTATATGCCAAGTGTTTAATATCTGCTGCTGTTAAAACAAGTGGACTAAAGTATGAGTCCCAACATTTCTTTGCCGCTTTAAAATAGGGATTGATTTTGGCATGAGTAGGCCTCAGCAGCCAAGAGATCAGATTTGCACTACACACTAAGAGTTTTCCTTGCAGTTTGAGGGACTGGGGGAAAATCCTTCGACTGACAGCTATAGTGTAAGTAAATGGGCCACTACTTTCAGAAAGCTTTAAAAATCAAATCAAAGAGCACCACTGAAATTCATAGTTTAAAGTCCAAGATGAGATCTAGTGAAATGGGAAAACTTTGAGAAATGTTGCTGAATTAAGATTTCATATTGGAGTCTTTCATGATTAACTTAAATTTTTGCTACTATCTGTGCTTCTGCTACAACAGTGAAATCTTCCACATTTGAGAAGAGAGGGAAAGACGAGAGCAATTGGAGTCTAAGAATATTCCCAGGATTTCTCAGGTATACCTATTCAAAAATGTTTAATCAAATATAACATAGACAAAGATGAGGTGCCTTGTTTATTGAACAAATGTGAAATAATCATATTGAGTGGCAGTTGTTTCAAAAGAGATTTACATAGGAGTCATGCAAAAACAGTGAAGAAAAAATTTCTCTCAATTTTTCTATGAATTTTTCTGAGATTTTCAAATTCTTCAGAATTCTATACCAGGGATGTAGAAGAGCCAAGGATGGCCTATAATTAGGCTATAACATAAAATAAGAAATTTTAGATGGAATGCATTCTCTCATGGCATTAGAAATAGAATTTAGATGGTTTGTCTTGATATGATTGGCTGAATTGTACTAAGGGCCAATGTGATGAAAAATCTTGTTAATATTCTGCCTGCCAAGTTTTGCTGAGAAGTTATTCATCAGTTTAAATTATTGTCTCTTTTAATTTAAGTACTTTTTATTAGATAAAAATTCTGTTTGATATATAATTTAATGTGTTAGTTGTTTTTTTTCATTGAAATACTTATATTTTTTTCAAAATAGGAAGATCTGGTTTCTCTTCAAATACAGGATTGTACTAATGTAATTCTATTCTGACCTATTTCTTTTTAATCCAGTGAATTCAAAGACACCTGTAGTCCTTTTTGGGACTCCCTCATTTTATGGCTTAATCCAACCAGGGACAACCAGGACCGGCTGGATTGCTGTGGCTAAGAGATGTAATCACGTGGCATCACCCTTTACACCTCTTCATTTAATAACAACAGTGACCATTCGTCCAAATTTGATACCATTTGAAGTTGTTACATGAAGACTACCTTTATTGTGAAAATTCTCCTTCACCATCAAATACGCTCCTGGAGAAATTGCTTTTGGCATCCCCTTCTTGTTTGGAAGTCAAAGTGAGGAAAAAGCTTCCAGCAATTTGAATGTGATGCAGGTGGTTGTGCCCTGGATGTTTCTGTCCTAAGTACCTGGATTGTTAAGAAAGAAAAACTCAAGAACGCCCATGGGGAAGACATCAAGTGTGCTTTGGCCAAGAGCCTTGCCAGCCAAGTTAATACATTCCACCTGGCCAAATGTCCAACCTCCTCCTCACTAGAGGAGCCAGACAAACAGTGTCTCTACCATAAAATATATGATGAGATGTAATTAAAAGAGACACATACCAGCTTAGTCATTGCCCGGGTTACAGGAATTGTATTAGGTTTTGGAGTTCCTGGTCATTTGGTGGAAAATGTCCACGACTTATGGCTTCTGACTGAGTAACCAGGACCAGCACCCTTGGCAGAAGTAACTCAAATTGTAAAGGCAAACCAGGGGGAGCTGTCAGTAGAAGAAGCCAGCACAGCTATTGAATTGTTTACATTCAAAAACCAGGACTCTATTCTTTGTCTCAGAAACAATAAAGCTCTCTAATGAAAGTAGTTGAAGAATTGAAACAAAGAATCACTGAGCATCTTACACAAACACAGAATAAGGTTCCCCCATTGAAGCCTCCAAAGAGGTTCCAAAGATACAGCTAGCACAAGCATTGAAAGATGCCAGTACTGTAGTAGCAAATATAAACAGCAGCTCACTACAATAAAATCCAACTAATATCTAGCATAGCTGCATTTATAACTGAATACCTGGGATGCAAAATCAATAAAGATGGTACACTATCAAAATGTAATTTCAAGCTGGAAGATAAGATCAGAAAGCTGTGATCAGATGCAACCAGGCTGGAACCAATGAAAGAAGAGAACCTGAAGAACAAGACCAAATAATACTGGATCAAGAAATGTCACCTGAAAACAAAGAAGATTAAGGAAGCATTAGAAATAATAAACCAGCAAATAACAGTTACAGCCAAGAAGATCAGCAGAATAAAGTTCAAATTCCACATTACAGGCAGAATCTCCAATTTCAATCCAATCAGAAATATTCCTCCCAATCCATCAATTGAGAGGTTGTATCAAATCAATCAACACTTGACAAGGAAAACACCATGCAGTTCCGGGTACAGACATGGGATAATCCAAAAAAATAGAATAAGAACACAGCTTGGCTAAAGGGGGTGGATAAGAATTTTTTTAAAAGGCTTAAATAAAAGAAGAATTGATCAGCACCAGGTGAAGATGAACTGCATGGTTTTTGGTTGAAAAATCTGACTGGTTTATGCCCATTCATTGTCAAGCAGTTATACTGCAACGAGATAAAATTGCAGAGTGGCTAACATCTGGCAAAACCTACCTGATAATGAAAAATCCAGCAAAAGGGCAGCACCAGGCAACTACTGGCCAAATACCTGCTTACCAACAACTTTCAAATGGCTAATGTATGGTACCTGATACAGTCCAACACCTTCTGGCTGAAAACAAGCTCTTTCCACCTGAGCAGAAAGGAAACTGCCCCAACAGCAGAGGAACAAAAATTCAGCTCCTGGTTGACAAGATGATTCTGGGAAACTGCAAGAGAAGCAAGACCAAACTGAATGTAGCATGGATTGATACAAGAAGGCATTTGACTCTATGTCCCATGATTGGATAATCAAGTGCCTAAAAATGGCATGAGTCAAAAGAAACTACAGAAGCTTTTTCCAAGGTCTATGGCACAAAAAGAGACATTGCTAATCAATGGTGAGAGGATGGGAGAGGTTAATAATAAAAGAGAGGAATATTTCAAAGAGATTCGTTATCACCATTACTGTTTGTCATCGCACAAAAATACTGAAGAAGAAGAAACAGGTCAGTTTAACATGAAGCTTGTGAAAAAGGCAACTAAAGAAAACAAAGGGATTAATAAAGCAAAATGCAAGCTGATAAATATAAGAAAGTTTTTGCATTAAAATGTGAAGATGAGTCTGTGTGTACAGGAAATGTTAGAAATATTTGGAAAATACAAATATCAAGATCATTCAAAATTAAAAACACCCATGAAACAGGAAAGGCCAGACATCCTACTAGAGGAAATATCAAGTGCAGTAAAAACAATGAAAAATAGTAAAGCTTCAGGGAATGACTGTGTTATGGTCGAAATGCTGAAAGCTGATGGTCACAAGTTACACAAGATACTAGCAAAACTATACTTGAGTTGCCTCAGAGGAAAAAAAAATACCCGATGCATGGAAAAATGCAGAAGTGATTCTTTTTCTGGATGAAGTTGATCACTAAAAATACCTGAACATCCCTGAAGCTGACATCAACAAGCACACTGAAGTCAAGAAATACATGAATACATGATGAGAGCAAAGAAGTTCCTAAAGTCCAAACTCAGTGGATGAAATACCATAAAGATAATCAGCGCCTGGGTAATTCCAGTCATTAAATATAAACCTGGAACAGTGGACTGGACTCAAGCAAAACTAAAGACCCTAGATAGGAAGATAGAAAGGTAACAAAAATGGAATCATACCCTTCATCAACATAGCAATTATGGCAGACTCTACTTACCAGGAATATGGGTGGATGTAGAATGTTGCAAGTAGCTCAGACGATGAAAGAAAATAAAAGAAAAAAAAAGAGTATTGAAAGAATATCTGAAGGTTAGCAAAGAAGATGCACTGAAGCTGGAGCACCAGGAAGGCCTACTGAATATTAGAGAGATCAAACTGGCCTACAAGAAAGACCAAATAAGAACAGAATAGAGACATGGACAGAAGAAATATTAATATATTTTTTAAAAAATAGCAGGCAAAGCAGACAGTAACAAGATTGGGCAATAACTGAGAGCAGGAAAGTTGTAGAAAGAGACAGAGCTGCATCAGACCAAGCTTTAAGAGCAAACGCATACAAAGGCACTTTGATGAGAAAGGGAGAAAAATCACAAAATACAAAGACTTTGCAAATAAAAAATGAATGACTGGGGAAAAGAAAGTAGAAGACATTCCTATTATTCAGGGACAGATTTTGCTGAAGGACAGGAACTTTATATCATGAACTCGTTTTACAAGAAAAAGGCTAACAGAAAATGGGCATGGAAGAGTCCATCTGGGTACACAAGTGAAATTGACTACATCATGATAAAACAATATTTTGCAATTGTACTATCATCAATAGCTTTAATGTTGGAAGTGACCATAGAATGGTACGAGATAAAGTGAAGATAGACTGCCGAAAAGAGCATATGAAAATGATGAAGATATCATGAAAAATGAAAATAAAGAGTGATAAGCTGTTAGAGAAAAGTAGCAATTTTCAGATTAATTTAACAAACTGCTACTGCAAGATTTGAAAAAGATGAATGTTATGGAACAAAATAAACAAATAGTCCTCAAATCCTCTATATCTAACATCAGTGGAAAAACATTTTGTACAGTAAAAAATTTCTAATGAAACTATTGATTTAATGAAAAAAAGACATACGATTGAGAATACTGGAAGTTTCACTAATAAACTGGAGTATATTGAACTTTGCAAGACCATGAGAAAACATATCGATAAATAAACATATCAGTTCAACATGAGGCTTGTGAAAGAGGCAATTGAAGAAAAGAAATGGATTAATAAAGCAAAATGCAAGCTTATAAATATAAGAAAGGTTTTTGCATTAAAATGTGAAGATGGCTCTGTGTGTTGAACAAAACTGGATTCTATCCAGAGCTATACAAAATGTCAGCATTCCAGAAAAAAACCCAACTCCAAATAAAAACTCTGAAGCAAGCATTTTTTAAAGTTTATTTACTAGAATAGGTAAACTGGCACATCTGGAAAAACCCGAATCTGAGAGGTCTGGGTTTTTCCTCAGTAAATCAAAATCCCCCAAACCCTCCCCTCACTCCTCAGTCAGTCACATGCTCCAATCAACAGCCATCCCATCTCGAGACATCACTCTGACCACTCCTTCTCCAGATGCAGGATTGCCTTGATCTTGACCGACAGGAAGAATGCTATTATGTCTAAAGACAACCCCTCTACTAAATCCTCCCCTCCTACTTTCCCACACATGAGAAGGTGGCAGCATGGAAGCTTCCGGCCTAATATGGCTTCCAAAGCTGACACAAAGATTACGATTATGTAAAAGTAAAAACACCCACGAAAGAGGAAATACCAGACATACAAGTAGAAGAAATATTAAGTGTTATAAAATCAATGAAAAAATGTTAAAGCTTCAGGAAATGATTGTGTTACGGTTGAAATGAAAGCTGGTGGTTACAGTTTACACACGATACTAGCAAAACTACACTCAGGATGCCCCAGAGAAGAAAAAATGCCTGATGCATGGGAAAATGCTGAAGTGATTGTTAGAAAGGGGACGAAGATGATTTAAAGTACTTTCCCACAATAAGCTTTCTTTCAGTCATGTACAAGTTTTTCACCAAGATTATAGCAAAGAAAACTGCTCTGTAGAGCGACGGTGGGCAGTAACTGAGGCGAGACAGGTGTAAATGAACAAGGGTTTATTGCTAACAGCTAACAGAACAGCTTCAGAACTAGAACAGCAACTCAGGCGTTTGACAGCTATTTATACACTAGCTGTCAAACCGCTCAGCCAATCAGGCTGCTGGAATTCTCCCGCCATTTCTGGGCGCATCTTAGCCAATGGGAATGATGTGTCGTATGTCTGAGGACTTAGCAAAAACATTAACATTAAATGATGTAGAGCCAAAGAAGCAGGCAGATTTCAGAAGTGGTTACAGCATAACATGATATCCAAGTTGTTCAGCAGGTCATTGAAAAACACAATGCATACATCATGCCACTATGCATGGCTTTCATTGACTACAAAAAGGTGTTTGACTTAGTATTCCAGCAAACAATAATTGCTCAACCGATCAACATTGCTTACACTTACTACTTCAATATATGAAAAAAACAATGGTGACAATTTGTCTGAATGATTTTAAAGTAGAAATCAACATAGAATGAGGTGATATAATATTAGCTATCCTTTTCTCAGCTGGCCTTGAAGAAGTATTTTGCAAACTTGACTGGGCAAAAGATAGAATAAAAATCAACGGCGACTATTTAAATCACTTCAGATTTGCAGATGTTGTTGTTTTCTTCTCACAAGACCCAGAAGAGTTACAAAGACACATACAAGAGCTGCACAAAGCAGTGGAATCATTTGGCATAAAAATAAATCTGAAAACGAGCCAGCTCATGTTTAATAAATTCACCAAAGAAAGATAAATGTTTATATCGGGAGAAGAAATAGATGTAGTAGACTACTATATATATTTTGGCCAATGGATCTCAATTGAAGATGATACAATAAAGAAATTGAACGGCATGTTAAATGTGGTTGGCAGACATTCAACAAATTCAGCGTAATTTTCAAAAACAACCTCCCCCTATGCCTGAAAAGTTTTCGATCAGTGTGTGCTACCTGTCCTAACATATGCCAGCAAAGCATCGACACTAACTTCAAAATTGATGCAAAAGCTACGAGTGGCAGAAAGACCCATGGAAAGATACATGCATGTCATCACAAGATAAGTTAGAAAGACCTGCACATGGATTAGAGAACAAATGAAAGTATACTATATCAAGAGAGTAAAAGAATTGAAATCGAAATGGGCTGGTCACATAGCAAGAAGAACTGATGGCAGGTAGGCCAAGGCAGTCCTAGAATGGATTCCACTTGATAAAAAGCATCCACAAAAGAGACTAAAGCAAGATGGATCAATGACATCAGCAAATATTGTGGGCCCAACTGGCAAAAGACAGCTCAGGATCATATTGATAGGACACATGTGGAGGAGGCCTTCATTTTGCAGTGGATAGATGATGGCTACAATGATGATGGAAAAAAAGCAGAGAGTACCTTACCTTATCTTAGAAATGAGCCTTAACTCAGCTGGCAATTTGGAAAGTGTGAAGACCTTTCCTCTGATAAAGAATCAGGAAGAATCAGGAAGTTAGTGAAGTTACTGAAGTCCAGATATTTTTTTTTTTAAAAAAAATAGATTTATATGCCGCCCTTCTCCGGAGACTCAGGGTGGCTTACAATGTGTTAAGCAATAGCCTTCATACTTTTGTATATTTATACAAAGTCAGCTTATTGCCCCCATAAACTGGGTCCTCAATTTACCCACCTTAGAAAGGATGGAAGGCTGAGTCGACCTTGAGCCTCGAACTTGCATAATTGCAGACAGCTGGGTGTTAATAACAGGCTATCTAGCCTGTTGAGCTATCTGAGGCTCTATAGTTTGATGCTGTGTGTTTTCTATTCTCAGTTGCTGATTTTTCCCCATTATGTTATATAAATGGATTTTTTATATTGTAAGCTTTTCTTTGCAAACATTCACATCTAAAGTCCTAAATACTAAAAGGGTAGTACTGTAGAATAGTAGAATGCATTTATTTCACGCACAAAAAAGCCCTCTTTATACACATATAATTAGCCACTCACGGAAATGATCATGTGGGGCTTTTCCTCCTGATGTGGCATTTTTCTGTAGACATGGAGAATAGCTTATATCCTAATGTTTCAGTAGCATGATCTCCACCTGCATTCTAAAAATAAGATATAATTTTACTATTTTCATTCTGTAGCACAGCGGTTCCCAACCTTTTTGTCACTAGGTTTCATGGAAGAGAATTTTTCCATGGACTGGGGGGAGAAGATGGCTTTGGTTTGCTCACTCGCCCTCCACTCACCTCCAGCTATGCAACCCAGTTCCTGGTACCAGTCCGTGACCCAGGGGTTGGGGCTCCCTGCTATAGCAAACATATGTATACATCAGGGGTGGGTTCTATTTATCTTTACTACTGGTTTGCAATGGGAGCGCACTTGCACGCTTGCTTCGCTTGTGTGTGTGTGTGTGTGTGTGCACTTCTGTACATGCACAGATCATGCATGGTGACGTCTGGGCAGGTGGGCGGAGCCTCCCACCATTTTTACTACTGTTTCACAAGAACTGGACTGAACCTGGAACAATCCACCAGCTGCTAAGAAGGAACCTGCCTGATACTCATTCCACATTCCTGCCAGCTGCATAAAGTAAACTTTGTAAGAAGAAACAGCTATGGTGCTTAGAGATAATAGAAAGTGGAAGCTGAAAGTTCGGCTCCATTTACAAGCAAGCAGAAAACTCATTGAAGAGAGAATATTTCACAATGGAAATCACCCAAACCTTTTTAGAAACACAAAGCCCATGTTGCACAAACCCCAAAACTTCAAAAACATAGAATCATATAAGAATCCCTCCTCTTATCCAGTTTGTTGTTCAGCTGACCCAGAAACAAACTGCTGAATGTTACTTTGCTTCTGCAAGTAAGAACCTCCTTCCAACAGCTGCTTCTTGGCTTGTCAATTTAAAGCAATGGTGTCTTTTTTTTTTTTTCCTTCTTCTTTGCCAAGTGCTCTCCTGGGTGAGAAGCATCCTGATTTTTTCCTTCTAGCGGATAAGTTGGGGGGCTTCTCAATTCAAAGCAACGGTGTCTTGGGTTTTTTTCCTCTTCTTTGTCAAGTGAGCCCTGATTTTTTTCCTTCCAGCCTATCAGTTGAGAGTTGGGGGTGGGGCCAGGCAGAAGTGGTATTTACTGGTTCTCTGAACTACTCAAAATTTCTACTACTGGTTCTTGCAAACCGGGGAGAACCGGTAGCAACTCACCACTGGTTGGGCTGCTTGGAGTTCTGTCCTTCTGTGAAAGCAATTATCATCTTCATTTCTCACATAATCCTTGAGAAATAGCATGATTTACATGTTTGTGTGGATAAATGCTTTCTTATAAATGCCTGAAAAGTGAAGGATATAATGATCAGGTTTGGTTTTGAAAATAACAAAGCAATTAGTATTCTTTGAAAGTTCACTTTGATACATAATTGTTATCAAATTTCAAGGCTAAAATCCTGTCATAAAACAATATTCATAGAAGAATAAAAGAATTCTCCCCTTCTCCCCAACTCTCCAAACAACTTTCCTTAAAAACTGAATCTATTAAAAGAGAAAATCTTGGAGAACATAATCAGTTTCCTCAACTAAAAATTGATGATTTTTTTCCTGTATATATAGATCTCTGTTTTAAAAAGCCCTAACTACCCACCCACAACTCCTTTCAGGCGTTTTTAAGGTAATAAACATCTATGTGAGAATATATTAAAAGAGCCTTGGTAGCACAGCAGACTAAATACTGTTAAGTAACACCAGCTGCCTGCAATTACTGAAAGTTTGAATCTCACCAGGCTCAAGGTTGACTCAGCCTTCCATTCTTTCGAGGTAGGTAAAATGAGGACCCGGATTGTGGGGGCAATAAACTAACTTTGTATAAAAAAAGAACACCGCTTGGGGATGGGGGCGAAAGCCCTACTAAGCAGGTAAATACAAAAATATGAAGGCTATTGCTTAACGCATTGTAAGCCGCCTGGAGTCTCCAGAAAAGGGCGGCATATAAATCAAACCAATAAATAAATAAATAAATAAATAAATAAATAAATAAATAAATAAATAAATAAATAAATAAATAAATAAATAAATAAATAAATAAATAAATAAATAATAAATAAATAAATAAATTACTGAAAAATGACTCCCAATTTTTCTTCAAAGTTCATGTTTTTAGCTTTAGTTCACAGAGAAAAGGCTCGTTTTGGGATTTATTTTCTCTGGTGATTGTGGTCTCAGACAATCCAATAAATTGAATGGTAAGGTGGTATCTTCCATTTTACCACGTCCACATTGAAATTTAGAGCAGGTGTCAGTGACAGTGAAGGATGAAAATTTAGTTTACTTTTTTCAGAACTTCAGTAAATTCAGATTTTTCTCCCCAAGGATAAAAAAACTTGAAACAACAATTAAAGCAACAATATTTTAATAAGTATCACTTGGCTAGCTCTGTACTGTAAACATAACTTGTAGAAGAATAGAATTTCTCTGACTCTATCATTAGAATTATGCTTTAAGAAACAATCCAACACATGTGCATTTTTATTTTTATCATGTTTACTTAGCTTTGTTCAAAATAAAAAACAATGCTGAAATGTTGAATGTGGGTTTCAACAATACCAAAGACAGTGGGATAATTCTTTCTGCCAGTACTTATGTCCTCTTAACTTCCATTTTTAATTTCTGTTACTTGACAAATCAAACATCAAAGAATAAACCAATTAATCCTTCTTTGTATCAGTCTGAGAGTTTTTTTTTTGTCTGCCTGCTTGAGACATATCTTTTTCTTCATACCAACACAAGTGAACAAATGCTTCATCATCTCTTCTGAGTTTTCTATCTGAAAGCTGCAATGATTGGGAGAAATTGCAGTTGGTATAACTTTCCCTTGAACATAGAAAACGCACCTGGCAGTCCAACAGTAAATTATGCCTTGTCCAACACTTATTTTTGATTTAAATGGCTTGCCAATGGTTATATAGAAATGGGAAGAGGGTGGACTGAAATACGAACTGTGATGTTTTGTATGCTAGGAATGTTTTTTGATTCAGGCCATTCTGAACTGCATTTTTAGACCATGGATAAATACAATTTTGCTTATTGTGGTGACTTTGAGTGACCTCAAACAAAAAAAAACCCCATAATTTCTACCTTTTAACTTCTTTTTTTTTCCCTTGATTTTTCTCTGCTATTCTTTGGTCCCATTTCTGCTTTCAGTATCTTGCAATGCTAACGCTGGAGGTTGTTTAAGAACCCTTTTGCAACACCACAGGGTTGTATATTAAAGCAGCATGACTACTCAAAAAATCTTTCTACACCTTTTGAATTTTTTCAAACATGAGCTCTTTCCATCAAATTTCTACTTTAGTTTGTGATGTTTTTCTTTAAATATCTGCATTTTAAAATCTGCACTACTAATGACTGTTTTTCCTTTGGTTTGCAATTATCCTAATATGTACCATTTGTACACACAATTTGCTGTAGTGTGCATTATTTTAATGAATGTTTGTATGCATTTTTACTCAGAACTGTTTCATAAGAGTCAGAGAAGTGTGAAAAATTGAAGGGTAATTGCAATCAATTTCATGTATTAAACCAATTTTCTCTTAGTTTAGGACAGGGGGTTTCAAATTCAAACCCATAGGAATTTGTGAGCTTGAGGTCCACATACATCAATAAAATTCTCTCATAATAAAGAAAATGAAGAGTTCCATAGAATGTCATTGAACAATAAATTTATTAAATAAATGTAAAAACGTGATTGTCAAACAGGGCTTTTTTTTTAACTATTTCACTTTGGTTTGTTATCTGGCATCATTTTTCATTAATATTCAAATACCAGTATTTGAGTAACAACATAAAACCTTTGAATCTAATCATCTGAAACTTGGCAGGACTTATTCCCTCAGAAGAGTCAATTAAGCCTGAAAATTAGTTCACATTCTGCCAAAACAATTAGAATGATGTTGGCAGTAATCAAAGAGGCAAAAAAGAGAAATGTTTTGTCTTTAGTTTGACATGTGTCACCCTCTCATAAGAGGCTATAATTCCTGAAAAATTTAGCTCAGTTTCAAATTACTTTGAATGGCAGCAGGATAAAAAGCTGATGAAATAAACACATTTTGTCATTAAAGGGGTGGAGGGAGCAAATGTTTTCCAGTTTCCTGAATTAATGGCGAAGCATGGAGGCTCGGGTTTTAAAGCAAATTTAGGGTTTGAATAAATCCTTGGCCATTTTTCTCCTCTGGAGGAAAATGAAAAGTAGCTACATTACAAAAAACACACGCACAGGGGTGGTGGTGGTGGTGGGGGAAAGCTTCTATAGCACGGGTGTCAAACTCAATTGTGTCATGTGATGTATCATGATATATCACAGTGTTTTTTGCCTTTGAAGTCTGCGTGTGAGGCATTCAGCCCCTGGGTCGCCAGTTTGACAGGCCTGCTATAGAACCCAGGAAGTGGGAAAGGCTAGGAAAGGCCAAGGAAGAGCCTTGAGGGAAGGTTCTGTGGAAGTTATCAATAGAAGAGAATATTTGTAGCTAAGAGTTGAACTGTAGGGTCCTTGGTGCTCTCTGACCTTGTTTTCTTGCAAGTGTTTCATTATACTAGCACTGATTATGTTACCTTGTTTGGTAATGAAATGTCTGCAAAAACAGAACAACAACAACAAAAAAAGAGCACTAAGGACCCCAGGAACTGTGGAAGATGCAGCAGCTGCTTCCTTTCAGGCACAAATGGCAGAGCATAGCTGGTGGAAGCCACACCATTTTCTCTATCTGCTCAAAATGGGATGGCTTCCCATCAGTAGTACGTTCCACTTACCTTCACTACCGGTTCGGAACCGGGAAGATGCGCCTGTAGCCTGATCCTATACAGTGCCATTGTTGCCACTGCAACTCTTACTACCCACAGTTTCCTTCCTCCTGGTGGGTTTCTTTTGTCCAACACAGCCAGAGGAAGAGACCAATGCTGATGAAGAAAATCAACAAAGGATAGCAGCAGCTGGAAGCAGCAGCTGTTGGGAGTAAGAAGATTTTTTTTAAAATTGATAATGAGGCAAATAGCAAATTATATAAATAGAATTCAGGGTTAGTCAGTCAGGTCTTAGTGTGTGTCTTTGTGGAAATAAGTCTGCTGAGAATGCATAGATTTATGCTGTCTTTGAATGAGAAGATAGGGATTCATCATATGCGCCAAGAACAACAGTGACTTTGTTATATGTAACATTTATAACAAAAAAAAAAAAATTGCTTTCCCCAGCCTCACATTTTAGTTATGTTGATAACTGCAGTGTGTTCTGTGTAACCAAAACAATATTTTCTTCCTTTTGGGAAAATATAGATTTGTAAATACAGGGGCAATCCCTTTTAATATAACACCAGTGCAGGATGTTGTGCTGAAGGTGAAAAGAATGATTGCTGTTAAAGCTGTAAGGCTACATGAAATCACATTCATCTACCAGGACACTCTCTTGCCACCGTCAATACACCAACTATCATAGTGTATTGCAATCCAAACCTCTCCCCCCAGTGGTGGGTTTCAAATTTTTTTACTACCAGTTCTGTGGGTGTGGCTTGGTGGGCGTGGCATGGCTTGGTGGGCATGGCAAGGAAAGGATATTGTAAAATTTCTATTCCCTCCCCAATCCAGGGGGCGGTTACTGCAAAATCCCCATTTCCTCCTGATCAGCTGGGATTTGGGAGGCAGAGAATAGATGGGGCAGGGGCCAGTCAGAATTTTTACTACCAGTTCTCCAGAACTGGTCAGAACCTGCTGAAACCCACCTCTGTCTCCCCACCCCCACCCCATACACACCCCTAAAGGGTCTTTGCAGCAGATTTAGGTGATGTATAGAAGTGCAGAAGGGGAAGAATTCATTTGATCAATCAATAGGGTAGATAAAATGCTAATTCCAACCTGTAAAGTCTGCATTGAAAACTGTATTAAGAAAAGTAGGAACTGATTAGGGACTTCATTAAGTTAAATGTTCTGGCTGCCCTGGCTAGGTAAACATGCAAACTAGATAGACAACAGGGTGGTGTGAGAAAGAGAGAGATGGATAGAGGATAGGTAGATGGTAGATCTATAGCTCTATATAGATATGCATCTTATTTTCAACTGGAAAATCAAAAAGACCCTTGTGTTAAGCTGAATGTGAATACAATTCTCTGTATCATCCAGGATCCAAACAACAACAATGGTTTTGGCATTTCAGCCAATGAAAGCAAAATTGTCTTTTAGGCTCTCAGATGAAGGCCTGAATGTCACAGTCAGGGCCCTCTCTGTCTGCAAGATTATTATTTTTTATTATTTTTTTTTGCCAGAAAGAGAAAACTAAATGGAAGCATAGCACTTTTTACATAGGCAAAGAGATAGAATAATTAAGATATTTAAAGAGAGTCTGAAATAACCAAACTGGGTAACCTTACCTTGGGATTGCATAACTTCTCTTGAGTGGCAAGTTGCACCAGAATTACATGGCCTGCTGAACTCTAGACTCCAAAGTATGGGTGTGAGCAGGCCAAATAACCTTTGCATTTACCGAAGCTTTGAGTAAATGAAAGACACGAGTCTCTTAATAGAAAGTCATCTTGAACATGGTAGCACTTCTACTATGACTCACAATGTCTACTCCTCTCCGCTAAGACTATCAAGAAATAAGAACCAAATGTGCATTTTTGCCCAACTTTCATATGATTATAATTTGCCATTTGTTTGACTTTGTATCCGAAGGTAGCAGTCAATACAAAAGTCCCATGACTGGTATGGGAAGGCAACATTGGAAGGCACTTTAACAGGAACCAAAAAGAAACAGAAAGAGTCAATGGAAGCAGGGAAGGTTATAGAGTTGGTCTTTCCCAGGAATTACTGGGAAAATAGAGGAGAAAAACAAGTGTGGTTAGAAAAGTCAGCAGTAAGGAAGGAGAAATTCTTCAGTTGAGGTGTTCTTCAACAGTTGAAGAACATGGATATAAAACTAAGACTCAGCAGAGGGAAGATGGGGAAGAAAAAAATAGATAAGGTGAGAGGAGACAGGGGAGGAAGAAAAATCACAGCTTCCCTCTAATAAAAGGTTGATCAAGAAGTTGGAAAGAAAGGACAATAAAAGAAGAGGGTAGGAATGATAGTGGGTGTGGGAGGGCTGTGGTGAGGACAAAGGATCTTGTGAGCTGCACCCAAACCTTTGATGGGCTATCTGCATGTGGTATAGAGAGCATGTTTTGCAATCCCACCTTACTCCATGTCTGGAGAATAACAGTATGCCAATTCTAGGGAAATAATCTTTCTCCAATTTTAAACTACTAGACTTGCACAAGTAAATTCAATCAAGTTCAATGACAACCAGATAAAGGAGATTAGGCATTCATGTTGGCCTCCAAGAACATTCTAAGATTGGTTTAATGAGGATAGTTTAGGGGTGAAATCTAGCAGGTTCTGACAGGTTCTGGAGAATTGGTAGCGGAAATTTTGAGTAATTTGGAGAACCAGCAAATACCACCTCTGGCTAACCCCAGAGTCGGGTGGGAATGGAGATTTTGCAATATACTTCCCCTGCCACACCCACCAAGCCACACCCACAGAACCGGTAATAAAACAAAATTGGATTTCACCACTGGGATAGTTGCTCTGTTTAGTTCAGCTTTCTGGTTTCTTACAAGTCTTTTTTTTGATGATCAATTTCATATAAAACCCTTATTTGTTGCTATTTGGATGAAAACAACTTGAGATTTACAACAATTTTTAGCTATGGCTGGTGCTAGGGAAGAATAATTATAGTTCTTTAAAGAGCAGCCGAATAATAGAAATAGATTTATTTAAAGTATGAGAGCTTGTGTACACTAATAATTAAGGAAAAACAAGTATATTTGATTTTGCATCAAAGCTTTTCTAGGATTATCAGTAACTCCAATCATGTGGAGTTGTGGGATCTGGGATAAATACTTGTAGTCATTCTCAAAACCATTTGTTCATTCTTATCTATGAAAGCAGAAACTCATTAAAATTGGATTGTTTGCTTTTTTTATCTCTCTAATATGCATTGAGTTGCTGATTATATCGCCAATATACCCTGTTAGTGCATTTCATTAGGGACGCACTTCTTTGAATGTAATGGAAACTCAGTTGCTAACTGACTCTTTTTTGATGAATACAGACTTAATTTGGGGAAAGTGTCTACTGTATCTTTGATACTTTAATATATTTTTCTATATAATGAATTTTTTTTAAGGCAATGATCTTGAAACACAATTATGCAACTGTGTGTCTAAAATCAAATAGCTGAAAGAAGTGTGCAAAGGGAACACACAATGTTTTAAATTTGGAACAGTTGTTTTGAATTGAAACAGGATATTCTGACCTTAACAGAAGTATTTCAACCAATCCAGAAATGCTTTGAACACGGAACAGCTGTTTAAAATGTCAAATGGGGGCATTTCAAAGCCAGAACACTTCTGGAAATATCAGAACCCCATCAGATTCCTAAAGTTAGTTTTGGTTTAACATCAAATTTTGGAGCTCCGATATTTTAGAATCTAAAACATTTAGCACACTCTTGGGAAGGATAACTATACAAAATAAATATAAATGAGAATTTTTAAAAATAAGGTAAAAGGTAACTAGAAGTTGTCCTTAGAGATTTTGACCTGCAGCCATGACCTGCAGCCATGACTTTTGAGAAAGTGTAATCTTTGAGGTTTACACTTGGATAAATACGTTCTTTATGCCAAAGAAACATCAGTTGAGGTTTCTGCCATTATATTTTTTTGCTGAATTCTTTATTCCTGTAATATAGGAACTGCTGAAAGAGACACACTTCCTTATAAAAGGAAGTAAAGAAAAATCATGGATTATATGATCACCTTCTGAAGATTTTGGTGGGCTTTTACCACCAAGAATATATGCATGCTGATTTCTTCGCCTAGAAGTAGCAAAAAATGACTTGGAAGCAAAATTGCTGTCAGATCTTTCTATTCACAGTTCTGCAGATCTGTTAATGCAGGACTGTCAAACTTGCAGCCCGCGGGCCAGTTGTGTCACATGCTGGCCCCGCCCTCACCCAGTTTAGTGAAGGGGGAAAAGTCCCAATACATCACGTGACACCACCATGATGACACGAGTTTGACACCTGTGCATTAATGCTATCACAGGACAGACAATGTATTTGACATATGTGGAGAGTCTTGGTCAGGCTGCTGTCTGTGGTGACCCCGACTCCCGAGCCTGTGCTAACAGAGGAAGAGGACTCAGAAGGTGATGGGGAGGAACTGACAAGGCCTCCCTCTCCAGGACCCTCCTTTCTGGCAATGCTTCAGGTTCCGTCTGAAGGCCAGGAGGAACAGCCTGGAATGTTCCAGGAGGAAGGCATATTGAAGCACCAATTGATAGGGAGTGAGGATGATGAATCCTGGCTTGATCCCAGGAAGCATCAGAAGGAGAAGCGTGCACAGCAACGGAAGAAGCATGGGAGGGCCAGAGATTGAGCTGAGTCACGAAGCCACGCCCCACCAGGAATAAAAGTGATGGGATTGCTCTTTAGGCTTTGTGATGGACAAAGTTAAACCCTGAAAGTCACATCGTGATCTCTGAAATTCGGCTTTGATATATTTTGGCCCGAACATGGACTAAATTCTTGTTTCGTGGATAATTTGTTCTGGAACAGACTGAAGATAAGTCCTCTTCTGCTTTATGGGAGTGAAACCGGTCTTGGCAGGCATTCGGCAGTTTGCTGCCAAAACCTTGGTCTGCCAAGAATTCTAATCTTATTACCTAATAAAATATTGACAGGTGTGCTTGGTATTACGTTTGCCTGTGTGAGGAAGGGGGACAGAACACTGTCCAAGTTGAATCCTTCTAAATCTATTTTGTTCCAGCGATGGCTACCTTGTTGATGCAAAGGTGATGTGACCAAAAATTGCCAATTTTTCAAGCTAGTGATGAACTAAGACCACTTAAATTTGTAGCTTGATTTGATGTCCATGAATGTACTCCTTCATTCAAGGTCAGCTTTGGGGAGAAGCAGAATTTTAATACTTGCATTGTATGAGTTTTCCCGTGAGATTCATTGCTTTTGTAGCTGTATTTACAGCTATGCTAACCAAACCAATATGTTACTTATGATTTCAGAAGACAATAAAAAGATACCTTGTGATTTACACAGACTTAAGATCCCTGTTTTTTTCCATGCATACTCATAAGATTTTTTTAGAAGTCTTTAGATTAAATGGTGGTACCTCGTGTATTATTTCCTCAATCAACAACTGAGAGTGGGAACATGCTAGTTCAATCTCTGTGGTTCACCACTGATGTAAAAGGACATCATTTCAGCAATTCATTACATTTCCTCTTGTAAGCCTCTCCCCATTATATACACAACATTGAATTTCAACTCATATGTTGAGATCTTCCCATGAAAATGGTCCCAGATCATTAATAAATCATAACTATGGTAGATTTGAAAGGATTATATAATTGTCTTAATATTTTGCAGCAAAAAGATTACATTTATTAGTGTTTGTTAAGGCCCCATAGTTGATCACAGGGTTATGTATGTGAGCTGAATGAGAGATTTCTTCATATTCCAAATGCTGGCAGAAAACAATTTTAAAACAATTTTAAAAATTGTGTTATGCTTGTATCGTTTCTATAATGTGTATAAACAAATGTTTAATTGTTAGAATTTTTCATGACTTGGATCATGTTATGCAATAATTACATTGTTAGAGTAATAACATTACCAGCAGTTAAATAAATATTTCTTTACCCTCTCCTAATCACAATTATATATGTAAACTATTTAATAGAACAATGTCTTAGCTAATGAAATAGTTGGGCAATTCTTATTCTTTATCATTCTACTGATATTGTATGGAAATTAGTATGTCAACTGACAAAAGTATTGTCTCTGTCTTCTCCAGCCATTCAGCAGAACATGCTTTTGAACCAAAGACTTTGTAAATATTCTGAATATTTTTTTTTAAATGAGAACATTTAAATAATTTCTGATGGAAAGGAGCTCAAGGCAGTGGCTTCGTCCTCTTACATTTCTCCAGAACAGTTCTAAGTAATAAATTGAACCCTAATCCTTTGCATTTCCATGGCAGAACTAATCTAAACCTTGGTGGCGCAGCAGCTTAAAGTGGTGTTAAAGTGACACCAGCTGCCTGCAATTACTGCAAGTTCGAATCTCACCAGGCTCAAGGTTGACTCAGCCTTCCATCCTTTCAAGGTAGGTAAAATGAGGACCCAGATTGTGGGGGAAATAAGATGACCTTGTATAAAAAAGAACACTGCTTAGGGGGGGGGGGGGCGAAATCCTTACTAAGCAGGTATATACAAAAGTATGAAGGCTATTGCTTAATACATTGTAAGCCGCCCTGAGCCTCCGGAGAAGGGCGGCATATAAATTAAATTTAATTTTTTTTAAAAAAAAAAATCTCTGTTTCTCCCCACTCCTAGTCCAACACCTTGAGCTACCATCCCAGCTGGTCACCTTCCCCTATACTGCACCCTTCTCTTGAACTTGCTGGTTAGGAATTATGGAGCTGACATTCAACAACATAACTGAAGGACATCAGCCTCGGAAATCTGCTGAATTTAATAGCACTGGAATAATATATAATGGGAATAACTTTTCAATCTTTCTGCAATTGTCAGCAAATAGATGCCTTGTGTACTAGTGTATATTCTTCAAATGTTTTGCTAAACACATCTCTGTATTGTCTCTGGGATATGCAAGGAACAATAACTGATGTACAACAGAGGGAAAGGGAGAAGACAATTCTATGTTGGTAGCAGATACGGTAATGTGCAAAAGACCCTGTCTCCTATGTTGCATACCATTTTTGTGCTATTTGCTTCTTCGTTTTCTCTCCTCCTTTTCCTTTCCCACACTGGAAAGAATTTAATGAAAAGGGGCCCGTGACTTCAATTTTCTGCCTTCCTATCTGCCTGCCTGTCGGCAAGATAACTCTCTGAAAAGTCAGAATGTTGCTCTAGTGGGAAAAGTCATCAAAAGACTGATTGAGTTTGAAAACAGAACAGATTTGGCTTGGGGTTGCAGAGAAGAAGACTTCAGAAGACATCCTGGCCCATTGCTGCTTATATCTTCATTCTCAAACTTCTTCCTTTGGATCATGTGATCCAGAGAGGAGTAGAAGCAAGGGTGAAATCCAGCAGGTTCTGACAGGTTCTGGAGAACCGGTAGTGGAAATTTTGAGTAGTTCAGAGAACCAGTATAGGAAATTTTGAGTAGTTTGGAGAAACAGCAAATGCCACATCTGGCTGGCCCCAGAGTGGGGTGGGAATAGAGATTTTGCAATATCCTTCCCCCAGGAGAGGGTTGGGAATGGAGATTTTGCAGTATCCTCCCAGGAGGGTTGGGAATGGAGATTTTGCGTATCCTTCCCTGCCATGCCCACCAAGCCACACCTACAGAACCAGTAGTAAAAAAATTTGGACTTCACCATTGAGTAGAATCAGTCTATTCTCTCTTCCCAGTTCATACCTACATTCCCAAATACATCAGGAAGGGAGAGCAGAAATACACACATACATTCACAGATACAGAAAACAAGATACATTGTTAGGGAGAAGAAACCAGAGATGCCTCTTAGGGCCATTGCTGATAAAGAATCCAACAAACCATGCTCTGCATAGTCTCCTTGCCTTGTTTATTTACAAATTACCAACACACCTGAGCACAAGTGTGCATTATTAAAATCCCATGCAAAAAAAGCTCTGCCAAGGCTGTATGATTAAGGGTAAGGTAAATATAGTGACCAGCTATGGAAAATGTGCTTCGTTTGTATCTAACTGTGTGATTGATTGTGTTTGTGTAATCTAGGTGTTCCTCTTAAATGTACCCATTAAATGGTTGCTCCAATGTTGATATCATTTTTTGAGAGTTGGTTTCACAGCTGGTATAAAATAAGTTTGGTACTGAACCCAGTTCCTAGAGGACCGATATTGTATTTTCAATTCCAGCAAGCTGGTGAAAGTTTGAAGAAGAATTTATGAGCTTCTGTGGAAAAAACTGAACAACCATCTATCTAGTACTTTTCCTTGGCATTGTGTTTTTAAAAGGCTGGCGGGGTGCGGGGGGGAGAGAAAGATGGATGGCAAAGAGAATGAGTTTTTCTACTTGGCTCACAGAACAAGCCTAGACAAATGCAACTTAGTCACATCACACCAACAAAACTCTTGAATACAATAGGACCTGTCTGAAGAAAAATTGTAGGGAACTATCTCTCTACCAAGTCTCTCTGCTGCAGTTTTTATTTAACCTTTCAAATAATACTCTCGGGATTTTTAAAATGTATTCTTTCCTTCTTTTAGAAGCCCGAGACTAATTCTCGAGTCAAGTTGTCTGTTTTTGGAGCCAACTTGAGAGGACTGAAATATCACAAAAACCACCTTTTTACAAAATGGTAGCTGATATAGCTGGAGGCAGAGCAGAAAGCCAGGATTACTAACAACATTTGATTTTACAAGTCGAATACTTATTTTAACAAGAAATCATCCATAATTTTAAAAAGTACATTTTAATTTCCATCTCCTTCAGCACACTTTCAAGTTGTTGCCTGTAACTCCTTTGTCATTTAACTGAAATAAATAGCTGGAGGATGGTGAAATTGGAGGCCCATCTGGAGCTCACAGGTACCTGAGAAATATTCTCTTAAAATTGCACTTCTTTTTCCACTTAACATGCTGATCATAGTCACCTTCAGAAAATGCCACAGCTATTAATCATATTATTTTACAATGTTATTAATGGAAATAAGTCTGATTTTCCTTTCTATGAAGTCTAAGAAGCATTTTCTTAGTAGTTTTAAACTTAAAATTTATCCTACAGTAAGTATTGTAACAAAATTGCTAAAGAACACTCATCTGGTAAACTCTTGTAAGCATAGACAAGGTTATCTCACTTGATTTGAGGAAAACTCTCATTGTGCTATTTATTTTAGTTTTTTTTTTATTAGTAGTAGTGAACTTTAGGTTATTGAAGCAGTACTGAATGTTGGGTTATTGAATTAATCTGAATATTTTCTTGATTGCTTCCAAATATTGTCCTGATAAAGAAACTATTTTGGGTTGGGGTATGATAAGGCAAGATAAATAAAAGTGTATGCATAGAAAACATGTTTTGAATAAAGAATATTTAGACAATGCATTTTCAAATTGGCTCCTTCCATAATAATCATTCAGGTTCTGTCAGAAATTAAGGTACTTATCAACCCCCCCCCCAAAAAAAAGACCCCCAAACCATCTTCAAAAAATACCATCCTCTCCTTCTGACTAGGCCCTGATCAAATAACAAACATTACAACCGCCTTAAGAACAATATTCCTAATGACACCAGCACTTTACCACAGCAGATTAATATTACTTCTTGACAGTTTGGGACTGATGTAAATGGAGAGAGATTTTATTCCCAAAAATCAGACACTGCAATACTTTTTTGAAGTTCCTCTCAATTAAGCCTGTCTTGGCCTGCCAATCCAGGGAAAGAGCAGGCAAATCAAAGTCTAGGAAACTTAACTTAACTCTGAGCAACATATCAGGCATAAGGAAGTTTTCCCTCTCAGGACAGCATTTAAAAAGGGGAGGGAGCCAGCTCCATTTTGACTCATGTCTTTTGTTCCTGTGTGGAGTTTGTACTAAATCATTGACTCATTCTGGAAGTGAAACTAGCTTTAGACACCAGTAATTAAAAAAATGTAAATTCAAGCTAATGTTTATTTTAAGTAAGCTAGCTTCACAATGAAGAACCACTTTTGGAACACAGGAAGATACTTGAAAAATAGATTTCAAAAGCTTGGATTGAACACTTTGAAGCAAAATAAATGATCTGTTGGGGCTCAACCAGTGGTGAAATTCAATTTTTTTTTCCTACCGGTTCTGTGGGCATGGCTTGGTGGGCATAGTGTGGCTTGGTGAGCATGGCAGGGGAAGGATATTGCAAAATCCTCATTCCCATCCCATTCTGGGGCCAGCCAGAGATGGCATTTGCCAGTTCTCTGAACTGCTCAAAATTTCCGCTACCGATTCTCCAGAACCTGTCAGAACCTGCTGGATTTCACCCCTGGGCTCAACCAAACTCCAATTTTGTAGGAGTTCGGATCTTTGCTGAAACATTGAAGAAATACACCAAGCTCTTTTTGAGAAACAGAAAGATTATAAAGCCAACACTTTTTTTCTTTTGCATTTAAGTTGACATAATTGGTGTGGGACTTGCAATTTGCTAATAGCATGGAAAACAATCCCCAGATATTTAAAAGCCTTAACTTGCTCCATTGGATGATTATTTAGCCACCAGACATGTGCCTTGGATGCTTAGTGAAAACCATAACTTTGGTTTTGAAGTAATTAATTTG
Source organism: Masticophis lateralis (assembly GCA_030761175.1). Classification (NCBI taxonomy): domain Eukaryota; kingdom Metazoa; phylum Chordata; class Lepidosauria; order Squamata; family Colubridae; genus Masticophis; species Masticophis lateralis. Next base: position 137,959,367 of record JAUDYJ010000001.1, read on the forward strand.
TAACTGTTCTTCTTGGCAGTCTTAGCAAGTATATGAAGTACCCATTTCAGGCCAATCTGTGTCTTAGAGAGCAACATTTGTACATAAAAGAACAGAAATGTGTCTATTTCCCAGTTCTGGTAGATGAAAAGATGGGCCACTCAGTTTGTCTATGAGAGAATTAATAGATTACAGAGATTGAAGCTAAAATATACCCTAGTCTTGCTCCTCTCTTGACTGAGATTTCCAGTGCAGTGACCATGCATATGGCATTGCACTTTCATCTGGGAGTTTTCATAGAGCTTGTATATAAGAACAAGTAATCTTCTACTGCTTGAAGATACTTCAATTTCTGCCACAGTTTGGATCTAGAGATGAAATTAAAAGCACATCTAAGATCAGTAAACTGTAACCCAATCCAGGAGTTTATTGTACAAATGTCTAGCATATAATTTCCAGTGGTGAAATCTTACCACTTTGCACCAGTTCAGGTGAACTAGTAGTGATAAAAACTACCAGTTCGCACAAACCGGTAGTAAAAAAAACCAAACAAACAAAACCCTACCAGTTCCTCCGAACAGGTATTTCCGACAATCAGTTGTGCCATGTGATTTAAAATCCTGCTTTCTAGTGAATCTAAATTGCGCAGGCACAGCTGTTCCCCCCCTCGCTGTTCCCCCCCTCGCTGTTATACTTACCTTCCAAAGCCCCCTTTTTCCACGTGTTTGGCATGCAGTGCGCATGTGCAGCCAGCGAACCAGTAGTGAACCGGTTCAGATTTCACCACTGATAATTTCCTAACCATACTGAAAAGGCTAATGGGATGATGATTGGCAGGTAAATCTCTTATCTCCTTTTTTATGGATTGGAATGACCAAAGCTAGACTCCAATCACCAGGAACATTAGCATAGCTATACATAAAGGTGTTAGGGAAGCCAAAACAGATACCCTATCTGTCTAGGTGACTACAACTGGACTCTGCTGAGATGAAGTCATATCCTGGAGCTTTGTTCAACTTCAAACATTTGATCAGTTTTATAATCTCAGAGCTTGACACAGGGAGCCAAGGGAGAAACAAGTGAGCTTTATAGTCTAATCTCCTCCAGCTGTATGTACAGCAATCTGAACTAATTTTCCCAGAGTGAAACAGGAATAAGAGATGGAAACTGTGAATTAGCAGAACCAGATTGGAAGGCTATACATTTCCAGAACATAGCTGAATAAAGAATAAACTTTGCCAGAATTAATAACCCATTAGTTGTATATCAAAAATAATAACATAATTATTACAAATCAGTTCACTACATCCAATTAAACATCTGCTTTCACATACTCTTTATCTCTTCTCTCAAAATTAATGTCATCTTTATTAAACCCTTTTATAATTCCACTTTAGTAAAAGTAGTAGATCCTTTATATTCCAATATAAGAAGATAATCCACCTCAGTCTTTTTAAATTTTTAAGTGATCATCCAACTTTATATATGCAGTATTTCCATACCTTTCTTGTAAATTGTAATTTTTAAATCCACCTTTAAAAAAGTCTACTTTAGTTTTATTCAAGGCGGTTTGCTCCTCTTCAATAAAACCTTTGATTCCATTATAGAGTTAAGAAACTTGAAAACTTCTTCAGCCAAACACCAAACATTTCCTTTAAGGAAGCCATTTTGTGCCCTCTGGTGACCAACCTTTAAAATCTTCTTGTCAAGTAAACTATAACAAAAGAACTTTTCCCATAAGAGAGGATCCTTTTTAATTAACTTTAATTAAAGTCTCTGTTTAATTCAAATTCATCTGAACCCTTTTAATCCATTTTGAAATCAAAAATGTAATCACTTTTTGCTGTATATTGCAAAAAAGAAAATCTTACAAAACCTTAAAGTAACTTCCTTCCTTCCTTCCTTCCTTCCTTCCTTCCTTCCTTCCTTCCTTTCTCTTTTTGACAGAGAGAGAGAATGACTTTCCGAGCCAGTAAAAGGAGTCAAATGAGGAATTAGCCTGTGATTAGCTGGAATCACTGTAGCTCAAGAGGGATTAAATTTTTAGGTATCTTTAGCTGATAAACTAATTATTGCATGGAGTGAAAATTAATATGTTACTTACTGGATTTAATTAAAGTAGATATAAAACTCTTTTCTCCCTCTAAGTCCTCCAAATAATATACATATTGGTTTTTTTTTAAATACAATAAAATAATTGCCAAATAACAGCAAACAAGAAAACCCATTTGAAACCAAGAGCACAATATTAGAACCAAATCCTGTAATGCAGTTAACTATACATTGTTTTAATCACCTACCTAATATGCAGAACACAATATTTCTCCAGAATTAATTATGTGTGGCAGCAATCACATTTCAAATATTGCAATATATTACAGACTTGCCTTTGTTTAAAAGCCTCTTAAGTGAAAATGAGGGATTCAGTCATATTCTGAGGCTGTCAAGGTTTGTGTCACTCTTAAATCAATTTCTGAGAACAGAAGCAGATGTGGCAAAATCATTCATTTCTTCTACCCTGCTACTCCCCTTCAAAAATGCAGCATAAAAATGCTTGAGGCACCCTTAGTTCTAATTATATGACTTGAAAATAAATAATGCGTCCCCTAAAGCTAATAATATGGTCCAGATCAGTAGCAATAGGAGTTCCAGTACTCTGTAGGGAAAGAAAGACAAGATATACATAATGCTATTTTAAAAAAAAATAATGGAAATCACCAGTCAGGTTGCTGCTTATTTAAAACAAGGATATACATTGAGAAAGTGGGGGAAAAGGTTTGTTCAGGTTATCATTTTCCTGATGATAACTTTTTAAGTAGTCTGATAAAAAGCTTTGGTTTTGAAATAAAAACTGGCTGGGAGAAAGGAAAATAGTGCAAATAATGAAAACCATAACTATCTTAAATACATATTTTTCATCTGCATATTTTTTAAAAGACTCCCACAGCTAATGTAGTAATGCACTTTTTCCCTCGTAACCTGCATGTTTGATCACAGAAGCCCGAAGAATTGACTAGCAAATTAATTAACAACATCCCTTAGGAACTGGTCCCTTGTGTCTGTTAACCTATTGGTTGACAGAACAAATCTGCTTACAGGGATGCAAAATGAATTGATATTCCTTACAGGCCTGCAGTTTCGTTCCGCCCAGACGTTAATAACCCCCAACTATCATTCTTATTGAATTTTGTGATGGAAGTTAAATAATATAATGTGTTCTGACTTTTCCTGAGAAGCATGAATTTCAACACATATATTAATAGGGAGCTATAAAGGCTACATCACAAAAACTCTGTTTAGAAATAACTCATTTTTCCTGCCTTCTAAAAATTGTATGTTTGTAAACCATGGTGTTAGCGACAATGTCCAAAATGTTTTTTGCCCGCCAAAGAGAGACTGCAAAAAATAACTGGACATAATCAATTGGTGCACTATTCATGTGTGATTTTGGTGTCAGTACATATAGAAGAACTGTTCAATCTTCGATCAATCACCCTAACACAATTACCGGAGGGGGGAGCGCAAATCAGTCAAAATAAGTAGATTTAATCAATTGGTGCATTAACTCACTGGTAGGCAAAAATGTTCTCATGGATAAAAATAAGAGCAATCCACGTTTGCAGGTTTTACCATTTCAAGGCAGACTAGATAGACATTGCACACCAATAAAACGTATCTTAGCTGCAAGGCAGGTATAAGTTGCACTTGGTGTGCCTAGAGAAAATGTTCATGAATCAACTCTGTAGAGTTTTAATCAAGCCTTGTATCCAGAGGGCTTGCTGTTGACAGTTGACAGATGTGGAAAGACCTAGCCCAAAAAATTGCCAACAGTTAGAAACAACTGAATGGATAGCATCATCTTCATAGTTAACTTTAGAAAGATTATCTTCTTTTGTCCTCATTCTATCTATCTATCTATCTATCTATCTATCTATCTATCTATCTATCTATCTATCATCGATTTTTATATCAAAGGCTTCAGTTTTGTTTCTCTTTGTTTCAAAAAAAAGGCTTTCGTTCTTACCATTTTATCTCCAAACTGGACGTAATCATTTTTTTAGTTGATGATTTTATTACTGTTTTTAAACTGTATCATCGATCAATTCTCTTTTCTTCTGACGTTACACCTTCCTTTTATTCCCCAATTCTTTTTGTGCATGGAAGAGTGTCTTAATAGATACTAAATTCTATTTATATTTATAGGGATAGAGCTTCTATCCAGTATTGTCAGGAAAGATCAGTTGGAATCCAATCTTACATGTCAACTTCATTAAGATGCTTTTATCTTGTTTTTAGTATAGTATTAACTATGGTGATGAGACTTGTTTCTAGCTGATTATTTATTGTAAGTCACAAGGAGATTGCTTTCATGTGGCAGTTTTCATAATTTGTACATTCCTTTAAATCATGCATTTATTCTGGTTCAGCAAATTATCCTATAGCAGAGAGGGCTGAGAGGTTGCTCTCTAAGATATTCTTAAACTTTGAATCCCATCAGCCATATTCACCATGCAAAATAGAAACAGGTAACGGGAGGTAAAATTCAACAGTATTTGCAAGGATATATTGTCCATTGTTGCTCTAGAAATATTTATTAGAGCAACTAAAAAAATTGTCAGAACTAATCCTTCCATCGCCACCACCATCCTGCCAGAACTGATGAAGCTTCTTGGATGAGAAGCGAAACATCTTCCTCGAGGAAAAAACAGTTCAGCTGCCTTTTGAAAAAGAACCTTTGAGAAATGTTTTTTTGTTGTTGTTGTTGAAATCAGTTTGAATTCATCAAGTAACTGGTCAGGTTGTTGTCACCACGTGGTGGAGGTTTCTTAGTTTTTATACTGGGGTTTTATTTCTGTAGGTTGCCTGGAGTCACCATGAGTTGAGCAGCCATATAAATTTTCTTAATAAAAGTTAACTAAATAAATAATTCGTTCAATAAAATGTTCTTATATTATTTGCTGCTGATTTTGCAGGGTTGTCCAGTGAAGTCCCAAAGAATCTTTGAGAAAATAATTTGTATGCTGTAGACAGTTCCTTTCAACACAATTTTGTACCAAAAATACAGAACTGCTTTTTATTAAAAGGGTTCTTTGTGTAATTTTTCTTTTATTGCATGAAACACTATTCTTTGATCTGTCATTTCCTTCATTAGCGTTAAATTTTCTTTATTTTCCAAGGATTTTTTGGCTGTCATATTCAGGAATGAATGCATTGAGCAGGCTATGCTAAATGCTTACTATAATATAGATGTAACATACGTTCTGTTGGACAGTTTCAGCCCCAAAATGATGGCTGATTCGTGTCCATTTAGAAAGAAGTAAAAGGTTATTCTTCCATTACATCCCTTAAAAGGCTGTTTCTGGCTCAGTATAGCATTGATCATTAATTTTTCACTAGTTGCCAAGGAGACACTAGTTACCTCTTTCCTTGTGAAGGTTGAAGTTGGTACAAGCTGAGCCCAGGCCAGAGATGGGAGCTATGTAAACATGCAAAGAGCACACTGTTTCAAGGTCTCCAAATGCCACATCAAGTATTTAATTTATTTATTTATTTATTTACTAAATTTATATACCGCTCTTCTCCCAAAAGGGACTCAGGGCGGTGAACAGCCAAAATTAAAAATACATTAATTTAGAGGGGCTGGAGAAAAAAGATATCATTTTAAATCCTGAGAGTATAAAAATGATTTATATTTTCTTAATGGCAATTCTTTAAAAATTATTTATTTAGTTTGTCAAACATGTATAAGATAACAGATATACTGTATTTTTCGGAGTATAAAATACACCTTTTCCCCCCATAAAAGGGGGTGAAAATTTAGGTGCATCTTATACACCGAATGTAGCCCCGCCCACCCACTGGCCCCCATCCTTTGGCCTCTGCGTCCTAGCAGTTACCTCCTTGTAGCAAGCAGCAAGAAGAAACAGCTCCTTTCTGCTTCAAGCACAGCCTAATTAGCACAAGCTGATTGGATCCCTTCCGACTCTCAGCTGATTTGCTCTTAGCTGTTTTGCACAGGGCTCTGCTGCTTGCTGCAAAGAGGTAAATTGCTGGAGCAGATTTTTTTTTTCTGTGCTAATCAAGCTATGCTGAAAATGAAAATGAAAGTAAAGCAGGCTGTTTGCTGCAACGAGGCAAAATTGTTGGGAGGCAGAGGCAGATTTCTTTTTCTTGTTTTCCAAAAAAGGTATAGGGGAATGTGAGAGTAGCAGTTTAAGTGCCTCAGAGCAGTTGCAGAGTCCACTTCTCTGCTTTGGGGGAATTTCTGATTGGCTGAGCAGAGACCCATGGAGCAATTCCATAGCTTGTGCATCTCTTAGCTAAGAATGAGGCAAATTGAATTATGCCTCCTAGTAACAACAGCAACCTCCAAATCAATTTACCTTTGAGATATTTCTAGAAAGATGCCTTTAGGTTAAAATGAATAGGGTTGGGGGAGGAGGCCCATTCATTTAAGTTTCATTTCTTTTAAATGAAATGTTCTTATGGATGATAAAGACAAAGAAATCACTGCTATCAGACACAATGACAAACATGTTTTCCCAATACATTTGCAGGAAGCTAATAGTGCCCTTTTCTTGGTTGATATCGTTGTGCCGAAGAGAAATGTCGCAGTGTTTGGAAGAAAAAGCAGTGAAATGGCTTTTCTTGAAGTCAGAAAAAGATACCAAAGATATTATCTAGTACTGCTTCATTTTTACTACCAGCTTCATTTTTTTTTCTCTGCAGCAAAGAACTGGAAGTCATTTCTGAAGGAGAGCTATAATTGCCAATAATGGGTTGCAATTCTGCAGGCTAAAATGTCCAATCTAGTGGACAGAAAGGTTTAAGTGGATGAAAGTAGTGGAGAAATCTTTAAGAAAAAAGAATGTTTAGCTCAAGACATTCTGCTGAATTTATTGTTTTGTATTGTATTGTTTTGTATTGTATTGTATTGTGAAATGGTTATGCTCCCGTCTATAAAGCTGGGGAAAGTTGTAACTGTCCATTCAAAAGTACAGGTTCAAAATGATGAAACTGTAGCCTTGGACCTGCTTATTGCTGTTGCATGAAGTAACAAGACATAGACATTTGTATGACCAAGAAATTTCAGGCTAATCTGGAAACTATCAAAAAAAAAAAAATCCCAAAAGAAGACAGTGACAAACTGCTGCTATACTTTGCCCAAGATAATCGCTGGAAGTCAAATTTGATGCAAGGGAATTTTTATTTTTGCTGTTTCTAACCTGTACTTTTTGAGTCCCTCTTGAGTGCTGCAGGGGAGGCGGGGGGAATCAAAACTAAAAACTCACTTTAAAATATAGACCATTCATTATGGTGAAATTATTTTCAGCATTCTTTGTGGGGTTGACATATAGTCCACAATTAAGATGGATCCGAAATTAGCTTGGATGTTAGTCTTTTCTTCTTTGATAAGTTCCTTTAAACCAAACAGTTGGCCAAATATGAGCTAGAATGCGAGGCCATATCTGTAATATTGTTGGCAAAGCTGGTTCTTGGGAGTGCTTATTAATTTTTTTTTCATTCCATTTTCATACCTGCAAGAGAAGTTCTTTCAGTTTCTCTTGGAGCTATTGTAGTTGACAGAGATGAAATACTTTCATTTCTTTGAAGAATTGTGGCAAATATTGTCTATGATAGACTGTGTAGAACTAATCAAGTTCATCCAAGAGTGAAGTTTTGTGGAGCATTCATTTTTTAAAATGGAATCTGCCTGTTCTAGGACTTATTCTTTCGTTTCCCGCCTCAAAATGGCAGGAAACTGCCATTACTTTTCATTGGTTATGGTCAGAAGTAGCTCAGAAGTCTGAAGAGAAAAAAAATGAACCGGGTGCTGCAAATAATTCCTAATGTTCAAGAAGTTACTTAGGAAACTAAAATCAGAGATTCAGTGTAGATCACAGCAGCAAATACACAAATAGGCCTTGAGGTGTTCATCTTTACACATCATTCCAATATTGGCCTGCTAGACCACCTTTTTTTCCCAAATCTCACACACATTGTTTCAAATTATTTTTTTAAAATCTGCTCATTATTTTATAGTTATCTGATAAATTAGGTATTATTTATGTCAAATAAATCAGTAGAATCATATTGCAGCTTTTCTTCTTTGTTGATGAAGCAATAATAACGAAAATACCATGGAAACAGAGAAATAAGACTTTTACTATGCTCTTGATTTGAAATGTATGAGAGAAGCTGATTGATGTCCTTCCATGTTGAGAAGGATTTAGTTTGCATGCTTCATTTGAAAAGGTCCCACTCTTTTCAATTTTGGATAGGATAAACAATTTTTTTCTGTCAACCAGGATGAGATAACCTTTATGTGGATGAATTTCTAACCGAGTCTTGTTCTTTTTAATCTTTTCTCTCAGCTGAAGAGGATAAAATTGGTACACAATTTTTAAAATTTTTTGTTTAACTTCTATCTAAGCCTTCCTCTGGAAAATCAAAACATAAGCCAGAAAGGATATTTATAATTTACTTCTTTCATCTTTATCAGGTATCTTACATCAAAGATGGTGGCTGTCCAAGGTTATTTGGTAAATTTCCTATTGGGTAAGTGATTTGAATTTAATCTGGACGGTTGCTCTCCACATTCTCTCTAATCACATCCATTTAACTGTCATTAATCTTCCAGGCTGCCACAGGGTTGCATCTAGCCTTCCCCTTTCCCAAAGTCATCAGTGCAAATGCCAGAGCTTTTCTGAAAGTTGCAGTGGCATCGTAATTTTAATTCATGAAAGTGAGAGTTTATTAAATAAATAGGGATAAATTATATTAATGGTATACAAGGTTATTGTAAATAACTGAAATATTAATCAAATTAAGTTTTATTCAAATTAAGCTTTCTTTCAATTAATCCTAAAGATTCTAAAAACTAAATTCAAACCAATACAAAAACTATACACTATTTTCTTCTTAATCTATGCCTTATTTCAGAAAATGAAAATCATATTGTTGGTTTAATAATGGAAACTGTTCTGGATTCACTAATCCATAAACTTGTGGCTCTATGGTATGCTCCTAGCTATAATGTAGCCTACCTACTGTGTAGAGTAAAACCGGGGTGAAATCCAGCAGGGTCTGACAGGTTCCGGAGAACCAATAGCGGAAATTTTGAGCAGTTCGGAGAACCGGCAAATACCACCTCTGGATGACCCAGAGTAGGGTGGGAATGGGGATTTTGCAGTATCCTTCCCCTAGAGTGGAATGGGAATGGAGATTTTGCAGTATCTTTCCCCTGCCACGCCCACCAAGCCACACCCACCAAGCCACGCCCACAGAACTGGTAGTAAAAAAATTTGAATTTCACCACTGGGTAAAACCAGTGGTGGGATTCTGCCGGTTCTAGGGGGTTCGGCCGAACCCTTTGTTAAATTGCTTGCCCCGCCCCTCCGCACCACTATTTATTGCCAATATATAGTGGTGGGCGAGGGGCAACGAGCCAGCAATTTAACGAATGGTTCAGTGTTTGTCCCGGGTCCCGCAGCGTTTTCAAAAAGTCCCGATTTTCGCCGGTTCCTTACCCCGCCCACTCCCAATCTATTGCTGCCTCCTGAGTCCCAGCTGATGACTAGAGGGAAAAAAACTGTTTAAACTCTTGCCAAGGGGCTTCAAAGGGCTACAGCTGATCAGTGTCAAAAGAAAATAAATGAGTAGACTGGTGCCTGCAAAAATAGAAAAAAAGCCCCTTTCAGCTTCAACATAGGTTAATTACCTATGTTGATTAGATGGCCTCCGATTCTCAGCTGATTTGCTCTCAGCTGTTTTGCACAGGGGTCTTTTGCTAGCTGCAAAAAGTCCTGGAGCAGATTTTTTTTCTCCTTGTGCCATTCAAGCTGAAAACGAAAGCGAAAGTAAAGCAGGTTGTTGGCTTGGCTGTTTGCTTGCAATGTTGGAAAGGCAGATTTCTTTTTCCTCATCAAAAAAGGTAGTTGCAAACAATGGGAAATTTATGGCAAATGGCAAAAGATGAGAGTTCAAGATTTTAAAACACAAAAGAAAAAAAGCTCTATTTAACTAGGGAATTGTAATAATTGAGATACTATTAATTGTATATTATGTTGAAAGCAGAAATGGTTAAATTGTGGAAGAATATATGGGGGAAATTATTTGGTTTATTATTATTGGTAAATATAATTAATTGATTTGTAAGAAATAGGATTGCATGGAAATAATTGGAATATTCATGCTCATATTGATTAATATATAAAAAGATAGATATATAACTAATTGATTTATATTAACATGTTGAATTTGTATTAAACAACTGTAATATTACATAATTAACCAATGTGAGGATGGATATAAAAATAGATGACAATGGGAAGGGGTATAATGTAGAATAGAAGGGAAAAATTGAATTTGATTAAGATTGGAGATGAGGAAGAAGAGTAATATTGGTTTTTTAAAAAAATAGACGAGGAATAAATATGGCAAAAAGGAAATATAGAAATTGTAAATTTAATTGAAATGACTAAACATTGTTTAAATTTGTGAACCAGCCAAATACTTTGTTCAAAGAAAATACATTGTATGTTTGTATGTTTGTGTTTCTAATTATTGCTATTTATTCATATTTGTTCTCTTTTATTCTTTAAAGTTTAACAATTCATTCTTAATGTTAGATCGGCGCAGGAAAGAAGAAGTGACCAGCAGGGTTCAAGTAACAAGTTTTAATAACAAGAACTGAACGGCTTGTGCGCTGCCGGAGCTCTCCTTATATACACTCCGGCAGACGCACCGCCCACTGACAGGGATTCAAAATTCCCGCCGAAAGGATCTGCAGCCAATCCCAGGCGGATGTCCTTATAAGGACATAACACTCCTCCCCCCTAGTTCTTAGTCAGTCGATCAGGGAAATAGTCACTAAGATAAACAGGACGTCTACGTGCCCGCGTAGACCTGCGCAGTTCAGAGTCAAGATGGACACTCTCCCGGACGGAGGGTGTCTGCTCTGCTCGGGGCTTCTTCCCCGGTGCCGGGCTGGATCTGGCCGTCGAGGACGCGGGCACTGTGTCCGAACCTCCGGCCGGGTCACGGACCTCCGCCTGCGGGCGATGCTGGTCTGCCTCGTTCCTGCACGGATCGTGGAGCCGCCGGTGTGGATCCCTGTTCTTGGCCGGTCCGGAACTCCTGAGCCACGGTAGGTCCCTGGGTCTCCCTCGGGTCCCCTTTGGGCTGGGGTCGCGCCGGTCTGGGTCAGGGTGCGAGTCCGGCGGTGGTGGTTGGGTTAAGCCCCCGGGGTCTCCGGTCGAGTCCGGCTTACTCCCGGGGCTGCAGGTGGACGGACATGGTGACTGGTCGGCTCTGTCGGGGTGGCGTAGGCCTACCTTGCAGGGGTGGTGTAGGCCCTCTCTGCGCGGTTGGTCTGGCGGTGGTGTCGAATGTTCCCTCTGGCCGCTGGGCTGCTCGACCTGGTCGGGTTGGTGCTGGCCTACCCTGCCGGGGTGGTGGAGGCCTTCCTTGCAGGGTTGGTTTTCTGCGCGGTTGGCGGGTTGTTGTAGGGTCTCCTGGACTGATGGCTGGAGGTCCCCAACTCTGGGCTGCCGGTTGCCTACTTCGCAGGGTTGACATTGGCTTCCCCTGCTGGGTTGTCCCCGGTCTACTTGCCTTGCCGGATCTGGTATTAGGCTAGGTGCCGGGGTGCTTGTTCGTCCCTCGGGTCGCCGGTCTCCCTCGTCTGGGTGGTTTAGGCTTACTTCGGCGGGGTGGTTTAGGCCTACCTCGTCGGGGTGGTTTAGGCCTACTGTACCGGGGTGGTTTAGGCCTACCTTGTCGGGGTGGTTTAGGCCTACTGCGCCGGGGTGGTTTAGGCCTACTGTGCCGGGGTGGTTTAGGCCTACTGCGCCGGGGTGGTTTAGGCCTACCTCGTCGGGGTGGTTTTCGCTCACTTCCCTCCACCTTTTGCGGAGCTGGTCGAGATGACGTCTCACGATCTGTCCATCGTCCAGCTCAACGCGGTAGGATTTGGGACCGGTTGTGCTGTGTACTGTAGCTTTAAGCCATTTCGGCGAGCCGTGGAAATTCAGAGCGAAAACGGCATCACCGACGGAAAACTGGCGAAGTTGGCGACTGGCGGATGCGGGCACCTCAGAGGAGTATTGCGGGTGCAGTCTGTCCAGGGGAGACCGGAGTCTCCTGCCCATTAAAAGCTCGGCGGGGCATTTTCGGGTGGCAGAGTGAGGCGTGATATGCTGGGTGAGCAAAAAAGTGTCAATGCGCTCCTGCCAGTCACCCGGGCCCATTTTGGCGAGCGACTCCTTCGTGAGCCACACCATCCGTTCAGCCTGCCCATTTCCGGCCGGTCTGTAAGGGGCAGAAAGGGCATGGCGAATGCCCAAGCCAGCCAGGAAAGCTTCCATGGGCACGGACGTAAGTTGGGGCCCGTTGTCTGAGACCAAAACGTCAGGGAGTCCATGGGTCGCGAAAAGGCGCCGGAGGGCACGGATGGTAGCTTCCGTTGTGGTGGATGCCATGGGAACGACTTCCAACCACTTGGAGTAGGCATCAACCACGATGAGGAGGTGGTGCCCATGAATGGGGCCTGCAAAGTCTATGTGAATGCGCGACCAGGGGGAGCTCGGAGTCTCCCAGGGCATCGGGTCAGATTGAGGCGGGGCGGCTCTGACTTCTTGGCACGGGCTACACCTGGCGACCCAATGTTCAATGTCTTTGTCCAGTGTCGGCCACCAGACGTAGCTCCGTGCCAGGGCTTTCATCCGGACAATGCCCGGGTGTCCTTTGTGCAGCGCCGTAAGAGTCCTTCGTTGAAGAGTGCTGGGAATCAGCACCCTATCTCCCCATAGTAAACAGCCGCGCATGGTGGACAGCTCCCCTCGCTTGCGGCTGAACGGGCTGAAGTCGTCGCTGTCAATTCGAGTCGGCCAGCCTCTCAGGACCCAGGAGTGGACTTGGCGGAGGATGGGGTCAGCTCGCGTGTGCGTCGCTACGTCGGCAGATGTCACGGGACAGTTGCTGTCGTTGTCAATATGCAGCAGCTCGAGCGTGGGGGCCGGGTCTTCCACAGCTTCGGCGGATGGGCACCTGCTCAACGCGTCGGCGTTTGCGATGGCTTTACCAGGCTGGTGGACGAGGCTGTAGGAGTAGCCGGTGAGGAATATGGACCAGCGCGTCATTCGGGGGGACATGAATGCTGGGGTCTGCTTGTCCCCTGCTAGTAGGCCGAGGAGAGGCTTGTGATCGGTGACAATGGTGAATTGCCGTCCATACAGGTATTCGTGGAAACGCTTCACCCCTGCAACAATAGCCAACGCCTCTTTGTCCAGTTGGCTGTAGTTGCGCTCAGCACTAGACATAGTCTTTGAGAAAAATGCGATGGGGGCTTCACGACCGGTAGGCAGTTCGTGGCTGAGCACAGCGCCAACTCCGTACGGGGAAGCGTCACAGGTCAGTCTGAGGGGCAGTGTCTCATTGTATTGAATGAGCACACTGTCAGAGGTCAGGAGTTGCTTAACGGCTCTGAATGCAGACTCTTCCTCACGTCCCCACCTCCAGGAAACCGCCTTCGCCAGCAAGCGATGGAGCGGCTCAGCAACAGTGGCTTTCTGCTGGAGGAAAATAGCGTAGAAGTTAAGCAATCCAAGGAAAGCCTGAAGCTCCGCTTTGTTTTTGGGGCTGGGAGCTTCATGGATAGCTTTAACTTTTGATTTGGTGGGGTGGATGCCAGAACTATCTATCAGATAGCCCAGGAACTCGACTTCCTGTACCCCAATGATGCACTTGTCTCTCCGGACTCTCAAGCCCTTCTCCCTGAAACGCTGGAGAACTAGCCTCAGCCGGTCCAGGAGTTGAGCCTTTGAGTCCCCAGAGATCAGTACATCATCGAAATAAGGCACCACCCCTGGAACGCCTTGGAGAAGGCGTTCCATCATGGATTGGAAAATGCCAGGGGCTGCACTGACTCCAAACTGGAGACGGTTGCACTTAAACGCGCCTCTATGGGTGACAATAGTCTGTGCCTCCGCCGTTTCCTGATCTACTGGCAGTTGCTGGTAAGCCTGGGCCAGGTCCAGTTTTGCAAAAATTTTGCCCTTGCCGAGTGAGTGCAGCAAATGTTGCACTACTGGCACGGGGTATGCGCTCTGCGGCAACGCCTTATTGATGGTCACTTTGTAGTCGGCGCAGATGCGCACAGATCCATCCTGCTTCATGGGAGTCACAATGGGAGTTTCCCATGAAGCATGATCGATGGGTTCCAGAATACCTTGGGCAATCAGCTTATCTAGCTGAGCGTCTACTTTAGCCCGCAAGGCGAATGGAACCCGGCGGGGCTTGAGCCGAATTGGGGTTACCCCCTTGTCCAGATTAAAGGAGATGGGTTTCCCTAAAAACGTCCCTAACTTACCATCGAAGACTTCTTGGAACTCTCCGATGAGTGAGTCGAGTTCGCCTGAGCTAATCTGGTGGATGCCTCCAATAGAAAGCCCCAGCGGCTGGAACCACTCCACGCCCAGCAGGGTCGGGCGGCTATGCTCCACGACGGTTATGGGAAGCTGGCCCTGGAACTGCTTGAAGGCGATCCGGAGGTTGGTCCGCCCGATGACGCCGATGGGGTTGCCGCCGAAATCCACCAGCTTGGAGTGCAGAGGTTCAAGTTGGCGCTTGGAGAGATTCGGCTTGAGCCTCTTGACCTGGTGCCAGTCGATGATCGAATAGACGGAGCCTGAGTCGACTTCCATCGTGCACGGCAAGCCTTCTGCCAACAGTGTCACGTGGAATTTTGTGGCACTGTTGGTGCTGGTGAGGGCGATCGTTGTCTGGTTCACAGCGCCGCCATGAGAACTGGTGCGGTCGTCGCGCTTTTGGTGGGTTGAGGACCGTTTGGACGACCTCTGGGAGTCGCGACGATTTCCTGGATTCTGGGGCTTGATCGACTCCGGAACAGGATCAGAGGCTCTGCATGCCTCTGCGATGTGCCCCCACTTAAGGCAGCGTCTGCAGGTCGCATCCCGCCAGCGACAGGATTGGCGGGGGTGGTGTCCCTTGCAACTGCCGCACTGAGCGGCGCGGCGGCCATCGTTTTGAATTTCCCGCCTGGTTGGGCGGGAAACTTTTAAAACGGTTGATTCTCCCTCTGAATCAGTCGGAGTGGACGAGTCGTCGGATGATTCCGATGACGGTTTGCGGATCTTATGGATCCCTCGGGACTGGAGCATGGCAGCAGCGGCGGTCTCGGATGTTTCAGCAGCCGTAGCCTCCTCAAGAACGTCCTTCAAGGACAGTCTTTTTCTGCTTAGGAACTTCTTTTGGAGGTTGGCATCTCTCATCCCGAAGACGATCCCGTCGCGTAAGGCATTGTCAACGTTCTCAAATTCGCAGTTAGCAGCGATTTGACGCAATGCCGCCACAAAGTCTTTAAGCGATTCGCCTTCCTTCTGATTACGTTGGCGGAAGGTAAAGCGGTTCGAAATGGGGGTGCCCGTTGGGGCATAGTGGTCTTGCAGGGCCGTCTGCAGATCCACCCAGGACATGACTTCAATGTCCCTGGGTGCGACGAGGTTGACGGCGAGTTCCAGAACGTCGGAGCCGCAGTTAGCGAGGAAGAGAGCCCTCTTCCTCTCGTCGTCTAGGTTGTTGTAGCCGTTTCCCCGGAGGAATTGGCGGAAACGTATCATATACGAACTCCACTTCTCCCGGCTGGGGTTGAAGGGAGCCAGTGAGGCGAACGGCGCTTGCGGCGTTGCCATTTCTCAGACCGCGTCGAGTGACTTCAGCTCGTTATGGCGATCGTGCCACGCGGAGGTTCTTCTCTAGACCTTCGTCGCCAGTGTTAGATCGGCGCAGGAAAGAAGAAGTGACCAGCAGGGTTCAAGTAACAAGTTTTAATAACAAGAACTGAACGGCTTGTGCGCTGCCGGAGCTCTCCTTATATACACTCCGGCAGACGCACCGCCCACTGACAGGGATTCAAAATTCCCGCCGAAAGGATCTGCAGCCAATCCCAGGCGGATGTCCTTATAAGGACATAACACTTAATATCTTTAAATTTGTTTGGGGTTGGCATTCTTCCCTTTCATCTTTTTTATTGTACAGCAATCTTTCTTCTCAAACCTACCACCTCTCTCTTTTCTTTCTTTCTTACTTTCTCTTCCCCCCCCCTTATTCTCCTCCCTACTTCCTCTTCCTTTCTCCTTCTCCTCCTCTCTTCCTCCCTCTCTTATCCTAACTCCTACTCTAATTTCCCTTCCCTTCCTTCGTCCCTCTCTATTGCTATATCCTTTTATGCATATGGACTACTCAGAGGGCTGAAAAAGTTATTTTTGACTGGTCCTCGCACTTTTGACCAGTCCTCGAACTTATGACTGTCCTCATATTTTATGTTTTTGCCCTATCTTGTCACCATGGTGAAGAGAAGCAGTTGTGAAATGATGACATGGTTGTTAAGAATGCTGAACCGGCATAAATGTGAGGATGGTCATAAGTGTGAGGACCAGTCAAAAGTGCGAGGACCTGTCAGAAATCACTTTTTTCAGCCCTCTGGGTAGTCCTTTTGTGCATATGGACTACTCAGAGGGCTGAAAAAGTTATTTTTGACTGGTCCTCGCACTTTTGACCAGTCCTCAAACTTACGACTGTCCTCACATTTTATGTTTTTTGCCCTATCTTATCACCATGGTATAGAGAAGCAGTTGTGAAATGATGACATGGTTGTTAAGAATGCTGAACAGGCATAAATGTGAGGATGGTCATAAGTGTGAGGACCAGTCAAAAGTGCGAGGACCTGTCAGAAATCACTTTTTTCAGCCCTCTGAGTAGTCCCTATACACATAGCCATGGCCACCCGGTCACATGACCAGCTAGCCACGCCCACCCAGTCACATGACCTCCAAGCCACAAATAAGCCACACCCACAGAACCGGTAGTAAAAAATTTAGACCCCTCCCCCCACAATGGTGTCCCTCTTTACCAATGTTAAAATCTGGTCACCTTATACTAGAGGTTTCTATATATACTGTTCTGCTAATTATTTTCTAGTTTGGGGGGAAACAGGAAATTTCCACTGATGGTTTTTCATAGTTTTGTCTATATGTGGACATTTTAATGCATATTTTTCCTCACTTAGACTCTTTATAACAATGTACTAAACATTTTTAAAGACACAACCCTTTCAATAGACACATGTTTTGTATACAGCTTTGCAGAATCTCTGCTTCTTCTTGAGAATTTGGGATTTCTTCTTGAGAATGGATTCCATTTCCTGCTACCACATCATGCCACAAAAACTAAACTTCATTTTGGAAATGCATTTGCTGCCCTTCAAATTTATGTAAGGTTTGTGATGATTGGCCACTTTGATCTGGAGAGACATGGGATCTTTGGTAAAGCATAGTAAAGCCAGTGAAGATAAGCAGTCATTGCAAGTAATTTAAAATACCGTAGGTATTCCATCATCCTTTGAACAGGCTGTTCCCAATGCTTTATTCTTGGACTGTTAGATAAAACATGAGGTGAACTCAGAATTGAATGAACCAATAGCATGACAGTTATCTTTCCATGAAGCACAGAAGCCTGAATAATTAGAGCAATGTTAACTAGTAACTTGCTTGTTCCTGTCATGGAGCCAGAGAAAGTATAGATAGATGAAAGGCTAGCTGTTCCAGGATGTTGAACCTAGTGACAATGGTTACCATGTCTTAAATCTACATTATGTTTCCTATCAAATTTGCATCTTTCTCTTAAATTATCTGTCACAGCATGCAGTATTAAAAGCTGTCAAATGTCAAGTTGGCCACTGAAAGTAGTCAGGTGTACCTGCTTCTATAACTGCAGGAATGTGATTTGCTCAATTTCACCCATCTTTTAAAGCATTCAGTAGAGGCTAGTTAAACAGCAGCTCTTTACAACCGAAATGCTTCACAAACTAGAGCAAATTGAAAGTTTGCCTCTGGCAGATCACCTCTTATTGCTCAGTGCTCTGAGATTTTATGTGCAGAGGAAAGTGAAACACAAAAACACAGTGATCTTAAATGTAGCATCAGTATATTTTCTAAATATTGATAGTTGCAGCTATAAGAATTATTATTTTTTTAAAAAAATCAAATTGCCTTTATCTTTGGGCACATCAGGGCAGCAGTTCCCTACTCTTGTGCTCTTAAAATTATTATCTGCATGTTTATGTACTATAGAACTGGAATATCAATCTGAATATTTCTCCAATATTTACTATACAGATTTAAAAGAAATGTTTCTGTATAAGCATTTTGCTTCTGCCAACCTTGCAGTTCGAAAGCATGTAAAAAATGCAAGTAGTAAAATAGGGACCACCTTTGGTGGGAAGATAACAGAGTTCCATGTGCCTTTGGCATTTAGTCATGCCGGCCACATGACCACAGGGACGTTTTCAGACAGCGCTTGCTCTTCGACTTTGAAATGGAGATGAGTACCACCCCCTAGAATCTGGAATGAGGGGAACCTTTACCTTACCTTTTAGTAGAATGTTATATTTCTTCAATACTTTTGTAATTAAATACATTAATTAAATACTAGGGTTTTTTGAATGGAGTGTGGGGGACGTGGGAGGCTTGACAAATGTTTATTTAGTTGAAAAAAACACTCTTTTGTCACCTAGTAATGATACCCATCTGATACCTAGCAATATTCAGCCACAATCTGCCATTAGTATTTCCTTTATTCCTGTTCAGCATAATTTACCACTTCTGGTGGGCCTGGATATTGTTGAACTGCCCATCCTTCACCTGTGGCATGCTGTCCTATGTTATTGCAGCTATAGCTCCGTTATATTGATAAGGGTACTGTTAGAGTTTGTTGCAAAATCAAATTCAGAAGGCACACACAGGCAGACGGATGCAGCAGGATTCATTAACTTCTTTGTATACATAGAACACATGAAGATAAATGTAGAACACCAATAGTGGTTCTTCAGTTTCAGATCAGTTCAGAGAGGCAGACTAGACTAGTTCAGACTTGTTTGCCGCTCCAGAGCTCAGAGCTTAATACCTAAGCCACGCCCAGACTCCTTGCTTAAGCTTCTGTGTCTAAACAGCTCTCATTGGCTGACCCAGTTGCTATGCCTATTCATTGGCTGACCTTGTTACCATGTCTTCCCAGTCATGAATATTCTGACAGGTACAGATTCTCTACTCCTATCCTCTCTGTTATGAAGATGAACATAAAACTATGTTTGGGGGCTAGGAATAGGAATGGAATAGAAATTTTTACTGGCCAAGAAATTTGTTTCCGGTCATAAGCTCTCAGTATACATACAACAAAATAATATAATCACAAGATACCAATAGGAGAAGCTAGTAGAAAGATGAGAAGGATAATATTAATACATGGAATCCTAAGTACATGGAAAAGTCTAAGTACATGGAAAGTGGCGTCTTAGTCCAGCCCTTCTGCCCGCTTCTGTATTTTGGATGGCCCCCTCCTTTAATTTCATTCATCTTACAAGAGCAATTTTGAGGCTTTGAGTATCCTTTCTTGCTGACTGGAATTTCCAACCTTCCTTCCTTTTAATCTATGCTGTGCTGTGCTTAATTAAAGGCTCTGCTCTGCTTTGCTCTCCCCCTCCTTGCACAGTGCAGCCTTCGGCTTCCCTGATTCAGATAGCTCCACTCTTGCATGTTATTTACTCTCACTGATTATGTAGTCACAGAGTCACAATTGATTAGGAGTCAATCAATATCACAGCAATTGGCAGAGACTGACTGAGTGTTAAACCATTGATTCACCTGCAGCTGCTGTTCACCCAGCTGGCTTTCTTTTAATCTCCAATTTCCAAAAAACCAAGAAAAAAGATGGAAACTTACTGTAGGTGTGTGTTTATTTGGTTGAATTTTTGTTTTTGTTTTTGTTTTGTTTTTTTAAGACTCAAGGCCCAGCTTTCTTAGAAGACAATAGTTGCAGCACCTTTTCTATCTTCCAGCAACAGGCTATAAACTGAACCTGGTTAACTCAGCATTAGGTTACCAGTATAAAATGTGTGCTACTACTCTGTGGTACAGTGTGAATGAATGCTAGTTTTTTGGGGCTATATTTTACCAATCAAACAAAAGATTTTGTCACCCTAGGCCACATGGGTCTGTACTTTTAGGCCAGGCAAAGTTTCCCTGTGCAGTCCTATAATATAAAGTTTCTGATTTAGAAACATATATGAATTATAATTAAACCATTTTTAAAAAGATTTTTTATCTTGCTTTTTTCATATACAACTCAAGGGGGCAAACATACAAAATAATTCTTCCTCCTCTTATTTTTTTCCAGAATAATAACAAACCCGTGAGGTAAATTGGGAGAGAGAGAGTAATTGGCCCAAAATCACCCAGTCTGCTTTCATACCTAAGGCATGAAATTGTAAGAAACTGTAACCATTGTAAAACAGATTTATATTTTAAAATAAATCTAGAAGTGTCTTCTGAGGACTACAGTTAACATTTGCTAGGAATATGTCCATGTCAGAAACCCTTGAATATATTAAATGTGAAGAATGAGCAAAATGCCACTAAAAAGATAAATCAAAGGTTTAGAAATCATTGATATGACAAGATTAAGCACCAAATAAAGAAAGATTATATATTATTAAAATAAAAATAAACCAAAAAGAATCACACATGTGGAATTGTTTCTAAATATATTAACATTGATTTTCTGTGACTAAGATTGACAGTTATATTTCTTAATGTGTGTTTGTGATGTTTATATACACATGCACACACATATACATATATATGTGTGTGTGTGTGTGTATGTGTGTGTGTATACACAATATGAAGGTATATGCATAGTAGTAATTGAATGTGCTGGTTCAGGTTTTTAAAGTTAGCTGTGCCTTCAAATAATCATCCTTATCAATATGTCTGACATTAACTCTATATACACTTACATGTAAAAGTGGCTTTAATAATTACACCTACAGTCTATTTGTCATGCCCTGGTCATCAAATGGACTACTCTAATTGAAACTACATGGAAGCGCTTGAAGAGTATTTAGAAACTTCAAGTGGTACAAATTGTACCAACGCAGGAAGTTATTATTATTATTTATTATTTATTAGATTTATATACCGCCCTTCTCCTTACAGACTCAGGGCGGTGAGTGAGTTATATATGTGTGCCTAAAATGGCACTCTTTAAGCCTCTGCTGCACAATCTGCGTTGGATATCAGTCAGCTCTGGATCTAATTCATAGTGCTGATTTTGATTTTTAATGCCTTCATGATGCGGGGCTGAGATATTTGAGGGATTGCCTTTTCCTGATTACAGGAACCCATTCCATCCGATCAGACAGGAGGAGCATGTTATGGAATCCAGGAAATGAGCCTTTTGCATCATGACACACACTTTATGAAATGGGGAGAGAGACTAGCCCCAAAGTCTCTCAAGCCGTGGTTTTTCCATCTGGCCTGGGGATGCCTTGGAAACTGCAAGGTGGCTTCATAGAATATGAGTTTTTAAATACTCTCCCATGTTGCATTACATATATGCTTTATGCAGTGGTGAAATCCAATTTTTTAAACTATCGGTTCTGTGGGTGTGGCTTGGTGGTGTGGCTTGGTGGGTGTGGCAGGGGAAGGATCTCCATTCCCACCCCACTCCTGGGGCCAGCTAGAGGTGGTATTTGCCAGTTCTCTGAACTATTCAAAATTTCTGCTACTGGTTCTCCAGAAAGCTGTCAGAACCTGCTGGATTTCACCCCTGGTTTTATGGTTTTTAAATTCTAAGTTTTGTTCTTTTTACTACATGTTCTGTAGAGCCACACAAAAATATAGAGCTATATACTGTACCTAGTCACTTAGCATCTAGTATACTTGTCAGGGTTGAGAACAATATGCCAAATATGGTTCCTAGATAGCAGAAGACTATCGTGTTTCAACCGTGCTTCAGGCATGAAAGCAGCTGGGTGACTTTGGAACAGATACAGCCCACCCAACTCACAGGGTTATTGTTGGGGTGAGGGAAGAGGAGGTGGGAATATTAAGTATGTTTGCTGCTTTGATTTATATATACACAATTATAACAACTATAATTGTTATAGTGGTGGGATTCAGGCAGTTCACACCACTTTGGGAGAACCTGGTTGTTAACTTTCTGAGCAGTTTGGTGAAGAAGAAATCATTAGGGCAGAGAACCAGTTATTAAATTATTTGAATCCCATCACTGACTATAACCAATTATACATGATATAATTTATCTTTATTTCATTTTATTTCAGGCATCGGGGGAGGAATCCATCTCATTGCCATCTTGGGGATTGTTCTCCATAAGGAGAATAGGACCTACAAATTGGATTTTTCTGTCTTCATGGAAGACTTAAAGACTCTAAACATCATATGGGAAGATGTTAAAATACTCACCCAAAATTGAAAATGCTGGAGATCCCTTGCTGTCCAATATTGCACATAGCATGGGAGGATCTAATGCTAATACTAATGCATCTCACCTTTATTATTTTTAGAAATAACTCAAATCAGTGAACATTTCCAACACACATTCTTTCTCCTAATTTCTTCACAATAACAATCCTCTGAGGTGCATTGTGCTGAGAGACAGTGACTGGTCCAAAGTAATCCATTTGGCTTTCATAGCTAAGGCTGGACTAGAACTCACCGACTCCCAATTTCTAATCTGGTGCTCTAACTATTAGACCAAACTGGCTGAATGGCTAGATATCTATATATAGATCCTCCTTTTCCCTCTCCCTCCCTCCCCCCTCCCTCTCTCTCTCTGTATTGTGTATGGAGGGAATGAATAATAATAAGCCTGGACCGAAGACCAGAAAAATAGTTGAAAATAAATCATGCCCTTTATTCATGCTGGTGATGTTGACAGACTTTACTTAGAAAAACAAGGGACCGTGGAAGGTTGCAAGTGCATATTTGAAGAGAAAAGAACATTAGAAGAATATCTGAAGAATGGTAAAGAAAAATGCACTTAAGTAGACCATGAAGGCTACTGGATACCAAGTCTAAATTGACTGACCCACAAGAAAGACTGAATGAAGATAAGAAAAGAGATATGAGAAGGTAAAGTATCGCCTGGACGGTACATAAAACAAAAATAGCAGGACAAACAGATAATAACAAGGTCTGGCAATGGCTAAGACCAGGAAAATTGAAGAAAGAGACTGAGGGGCTAATTCTGGCACCACAAGACCAAGGCTTATGAACAAATGCATTCAAAGCCATGATTGAAAAGACAGCAAAAGACAACAAATGCTTCCTCTACAGAGAAGCTGAAGATACAGTGGACTACCTTGTTAGCTGCTGCAAGAAGATCACACAGACTGACTACAAGGACATGACAAATAGCAACAACAATGCCTTGGAGTATCTGCAAGAAAAACCATTTGCCAGCAAGTAAGGACTTCCACTAGAAAATACACAAAATCATAGAAAGTGAAGAAGCTAAAGTACTCTGGGACTTTAGAATTCAAGCAGACGAGCACCTGCCATATAACACCCCAGATTTAACAACTGTAGATAAGAACAACAAAATATCTGGATAGTGGATGTGATAGTACCAAATAAAAGTTGAATGACTATGGCAAAAGAAAGCAAAGATAGTACCAATAGTAATAGGCACCTTAAGTGCAATTCCAAAGCATCTTGGGGCATCACATGAGCACCATCAGCATTGACAAAATAACCATCAGTCAGTTGCAAAAGGCAGCTTTATCTGGAACAGCTCACATACTGGAATAATACTTTTAATACCATCAAACATCCACATCTATCTGTCCCGGGTCCATGGGAAGGACTTGATAAAAATATCAAATCCAGTTCTAAATATCTGGCTGACTGGGTGACCAGCCATAATAAATATTATTATTTTGTACACGGATGTCTATTGAGCAGTAGTGAAATGTAAAATTTGTTACTATTGGTTCTGTGGGTGTGGCTTGGGGGGGGGGTAAGATGACTGAGTGGGTGTGGCCAATTTTTTTTTACTTTTAAAAGCATTTTTTCTACAACCTCTTCAGCTGAAGAAGTGGTAAAAAAAATGCTTTTAAAAGCCTCTGACGATCCCAGCTGTGCTGCGCAATCATCAGAGCTTTTTTTTTTACTTTTAAAAGCATTTTTTTGGCTGAAGAGGCTGTAAAAAAATGCTTTTAAAAATTAAAAAAAAAGCCTCTGATGATTGCACGGCTCAGCTGGGCATGGGGGTTTGGACAGGGATTTTTGCTACCAGTTCTCTGAACCACCCGCCGCCATTGCTACTGGATTGGGCGATCCGGTCCGAACTGGGAGCATAAAACCTTAATTCTGGGTTTTATTTAATTCAGTGAAAATTTTAATTTGGTTTTGGTAGGGTTATAGTAGATTCCGTGGACCTAGAATGCATTTCTCAGTTCATAGTTTTGAGCTAAATTGGATTACGGCTAATTTCAGAAACTCTATAAAGCTTTGTGGTTTTCCAATATTATGTCTTTTAAAAAGAGGGATAGAGAGATATCAGGAACATCTATTCAGTACAGCAGTAATTATTAAGTTATGAGTTATTATTAAGGTACAGATTATATGTGATCAACTTTAAAGAAACACTTTACCTTACAGGTATAAGATGCTCTGTTTTTGAGAAGTGTTATGGCAGACCTATTTGATTCACTGGACTGTTTTGATTTAATGATACAAGAACAACAACAAACCATTATTACAACCTTTAGGCCAGAGAATACAACATAGAAACATATACACCTTAAAATTATTTGATGATTAAAAATGGTTTTTTTTAAAAAAATTGATTTATATGCCGCCTTTCTCTGGAGACTCAGGGCAGCTTACAATGCGTTAGGCTCTTGAAGGAATATCTCATTGGACATTTGATGAAAGCAACAAAGATCTTGAAAGATCTGTTTGGTTATCATCATGACCATCATCATCCAGTTTTTCTAACAATTTAACTCTCCAACTTCTTTATATTAAATGTAGCATCCTTTCATTTATGTCGTGGTACATTTACGTCTCTACAATTATCTTTCACTTTTAATTGTTCTGTCCAAAAGTGAATGTAGGCTTCTCAACAAGGTCAAACTATTGTCAGGATTAATTGAATCACTACCTCATTTGCTTTACACTTGAGGCAGCTTCTAGGATTGCTCAATAAAACATTAGTTAACTTCACAATGTCAATTCATATTTACTTGATCATTCATTACAACTCGCAGACCTTCCCTTGGGTACATTGCCCTGTGACTACTTCTCTATTTTCTTTCTGATTGTTTGATTATCCTTTACAATTTAGTCTTGCCTGTAGTGAACTTTTTATTGATTCTTTTTGTGAATGTATGGAGAAGGCATCTGCTTTCCCACCCCCCCAAAGCTACACTTTATCCTGTAATTATCAGCCTTGTTTTCATGGACTTTATTTAGTTATTAGCACTTGTTTTTCTTCATATAGTCTCACACAAAAATATTGGTAACAAAAGTAAAAAGAATTTAAATAATTCATAGGAACCAAAACAAGCCAAGCAAACACATATAATAAAAGTAAAACAGTTTTTTTTCATCATATTTATTTACCAATTAACAATGAAGTTATTGTAAAATGAAACACTGATAATACAGTATATTAAGATTAAGCAATCCATCCTAATAGCAGAAGTATAAAATTACAAATTAAGTAACAGGAAAATTATACCATAGGTAAGACTAAATGCTGTCCTCGTTGAAATCCTGAAGGTAAGGTCTAGGCACCTTCAGTAGAAATAACTTTTTCAAATTAAAGCCAGAGATCTGTTTTTCCAGCCCAGGTGAAAATGAATCAGCCTGTAGGTCTCTGAATTTTACAAAACACTTGTTTTGTAACAAATTTGGAAATTTGATTGATAGAATGAATGAATGGATGGATGGATGATGTGCCATCAGTCTGGGTCAATTCTTATCAGACAAATAGATTTGGTCCTGGTTTTTTCCAAGATAGATAGATAGATAGATAGATAGATAGATAGATAGATAGATAGATAGATAGATAGATAGAATTTTTTTATTGGCCAAGTGTGATTAGACACCCAAGGAATTTGTCTTTGGTGTATATGCTCTCAGTGTACATAAAAAGAAAAGATACATTCATCAAGAATCATAAGGAACACTTAGTGATAGTCATTGGGTACAAATAACCAATCAAATCATACTGGGAAACAATATAAATCATAAGGATACAGCAATAATTTACAGTCATACAGTCATAAGTGGGAGGAGATGAGTGATAGGAATGATGAGAAGATGAGAAGAACCTGGCCCCCAGGTTGGTCTTTTAATGCTTCCCAATAGACTAGTAATATTTATTCAGTGAATTATCAGCAAAATTTACAAAATATATAACATAAAAGTCAAGCCAAACAGTTGAGGTAAAATACCAACATAACAAGGAATCTCTATAACAAAAAAAGGAACATAAGCTACTATTATAATACGTATTAATAAACTGCAAGTGTTAATCTAAAATATTACGAATTATAGAATAAAAAATATAAGTCATCTAAAAGTAAATAACAAGTTTGTAGAATCTGTACATTACATTTTAAATGGTGAATAAAATAGAAGTGGTTATTCCCGTGACCAGTTATTTTCATTGTGAATTACTGCATGAAAAATGTTACTGCGGTCATTTACCAGCACAAGGAAATTTATATGCAAATATCCAAACTGATTTAGCAATACCAGATAGTTACGGGAGAAACATAAAAACATTTCTTCACTAAAAGCAATATTTTGAAAAAAGAGAATACTATGATGCGACAACACAGAATTTGACTACTGAATAAGTAATGAAAGATTTTAATTCTTCCAGAGGATGATTCACACTGAAATTGTCTGGCCTTCCTAGAAATATACATATTGGGGCAGAATGAAAATAAAGCTAATATCGCTGTAGGATTTACAATGTAATAATAGGTGAGGAATGAATTCAGTCTTCCTGTCACCTCTTTAGCAGGTCTGCTTAGTTAAGGGTAACTCCATTTATAAATAATATCAATTGCTCGACATACTGAATATTTCTCCAAGGAAAATTATCACACCCCTGTTCCTGAATATTGAACATCTTTTCGGTTAAAACATTAAACTCCCCCAAAACTCTGAAATTCAAATTTCATTTTTTGCATGCTGGAAATGTTATTTTTGCAATTTCAATAAAGAGTTTGCTTTCGGTTTTATTACCCATTTTTACCTACTGAGCTTCACCTATTGATCAGGAGTTGTAAGATTTCCTTTTTTAAAATTATCAGATTCCACAACAGGAAAAGGTTTGAACTTACTCTAAATCAGGGGTATCAAACTTGATTTTATTGAGGGCCACATCAGGGTTGTGTTTGACCTTGTGGGGGGGCTGGCCAGGGTGGGCTTGGCCAGCTAGATGTCACTCATGTTAGGGGCACTTGTGGTGGCCCAAACATGCTGCCAGCAAAAAGGGGCTCCCGAGCTCCGTTTTCGGCTGCGACAGCCTCCTGCAACCCTCTGCCAGCGAAAACAGAGCTCCATTTTCATTGGCAGAGGCACTGAGGGCTGGTCCTTCGTTGTTTCCAGGGCGGCCTTACAGGCAAGATCTGAGCATCCCATGGGCCAGATCTAGCCCCCGGGCCTTGACTTTGACATTCCTACTCTAAATCATTAATATTCTACTGGACAGTTCGACCCACTATCCTTTATTATCAGAGGAGGTAAGAAACATGCCAGTTGCAAACATCTTTGAGAAAGTTATAGCTTTCAAAGAAGAATTTCAAAGGCAGAATGTTACATTTCAGAGAAAAGTTTCAGGGGGAAAGAGGATACCATTCATATTCATGTATGTATATTAATTTCCAATATATTATATATTTCCTGGGCATACTCTGCATTTTTATATTGATAGATTTATTCCCACAGTAGATATAGAACAGAGGGATGAAAAACTAAGATAAATCAAAACAGTCTAATCCATCTGTCTGCTCTAATGGAAGAATAAGTAGAAAGGTTAAAGTACCGATAAAGGAGAATATTTATAGCTCAGAGTTGAAATGAGGGTCCTTGATGGTCTCTGTGCTTGGTTGTTTTCTTGTTTATTACCCAAACTAGGTAAAATCATCAGTTCTAGTGATGTGCTAAGCATGTTGGAATAAGAGGATCTTTACAGATTATCTTAACATTTGGATAGATTCACATATGATTTCCATCATATATCCTAAAATATCTACCGGTATATGGAATAGAATTTTTTTCTTTTTTAGGTAACCCACCAAATTCTAGTATAAAGTCTAGCAATCCCAACCAGCATTTCCAGATTTAAGGAATAAATGGAAGTTAAAATTCAAATCTGGTATCTATGGAGATTCTCAGTCATCCAGGTCATAGTTATTGTCCCAAAGGTGCTTTTTCAAAAACCTTTTTCCCTGAAGAGGTTTCACCTCTCATCCAAGAAGCTTCTTCATTTCTGGCTGAATGGTGGAGGATGGAACGGTTTATATTCTTTGCAGTCATCTGGTTGTTAGCACACTTTCTGAATTGTTGAGACCACATTGAGAGCACAAGTAAACCTCCAAGAGGTCAATCCTTTAGATCTATACCAGGGTGAAATGCTCCTGGTTCAGACCGGATCACTCGATCCGGTAGCGATGGAGGTGGGTGATTCGGAGAACCAGTAGCAAAAATCCCTGCCCCCCTCCCCCATGCCCAGCTGAGCCGTGTGATCATCAGAGGCTTTTTTTTTAAAGCATTTTTTCTACAACCTCTTTGGCTGAAAAAATGCTTTTAAAAGTAAAAAAAAATGATGATCGTGCGGCTCAGCTGGGATCGTCAGAGGCTTTTAAAAGCATTTTTTTTATAACCTGTTCGGCCGAAGAGGTTGTAAAAAAATGGTTTTAAAAGCAAAAATAGAAAAAAAAAGTTGGCCACGTCCACCCAGTTACATTAATCCCTCCCACACCAAGCCATGCCCACAGAACCTGAAGTAACAAATTTTAGATTTCACCACTGGTCTATACCTGCTGTTTCCCAAGGGAAGGCAGACATTATGGTGAGATTCTTGTAATGTAAGTGATGAACAATAAATTATTTACTTGAACATATTCTATGTGGCTCTGGTTGCCTGCTCCTGTCATCTTCTTGAGATACGTGGGGCTTCCACCCGGAGGCATTCTGGAGGGTTTTGAAGACCTGGCAGTTCTCCCAGGCTTCGAGTAGATTGCATGGAGCCCCTTGTTGGATGTAGGTTGTACGTGTTTGTATCTCTTTTTGCTCTGTGTTTTTATCTTGTTCTTTGCTGTAGAGTTAGCTGTATAGAGTTATTTCAGAATCAGGCAGTGCCTCAATCAATCATACTTATTTGTGCTAAACTCCCCTTAATGTTCTTCAAATATTGAGAACTGAACTTACTCATGTTTAGTCAAGTAGGCCAGCTCCCTTGCCTATAGAATTTTAGTTTTTCTGGGATAAATTGGCTTTTTACTATCTGTCTTCTACAGATGCAATTCTGATATCATTAACCTTCAAAATAGAAATAATTGTAAGTGTCATTTTGAGACATATATATGTGAGATGTGGAATATAAAAAAAATTGTCTATATGAAACATGGACTGTAGCTTCTATTTTCATCTTTATCAGTAAGTTAACATTGAAAGGTAATCTTTAAATTGTTCCATCAAATTTTAGGGAGTAGTATGCTGGCTGAATCTTTCTCTTTCTTTAGTCTGTGCAACCCGATAAAGCTTCACAGATCCTTTAATGTCTATTAGTAGCGATACTAGATAGATAGCTCTGCCTAATTCAGATTATTTTGGCCTCATAGGAATATGTTCACCTCCAGTGGATTTATATTCTAGGCAGAAGGTATTACACCTGCTAATATATAAATTAGAAAAAGCCTCTTGAAAGTTCTGCTATTGTCGTACCTTCATTTTCACACCCGCCTTGAAAAATTAATTTTAGAAAGCAACTGCCATTCCATTTATCTCAGCTAGCATGCTGGTCCCACACAGAACATCATGTCAGCACGAAGGACATCTAAATAGGATTCACGGGGAGCCAAGGAAGTTTCATCTTTTGCCCTTTCTGAGCCTGTGCAAAGCAACATATCAAAGTAATTTGACTTTCTCATACACATTTAGAATTTTCTACATCCCAGGGAATGAGATCATATTTCACCAACAAAGGACATGGAGTATCATGATGCTGATTGTTGCCTATGGAAACTCAGTTTATTTTTCAAGGGTTCCTTTTTTGGAGCAATGGACACATTTGGAATGTTGAGAACATGTCCTGGATGCCCTCACAAAATGGTCACAGTGATGGGCATGATAGAGAGCACGATCTCCTTTGCCAAAAGGCAAACTGTTGAAGTTCTTCCTCATCAGTCTCTTATTTCCCAGGATAACAAAATAATAGAATAACAGAGTTGGGAGGGACCTTGGAAGGAAACCCTATACCATTTCTTTAGACTTTCCTATACTTCTTAAACCTTGAGTGTTGGAGCATCCAAGACGTCTAGAGGCAAGTACACTGTTTCCTACCACCTATGCATGGGGTTTTTGGGGGGTGGGTGGGGGATGGGCCTGGAGAGGAGAAGGTAGACACACCACCCAATAGCATTAGATTGCCACCTCCTAACATTTTTATTTCTGCACAATATGTGGGGTTCAAAATATATACAAGTCTAAGAGGCGTTCTTGGAAATAAAAATGGTACTTACGGCTGGGATTTTGATTTGCAATTTGCCGGCTTTATTTTTGTGCTAATTCCAGGAAAGGCAGAAATCCTGGTAGGTCTTGAGAAAGATATGCACCACAGTGGCATTGTTTTGAAGGCCCAAGTTTTACCCAATTAAAAACATTCATACAGTAACAATAGGATGGCACTGGTTGCACCTTTCACATGCAAAGATATATAGATAGATACGCACACAGAGATGCCTATTCCATTGATGGATGAGGATGACAATAAATATACCAATCATTTGACGCTGTGCTTTGGTAGTTACTTTAGCTACATCAATGAAAAGGAATATTATATTTTAATACCATGCTGAACCTTCTGATCCTCTCCAACACTAACAATTTTCTTTTCACTCAGAATCCCATGACTTCCCTCTCCATGACTCAGAATCCCATCTAAGCCCCATGATTTAGGCTCTCAATTAACTGTCATTTACTGATGTATCCCAGCTTTAATTCTGCATTCTATGTACGTGCCTATATCCCTTCTTCATCCTTGATTCACCATTTTTCTCTATTGTTATACATTATCCATCTTAGATTAGAAGTCCCAGAAAGCCTATCTCTCTTCTCTATTTAACTTTGGGCCATGCTTCCAAATATAGGACATATAAATAAATAATATTAAAGACAGAACATTGGGGAGATTCTCAATCATCCGGGTCATAGCTGTCTCAAAAGTGTTTTTTTCAAAAGGCAACTGGACTGCTTTTCCTTAAGGAAGAAGAACAAAACGTTTCGTTTCTCATCCAAGACCTTTCATCAGTTGAGATGGTGGGGAATGGAAGGATAGATTCTGATAGGAGGGGTATGCAAGGATTGTATTTCTCTGCAGTCATCTGGTCCATTAAGTGTTTCTTTTTTCCTGGTGGGAGCGGTCTATCAGGGCAACCTGGTCTACCCAATTATGGGATGGAGCATATTGCTTCTGTTTTCATCTTTCAGCCCCAATCAGAATCCCAGAAGGGTATGGCTAGCTGATGAGAACAAAATAGCTTGAACTAGTCTCCCTTTATTTCTTTGTCAGTAAAACATAAATTTAACATCTGGTCCATTAGCACTCTCTGTGAGAGTTGATGAGGCTATTTGGGGGTTTATCTTTGCCCTCAGAATGCAATTGGTTGTGGAATCTTTTTGGCACTGCTGTTAGAGCTGTGTTAAAGTCACAAGATAAGTAAATAACAACAATTCTACTGTAACATGAAGTAATTCAAGGATTTGGCTCTGACATGCAGATGTATGAAGGATTTCACAAGAAAAGCGAATCCCAAAAATGTGTATAAGAACTTTTTCAGAGACTTTAATTCACATCAAGAATGGAGACAAACAATTGATCAAAATGTCTCTGGGTAGCTCTTAAGGTGCTCAAAAAGTCTTTTTAACAAACAACAACAAACCTCTCTTTCCCTCCCTCCCCCCCCACCAGTTGATTTTTAATTTCAGGCTTGATAAACTTTTTGATTGATGAAAGCAATATTTTTGGTTTGTCGTTAGTCATTTGATACTCAGAGGCTGAAGGAAGAATAAGCCTTAGATAAAATTATTTTAAGTGTCTGTCAATGAGTGGTGGGGTGAAACCTCTTAAAGTCTGTTGTTCTAGGAAAATAGGAGAAGGAAATATTGTGTATGTTTGCTGCCTTGAGTAATAAAGGTGGGTTAATAAAAATCTAAAAATATTTTTTTTAAAGCTGCTTCATTAACTATCTATTACCAGTCATCTCAGTTTTTGACAAGAAATCTCTTAGCATTTTCTTTACTACAAGGAAAAGTTAAACCTGAAATTCCTCAGCCAAATTTGTCTTCTTCTTGTGCCATATCCATCATCAGAAATTGGCGATCATGTTGGCAGCCCTATTTTTGTCAACAGCCGCATGAAAAAATGCTGCTGAGTTTTGTCCGAACCAGTCCCTTAGGTTTTGAAGCCATGATCTTCTTCTTCTGCCTGGACCTCATTTGCCTTCAATCTTTCCCTGGAGGATTAAATGAAGGATGCTGTACTTTTCTGGGTATCGCATCACATGTCCAAATATTCTAACTTTTGCTTTTTAATGGCTTTGATTATTTCCCTTTGCTTGTACATTATAAAAATTACTGAAATCTTTATTTAATAGTCTAGAAGTAGAAAATTTGAAATTAACAGTTGCATTAATTACTGTCTCCAATATTTATATACAGTATTTGTAAATAAAAAACAAGATAATTGGCAAATTGATATGTTTCAAATATTCTGGAACTATATACCATATACTGGCTGGCTGGCTGGCTGGAGACAGACAGACACATTCAAAACACCACACGTACATATGATTCTTTTTCTCAAACTGTTCTCTCCTCAGAAAAGCTCTCTTTTCTTATATCTGAATATTGTCCGTCTCTTTCTGTTTTCCTGTATCATAACATTGGAAGAGGTCTTAAAACCTATGTGAATCAAACTTCACCCCACAATTCAGCAACTACAAATATAATATAATATTATATTTGTAGTTCAGCAACTACAAATATAATATAATATAATATTCTAGACACTTAACTGTCCAATTTTGGTTAAGATAATTTCAATGAAGCAGAGTTTAGCTTGTCCTGAAACAGTCTGTCCCTCATACTATGTTATTGGCATCTTATTCCAACATTAGAAGTTGTTACTGCACTGACTAGCTATTGGTTCTAATATTGCTGTTTGCATGATAGCCCTTCAGGTATTTGGACACCACACTCAAGCCTCTATTTTTATTTTTATTTGCTACTTTTCCAGATTAGATATATATAGTTATTTCATAGCACATGATTTCCAGGTTGTTCACCATTCTATTCCTTCCTTCCTTCCTTCCTTCCTTCCTTCCTTCCTTCCTTCCTTCCTTCCTTCCTTCCTTCTTTCTTTCTTTCTTTCTTTCTTTCTTTCCTTCTTTCTTCACCCCCTCCTCTCTCTTTCTTTCGTCACATGATGATACACAGAATTATGTAGAGCAGGGGTGTCAAACTCACATCGTCATGGCGGCATCACGTGATGTATCGGGACTTTTTTCCCCTTTACTAAAATGGGTGTGGGCATGGCCAGCGCGTGACACATCCAGCCCATGGGCTGGGAGTTTGACAGCCCTGATGTAGAGTAACTCAGAACATATTGACAGTACCTGAGAAATATTCACAGTATGAAGGAACTTCCATATATATTTCAGTCTTCTTAGAAGGAATCAAACCAGTTAACCTAAAGCCAACTTCCTGTCTGAGGAATTATATCATATGATGGACTTTCTTAAATTATCTTGTTCGTTCCTGGATTCAGCACAAGCTCCCTGCTCTTATCTTCAAACCTTTGCTAGAACTCTCCAATCTTTTCTGGTTTTGTAAACTTGATACATCAAAACATTTTTCTTTTACTGTAGTTTCACCATCCTATGATTTTCTGCTCCTTCAAACTGTTCTGCTATTTCTTCCTTGGTTCTCTTTATAGTTAGAAAAGAAAGCTGGTGCCTCTTTTTTTCCTTCAAAACTCTCTTGAAAAAAACAAACATTTTCTTTTAGCACCATCCTGCAAAAATTTTGCTGGAATTAAATTTGACTTATAACCAAGCCTCCACAGCTAAAGCAATTCCTTATCATTTTCTTTAGCTAGCATTGTGCATGTTGCATTTTTTCTTATATTCTATACAGTCTCAAATGGTACTGAATGTGGAGAAGAAAATTATTGCCACCATCCCTTGAGAGAGAAGTGCTATTAATACTGTCAACAGCTTTTTCCTTTAATATAAAGGGCGAGATGGCCATTGTCTGAAAAGCTCTTTAAAAAAAAACCACCACGTTTCCTTTCTCTGCCTTCATAAAATTATGCAAGGCAGGGTGTAGAATCTCATTTTATATGCAGTTCTTTAAAAAAAACCTGATTTGCCTTTCATCTTCAACAATATGGCTATTTATCTAAATGCTCTGCATATTTTTCCAAAGAAAGCTTAGGCAAATCAATTCAATTTCACTTTCCCTTACTCTTTTCTTCTTTTACTGTATTTGTATGATGTGCTTTGTGCAGTGTGTTTTTCTAAGGAGGCAGAAGTGACCTTTTCCGATCACATCAATGATGATTATTTCCCTTCACTGAACAGAATAAACTGTTAACGTAGTTTCTTTAGACCAAAGTAAGTTGCTTAATACTGTAGCTATGAATTAGAAAACACATTGTGCTGTTCCTTGGATAAAGGAGCGAGTTTAGGAAAGAGGGTGTATTCTCAAGGAAATGTTAGAAGATCATACAAATATTTTTTATGGAAGGAGGTATATTTTTTGAAAGCATCTTTATGTGCGCTTTAGGAGAGAAGAAGTTTCAGAACCTATGAGAACCATGTTTTCCTGATGAGTGCTGCAGTTGACATCGGTATCTTCCAGGCTTGTGATCTGAAATTCTTTCAACTGTTCAGGGTTTAACATGGCAAAACAATCATGAAAACTTTGAGATTTTAGAATCTACTTTTGACCTTTTCTTCTGTGCTGGAGCTTCTTTTCCACTTCTTTGTATTTTAGAGGATCTTCAATCAGAGCAGACACTTCTGCGTTCCTCTGAGTAGACTAGCACTGCTTTATGATTTAGACATTTTTCAAGGTTTTTTTTATAGTACTCTGAAGCTCTTTCATTTGCTCCCTTCAATTCTTCATTTCCCACTCAATACAGTGATTGACCTTGAGTGTGACACTGACAGAAATCTTTTGCCTGGTGGTGATTTTTGCCACCTCAGTTGCTTTATGTCCCATGCTGTTCATTTTTGATAATGATATAGTACAATAGCACTCTCTGACCTCTAACTGACCAGCTTATCGGCAAACTGCTGGGAAACATGGAGTTGGGTGGCACTTCTTATGATAGATCACATAAGATAGGCTCTCAGGAACACATAGCCACCCAATCTAAAAAAGCAATTGTATACCTCAGCATACAGTTAGAGTCCAGGAAATAAGATACTAGCAGGCCAGATTACCAAAAAAGAGAGAGGAAAAAATTCAGTTTATAATTCCTTGAACAGACCACAAGGTAGAACGAAAGACCATATTTTGCAAATCTGTTTAATGCAGATTAAGCATAACGGTTCATTAATAGTATGGCTCTGGCAAGTCTTTATTGAAATGAGCTTCAAAGTGCCCAATGCCGCTGTGTAACAGCATGTAGAATACACAGGGTATAGGAGAGAAAAAAATAAATTAGCATCTATTCGGGGATGAGAAATAGTGATGGTGTTTTGGGAGAGAAGTCATTTCAAACACTGAAAGAGAAGAAACAGCATTTGTCATACAGGTAGGAAGAGAAATGAATCCCTCTGCGTTTTAATGCAATCTTACATAAGTCACATTTTCAAACCAAGATATGATCCCAAATAAACTTTAAAGTTTTCACTTTTTCAAATATTGTAAAACCATTTCCCAATTAAGAAATACATAGAAGATGGGAAATTTCAGTCTTGCCGAACTCCCCAACAGGTAACAGACGGATTAACTATGCAGTGATTCATAAATGTCTTGCTTTGTTGAAAACTTAGCTGTAGAAGAAGAAGAAGAAGAAGAAGAAGAAGAAGAAGAAGAAGAAGAAGAAGAAGAAGAAGAAGAAGAAGAAGAAGAAGAAGAAGAAGAAGAAGAGGATTTTGTATTAAATTGCTCTTTACTATTTAATTATATAATATTATATAAGTTTGAATCCGAGTAAGGGTATGGCTAGCTGATGAGAGCTAAATAGCTTGAAGTAGATCTATACTAGTCTCCCTTTATTTCTTTATCAGCAAATATAGTATAAATTGGTTTGTCGTGAATGCGACTGATAGAGAGAGAGAGAGAGAGAGAGAGAGAGAGAGAGAGAGAGAGAGAGAGAGAGAGAGAGAGAGAGAGAGAGAGAGAGAATGGACTTTCGAAGCTTTCTTGCAAGGAATTTACCTGGTGGCTAACTTTTTCATTCCACTCACCAATAGACTTCCATCTTCCAGGGATTTATTTCCTTCCTCCTGCCTGTATTCCACAGCTATACATTGCCCTTGGTTTTGCCTTGTGTCTCGAATCCAATCCAATCCAATCCAATCTATTTTCTTGTGTGAAAACTACATTAAACATCAACAGAGGTTAGCATTCTCATGCCCAAATCCAATGAAATACCAAATGCATGCTAAAAAAAGTTGTTTTCAACAAGACCTTCCTTCCTTCCCCCTTTTTTTCAGATTGCTAAAATCTTTTCAATCAGTACTTACGGCAAAAGCTGGAGGCAATTAAAACTAGAGAGAATATTTTGAAAATGTTGTTCTGTGCTGTGTATTTTCAAAGTTAGATATGGCAGACTCAATTAGCACCACATTAGTAATAAATAAGCGCACTCTGCAAAGAAGGAAAAATATCAATAATCCACTCACAGCCACTCCATAACTCAGCACCATGTTTTCACCTCACATAGGCACCTTAATTAGAAGTTTGCCCGTGTGCCTGCTTTACTCATTAGCTGCCTCTTTACTGAAAAGGAATAATGAGCTGAGCTCCCTAATCTGACGTTAACAAATTGCCACCATTTGGGGAGGCATTTCAATGTAAAATGGTGATGTTCATTATCAAAATTATGTTTGAAGAGCAGGTTTCATTTGGGCTCAGTGTTGTGAGATAGTTTCATTCTGGGAAGGGCTCCAGATCAGGAATGAAGGAACAGAGGAGGGGAAAAAAACCAAGAGAAACTGGTTGATGCCCAGTATTCCTCAAAATTTATCACCCTTGCCTTAGGAAGAGGGACTGTGCTCTAGCACTGTGTTTCACTGAAGAAACACAAAAACTGTATATCAAACAGTATAAAATAATGGTTAGAGAATCAGTTTAGGACAGGTTGAAATCCCATTCATCTAATAAGCTTGCTGAGTGGTTTTAATTTTTCCATTATATTCTACCTTTTGGTGGCATGGTGGCTTAGCAGTTAAAATGCTGGGCTTATCAGCTGGAAAGCCAGCAGCCCAGGTTTGAGACCAGAGTGCCATGCGAGAGGGTGAGCTCCCATCCTCACACCCAGCTCCTCCATGCCTTCGAAAGCCTGCAGATTTTGTTATTGTTAGTTGCAAAGTCATGTCCAACCCATCACAACCCCATGGACAACATTCCTTCAGGCTTTCCTGTCCATTTAAGCTCATGTCTACTACTTCAGTGACTCCATCCAGCCACCTCATTCTCTGTCATCCCATTCTTCTTTTGCCCTCAATATTTCCCAGCATTAGGCTCTTCTCCAGTGAGTCCTTCCTTCTCATTAGGTGGATAAAGTATTTGAGTTTCACCTTCAGAATCTGGCCTTCTAAAGAGCAGTCAGGGTTGATCTCCTCTAGGACTGACCGGTTTGATCACCTTGAAGTCCAAGGGACTTGCAGGAGTCTTCTCCAGCACCATAGTTCAAAGGCCTCAATTTTTTGGTGCTCAGCCTTTCTTATGGTCCAACTTTCATTGCCTGCAGATCAGGGGTGGGTTCTACTTACCTTTACTACTGGTTCGCAATGGGGCCGCATGCATGCTCAGAAGCATTTTGATGATGTCAGGGTTGGTGGGCAGGTAACAGCACTCTATGACATCATGCTGGCTATGTGACCATGGAAATGTCTTTGGACAGTGCTGGCTCAATGGAAATGGAAAGACTCTGCCCTTGGACATCCAGATGGAGCTACTCAAACCTTGACTAGGCTTATGGTATAATAGAACAGTTGATGCCCTCAGTAAAGTAGCATCTGATCCACTCCATTATAGGATTGGATAAAATGTGAGAAGTAGCTACGGTAGCTCTTTTTTACTGTCTGTGAAATATCAACAGTATGTACCACTTTGAGACACTTAAAAATCAGGATGCAAATAAAATGATGAGTACCAGCCTGACTTACATATCAGATTTCTTGAGTTAAAATATGTGAAGAGCAGACAATATGCCATGATGACAAAGCCCAAATCAAAGAAATTTTTCTGAGGTTGATCCAAATCTTTATCCAAATTGTTTTTAATACAGACGTAGTAATCAATGCAAGTGAACCCTGTTTTATAAACTCTGTGAAATCAGAGTGCCTGTTGCATTTTAAAATTACAATGATGTTTACTAATCTGACATTGTGCATACTTGCTCAGGGGTAGTTCTACTGTTGTAAGTGGGATTTAATGAAGTATAGGATATGGAGGTGGTTGCGGTAAGGAAAGAATAACTAGTTTCATACCCTGAAACTACTTTTTGAAAATGACTATTTGCTTTGCTTGCAATGGTACCTTTCCTCCCCTCCCTGCTCCCAATGCATCCATCCTAGGCAGATTATTGCAAATTGGATTTATGTAAAAATATTAATAAAAATTTATGCCATGGTTCAGCAGTTGAAAGAAACTCATATAGATAACATGTACAAAAGAATGTTCAGCTAAGCATTTTCTTCGTTAAGAATGAATCACAAATATCCAGCATGTGATGTACTTTTTTTATTACTATTAACAAAACTTAGATGTCACAGATGATTTTTTTTATTAACTAAAGTGTTTAGGAATAAGTTTAACCATACCAGCACTGTGCTTCTATGCAAGTCTTTGTTTGTTTGCATGGCCCATTAATCCTGAAGACATTCTTTCCTCTCACCGTTTCAAATGTCTCCTGGCATTTAAACAGAGGTAAAGATAAATGGGTGCCATGTGGATACACCCAGAGAAGGCTTGACAAAACAAACAAATCGTAGCAAGGGTTTAAACTTAAATATCTCACTGATAGAAAATCAATTGTGAGAAAGAGTAAAAGAAATGCCAAACTATTATTTAAACAGTACATCTTTAGTAATGAAACACTAGTCTACATGCATGCATGTTTGACTATGCATGTGATACATTTGATATTAAAATATCTTTGACGTTGACAGAAACCACATCCCTATCCTTCCAGTTTGGCTGTAAAACGATTGCTGACTTAATTGTGGTAATTAAGCCTCCTGCTATATACAGGTAGT
This sequence comes from Masticophis lateralis, assembly GCA_030761175.1. Taxonomy (NCBI): domain Eukaryota; kingdom Metazoa; phylum Chordata; class Lepidosauria; order Squamata; family Colubridae; genus Masticophis; species Masticophis lateralis. The sequence continues at coordinate 137,998,971 of JAUDYJ010000001.1, forward strand.
CCTTAATTTGCCACCACTCATTTAATGATCATTCAGAGTGATGCTGGCCTTGGAAAGGATGGTTTACGGTCCATAAAACACTTTTGGTTGTCATAAATGTTTGCACTTCCCTCCCCACAGTCAAATGACCACAATTTCATGTGCTGGGCACCCTGATCACATTTAGGACAGGTTGTAACAACCTGCAATTATGTGACTGCAGTTTACAGCTCTTTTTTTTTTTTTTTTTTTTGCTGATTTCTGACTCTTTTTTTTTTGCCAGTTTCTGGCAAAATACAAAAAAAATTCAACTTACGAAGAGCCCTGGTGGTGCAGTGGTTAGAATGCAGTACTGCAGGCTACGTCTGCTGACTGCTGGTTGACTGCAATTTGACAGTTCAGTTCTGACCAGTTTAAGGTTGACTCAACCTTCCATCCTTCCAAGATCGGTAAAATGAGGACCCCCAATGGATTGTTGGGGGCGATAGGTGGACTCTGTAAACCGCTTAGAGAGGGTTGTAAAGCACTATAAAGCGGTATATAAGTCTAGGTTCTATTGCTATTCCTACAACAGTTTATTTAGTGACCAAAGTTACTACCACGCTGAACTTCAAAGTCAATGTGGGAGTCATATTCCCCCAACCCCACTGTGTGACTAACTTAACAACTGCAATGATTTATTTAACAATTGTGGCAAGAAAGGTCATAAAATGGGGCAAAACTCACTTAACAAGTGTTTCACTTAACAACATGCATTTTGGACTCAATTCTGGTCGTAACTCAAGAATGACCTATACATCCATTTGGGAGAATGGATTCAGACTTATAACCATGATTTACTTAATGACCACTGTAAAAGCATTCATAGCATCAAGTCAGGTCATGTTGGAGCCTCGAGTTACGACCATCATAACCTAGGTTTGAAATTCCAGGCCCAATTGTGATTGTAAGTTAAGGACTACCTATATTAGCCATATTAGTAGAACTTTAATTGATTCTGTCATTTGAAAAAGAATACTTATTGAATCACTCCAAACAATGAATTTGCTATGCAACAATATTGCCAGTTTAACATTCAGTCTCCCATTGTGTTTGCAATATATGCAAACTATGGCCCCTTTATGATCTGTGGACTTCAACTCCCAGAATTCCTGATCCAGCTTGCAAGTTCAAGCTCTCTGCAAGAATCTGAACTACTAACAGTCAAAGCAAATTGGCAGCAGATAAGGGTCAATGGAATTCAAAGTGGGCTGGACTTAGATCTCTGTCAGTGGGCAGGGACTTGAGACTGACAACACATTTTATCTCCTCCCTCGAGCTCTGCCCAATCATCTCTTACAACCTCCTTGTACCACTGCCACTGGTTGTTGCTATCAAAATGGTGCTTCCACCATATTAACTGAGTCTGCATTTGGGTTGGGAAAGTTCTTCCTCCACCTGAACCTGTTGTGTGATGTTAGGGGCCAGGCTTGCTTGACAGTTCTGAGAGTTGCAAGTACAGCACCTTGTGGTTGATTAATTGGGACAAGATTGGCTTAAGATACCACACACTTTTTCAAAACAGCTCCTAAGATTGATTAGCTACTATGTTTGCTATCAGTTTTGACTGCACATCTTGTGACTCTCTTAGGAATCAACCTAATAAGATGATTGGTTACCATTCTTAGCTGACATTAAGACATTGTGCTTATATTTTAATGTAGTAAAATGCATTTATGTATGATTAAATATTTGTAGCAAAAGAAATTAAGCCTGACTAGGTAGCTCAGTGGCTAAGACACTGAGCTTGTTAATCAGAAAGGTCGGCAGTTTGGCAGTTCGAATCCTTAGTACAGGTCTCCTGTGTGAGCAGGGGGTTGGAATAGATGACCTCCAAGGTCTCTTCCAACTCTGTTACTCTTCAAGTGCATATACCCCCAGGCCGGTATGTTCTTCCATTACATACAACTTAATTATATCTCACTTGTTTATTAGGTTCATTTTCCTGGTTACCTATTCTTAAAATCCTCTAGCTTTGTATTTCAGTAACATGTAGAAAGAAGGGAGGAGGAGTTCCTGTAAGTTATTTCTGCAGAGATTAATTAATTAAGACAAATGAGGCACTCTGAGAAAAGATGAAGCTCCTTTGTGCTGTGCTTTGTGCTGTGCTGTGCTGGAACAGGCCCCAGGGAGTTTGGGTCCCTAATGTATTTTCAGTGCCTATTTTCGGAGCAGATTGAAACGCATGAGAATGGTGGAGAGGGGGTGTTTATATTCACCCTCAAAGGCTTACAGTTTGGCCTTTTCTTAATAATCACACTTGGGTTTCCTCAATAATGCCAGCATATAACCAAGATTGACTGTCAAGGATCACCATGATATGGTACAGTATTCATTACACCATCCCAACTGCCTGAGATAATCCATGTGTTTGATGGTAAGAAAAATGGTGCTAAAACAGCCACAGGTCAGTTCAGGAAAACAAGTAATGAATCATCATGAAAAATAATCCAAATTAAGCAAATTTAAGCATAACATAAGTTATGATGCTTACACCTAGGCTGGCATTGGCACCAGTGAGATGTTCGTAGCTCACAACATCCCTACCCCCCAGCCATTTTCCTCAGCTCTTCTTTACCTTCTTTACACTGAAGGACAAAATTGTTTTTTCTTTGAAGACATTTCACTTTTCATCCAAGAAGCTTTTTCAGCTCTGACTGGACGGTGGGGAATGGGAAGATTTATACTCCTTGCAGACAGCTGGTCATTTATATTCTTTTAGCAGGTTGTTAAATGTGTTATTAACTCTGTTATTGAACAGACTTCTCTTATCAGAGGGGGAGGAATATGACATCTATCTCCAATCAACAACGCAGTCCTTTCAACAATTTCAAGAAGGCTCCACACCCATTTGCATCACTCAGGTGGCCCTGATGACACAGATAAACCTCCAGGTGACCTTAACGACCAGCTAAAAGAATGCAAATGTCCAGCTGTCTGCAAGGAGTATAAATCCTTCCATTTCCTACCATCCAGTCAGAGCTGAAGAAGCTTCTTGAATGAGAAGCAAAACATCTTCAAAGAAAAACCAGAAAGTCCAGTGGCCTCTTGAAAAAGCACCTTTGGGACACCCGTGACCTGGATGACTGAGAACCTCCATAGACACTAAAGGACAAAAATATTCCCACATTAAGTTGGCATAGCTGCAGAGCCAACATTTTAAAAAAGTAATCTACACTTCCATGGGGGGTGGGGGGAATCCTAACAATCTCAGTCAGACATTGTCTCTGTTAGAACAATCCTAATAGCAAATTGGACTTGCATAAAGCTGGGTTTGCTGGAAATTATAATACTAACAGATTTAAAAGGTTTCATGTGGGTCTGGCTGACTTAGATAATTCTACATTTTTTAAGATTCTCATCGAAAATACAGGGATTATATCAAATACCAGTAAACATTGTTCTGAGCAGGGCTTAGAAAGATGATTAGCCTCCCTATCAGTCTTCTATACACTCTTTTTATGGAAGAAAAGTTTTTTTTAAAAAAAATGTTTAAAACAGCTGTTTCTCAGAATAGATGTATTTTATTGAACTATTATTATATGCAGCTTGAACTGAATCTTTAAAAGAGGGAGCATCACTGTTTCCACCCATCCTGGGACATTATTAAAAATGATTAAGCTTCCACTAAGAGCTACTTTTGAAACTTCTCACCATTTTATAGGTGTGTTGGTATTCAAGAGGCATTCAGATTTTTTCCAGAATGGAATTCAGGACTGATTAGCTTTTATTCTGAAATCTGGATGCTTTTCACCAGAGAGAAACATTACTCTTGAAGCAATGCATTGGCAAATGGGATGAAATTGTCCAAGTACTTAGTGTGTCTGTAGTGTTTCTTTATATATTTGTTTTCCTGACTATAAAAGTCTAAAAAAAGGCCCTTACAAAAATGACCTTGAAATTGTTTCTAAACCAGCAGTACAGCATCATCATTTCTAAATTGTTCAAAGCAGGTACTAAGATTTTTCAAATCTGGTTGTTTCATTTATTGCTATGATACTTATTCCTGGATATGATGATTCTAATTCACTGTATGCATGCAGTTAAATTGAGAAACTGGTCCATTCCCTCTATACACTGACCTGTTTAACCTTTGGTGAGGATATCTTTTGGTCTTTCAAGAACTATTCCCTTTTTGTTATCTCAGAATATTCAAGTCATATCTACTTTCTGAATAGATGAATGAATGCATGAACAAGGTAGAGATTCAGTCACAAATCTCCAAAATGTATTATCTAATAGAGTCCCATTGTCACCCCCTCTGTTGCCAGCCGTGCTGGGGCTGCCATTCAGGCAGGGAGAGAGAGCCGCCAGCTGAGATGCGGCCCATGCTGACGCCATCGTCTTCACTGTCACAACTGTCAAGCTGGGGTCCCCTGTCCACCAGCACTCGTGACTCATCCGTGGTACCCACTGGAGTCCCCACCTCTCCCACGTGACAGGCAGGGATACTTACCACTATACTAATGAGGATAACACTGATTTTATTTTTGTTACTGTATGTCACTCTGTGTTGGATTTCGCATTGGCAAGATAAAAGAATACCCACTCATCTTTCTTGTCTAAGCGCCGGACCGTGACACTCATATTTCTGACTAAGATAATATGCACTTACTCTAAAATAATTAAATCTCACTGGAACCAACAAAATATTCATCATGATTAAGTCAATTCAAAGTAACTTTTTTGCTGGAACAAGATCAGAATCTTAGATAATCTGTGGGACAATTTTCCTCTCTGCAGCATTTTTTTTCTCTGTTAACTGAATGTCCTTCCTATTGCTCCTTGAGGCTGGAGAGAATGAGGCAGGCAGAGAATAGGAAGGCCTTTCATTTGGTCTATAGGAGAGGTGGAAAATTGGCATTTCTGCCAGCTTCCTGTTCTTCCCATTATCATTCTTCCCCTTGCTGTGTTTGCTTTGTTAGATAGATAGATAGATAGATAGATAGATAGATAGATAGATAGATAGATAGATAGATAGATAGATAGATAGATAGATAGATAGATAGATAGATAGATATACACACACACGTATATATAAAATAATGCCTGACTGTGCAGGCAGAATGGCAAAGCTGCTCCTTAGATTCCTCCTAATGAGCAAAGGAGTGATGGTAAGGCTCTATGGCAAAAAACATCTTTGCATTGTTTCCTCTGAAGCAGCTGCTAGGCCTGGTAGCTAATTGGCTCTGTGTACAAAGACCTCCAGGTCAGCACATGGCCCTCATTCCAGATCAGCCCAGCCCTTTTATGCGGGGAAAAGCCCTAAGAAACCTTAAACCTCTGTTAATTGTTTCATTTATTGCTTCTAACACTGGAGTGGTGCTTATTAAAGCAATCTATTTTTGAAGACGAAATATCTTTTGTTGTCGGTTGTATAATAATTTGATACTCGTTTGATGCAGGAATGGAAAACCTCTGGTTGCATCATGACTTCCAGCCAGCTTCCTATTGACTGTTTTAACTAGGATTGCTGAGAGGAGGGTGATAATTCAGCAATTACTGAAAGATCTCTTAGAAATTACCCCTAGGAATATAAACCTAAACTATTCACTTTAAGTAACAACATAGTTGTTATGTAGTTGCATCAATTAATTAATGGCTGTGGTTGGAAGCAAAGTTGAAACGATATTCTTTAATCCTATGCCTCCCAGATATGGTGTACCAACTTCCATAATCCCCAGCCAGCAAGGTTATTGATCTTACGGAAGCAAATGTGGCAAACTGTGATCTGTGTTAGGAAGAGTTTTAATATAACCCAAAATATTTGGGATTGGGTGGGGTGGGATGTAAAAAACAGCACGAATCTAAGATTGAATTCCTACATGTAGCATCATTCGGTGCTAATCCTTAGATGATTAAACCTTGTGATGTGCATCTCTCGGCAAAAGGTTCTTAAAATTCTTTTTTTTCCTTTCAGAGCTTTTTACAAATGTAATTTCTGATCCATAGGAGCTCGGCGCAGCTTTAGTCTGAAATGCTCCAAGCCAGGTTTTTCATCTTTAAAAAAGGGCGCTCCAGTGCCAAAGAACATAGATATTGGCATCCCTGCTTTGGGAGAACGCCAGCGATATGCAAATGGACCCACAAGGCTGTTCAGACATGCATAATGCTTATTTGTTGTTCCTACTAGGATCAGCGGCCACTTGGATATAACAGAAGCATTCATATTTGTGTGAAATGATACAGTCTGATTACAATGTTGAAATGAATCCAATGTAAACTCTGCCTCTATCTGGCTGTGCTATTTATTCTTTACTGATGCTTGTTTTCAATATCCCAAAACTTCTTCCATTCACAGCGCACTTCCAATCTGCAGGAGTATTTTAACTGTCAGAACTGAGGCGGGGAGAAAGCATGTTCTTTGTCATATCTTTTTTTCCTGACAATTCCCTTATGTTCCCTGAAAAATCTGTTCTGGAAGCTTTTTGGGGACATCCAGGAGAGGATATGGATGAGGAACATGGGTCTGCATTCAGAGAGGAATTGATAAAATCATCTTCTCTCCATTCCACAGGCAAGGCCATTATGAACAGGACACTGCTCCTTGGTGGACTGGGATGCTGGATCCAGGACTATATGATTTATTCAATATTTTATTATAGCTTTCCCCAGTGGTGAAATCCAATTTTTTTTAACTACCAGTTCTGTGGGTGTAGCTTGATGGGTGTGGCTTGGTGGGCATGGCAGGGGAAGGATACTGCAAAATCCCCATTCCCTCCCCACTCCTGGGGGAAGAACATTGCAAAACCTCCATTCCCACCCCACTTTGGGGCCAGCCAAAGGTAGTATTTGCCGGTTCTTCAAATTGCTGAAAATTTCCGCCACCGGTTCTCCAGATCCTGCCAAAACCTGCTGGATTTCACTCCTGGCTTTCCCTCATATATTCTTCAGTGTTTTATTTCACTCTCTGCCTAATATGAGCCAAATCCATCACCCGTGCAATATTCTTGCTGCTGAACATTGGAGAGTAGAAATCAATCAGCTTTCAAAAAAGTACATTTTCTTATTCCACTAAGCTTCTTAATTAAGTCTCATTTTCAGACTTGATTTCAGAGTTTCATGGGTAACCAATTGAACTCTGCACAGAAGTCACTGGATTTTCGTCTCTCTTCCCCCCCCCCCTACTCCTTCTATTCAATCGTGTTGGATTCTCAGAGATTGCCTAGACAAATCCCTGCAATTTTCTTGGCAAGGTTTTTCAGAAGTACCATATTTTTCGGACTATAAGACACACTGGTGTATAAGACACACCAAGATTTCAAAGAGGTAAGTAAGAAAGAAAGGTTTTTGCCCTTCCCGGCCCCCAGGAGCACTCTGCAGGCCTCCCAAACCCTCTGTGCACCCCACTTTTGCGAAAAAACGTGCCCATTTTTCACAAAAATGGGACGAGCAGGGTGGGGCTTCAGAAGGCCAAAAATGGCTGTATTCAGAGTATAAGATGCACCAACATTACCACCCTCTTTTTTTGGGGGGGGGGAGAGTGGCCTTATACTCCAAAAAAATATGGTAGTTTATCCTTGCCTCCTTTCTAGGGCTGAGAAAGAGGGAAACTGGCCCAAGGTCACTCAGCTGGTTTTGTGGTTAAGGCAGGACTAGAACTCCCAGTTTTTAACTTGATGCCTTAACCCAGGGCTGTCAAACTCCCAGCCTGCAGGCCGGATGGGTCACCCACCGGCCATGCCCATCCCTATTTTAGCAAAGGGAGGGAAGTCCCAATACATCACATTTCGACATCGTGAGTTTGACACCCCAGCCTTAACCACTATATACCAAACTAGCTCTCTAGACTGTTGGTCTCATCCAGTTCAAAACAAACAAACAAGACTGGGTTAAAGGAGACTGCAAAATAATACACAGTTTGTGTCCTTATAGCATTTTATTAGGGAAGGAAAAGGAAGCCTTTTATGGGCCAAACTGTGCCAGTTGTTTTATATATAGCTGTATCTGGTGGGAGTTGTGAGTCCCAGTCAGCACTTCAGACAGATTGCTTGCCAGATATCCAATCAACATCTTCATGAGGGAGAGATGTCCTCTTTGTCAAGTAGCAGTTGCCTGGGTCACTTCTGCACTGTAAGCAGTAAGTGGATCAGATGGATGATTGAGAATTTCCATAGAGAATCATGAGCACATTTTCCTCCTTTTCTGCCAAAGTCTGAAGCAACTACAAGCATTTTGATACTTCCCACCAAGCTAAAGGATACCCTGAAAAAGAGAAGAAGGAAAAAAAAAAACAATTAAAGAAGAGCCTTAAATCCAATGGGCTTGATGTCAAAAGACACTCTCAGATGAAAAGGTGCCCTTTTCCATCTCAAGACTTCAGCAGAAATTAAAGTAAGCCTTGTTTGCACAGGCCTTCTTGGGCTTTGGGAGAAGAATGGTATCCACCCAGAGTCTTTTCTCAGAATGAGATGGGTGGCATATGTAAATGTAATAAATGCATGAATAAATCCTACAATCTACAAACCATCCGTTGATTCTGCCTCCTGCAGAAAGACTGGAAAGGCACTGGGTTCACTGTTGAAAGTGTCAGAGGGGAAGTTTTAAATAAAGACCGTTTTTCTCCTTGGATGTAAATATGGCCAATCTGTATTGCATCTCCTACAGATGCCTTGGGAAGATGCTGCACTCTCTGTGCCCTGGAAGTGAGGGTAGGAAAATGTCCAGGTAGGACACTGGGGAAAGGAGTAATTGCTTTTTAAGTACTATGAGATATTTTTTACTCTTTTAAAATATTTTTTATCCCATTTTTTATAATTTGGGTGGTGAACATACCTGATATTCCTTCCTTGTCCTATTTTCCTCACAACAACAAACTTGTGATGTGAGTTGGAGTGAGACAGCCTGACTGTCCCTAAGACACCCAGCTGGCTTTCATGCCTAAGGTTGGTCTAGCACTCACATCGCCTGTCTTCTACCCAGGTGCCTTAACCACTATACCAATTTTTCCTTCCTTCCTTCCTTCCTTCCTTCCTTCCTTCCTTCCTTCCTTCCTTCCTTCCTTCCTTCCTTCCTTCCTTCCTTCCTTCCTTCCTCCCTCCCTCCCTCCCTCCCTCCCTCCCTCCTCTAAGCACTATTGTAGTGAGTAAAATGTCAAATGTATTTATTATCAGATTACTAAAATAACAGAGCAATCAATCAAAGATTTTTGTACTTTTTACTGTTCCTGTCAAATTTGCGGCCTGCAGGCCAGATGCATCACATGCTGGCCATGCCCATGCCCAGTTTAGCGAAGGGGGGGAAAGTCCTAATATGTCATGTGATGCTGCCATGATGATGTGAGTTTGACACCCCTGCTTTACGAAGAAGGTGAGGCTTATGTTAGAATAAAATAACAGAGTTGGAAGGGACCTTGGAGATCTTCTTGCCCAACCCACTGCTTAGGCAGGATGCCCTATCCCATTTCAAACAATCTCTTCTTAAAAACCTCTAGTATTGGAGCATTCCCAACTTCTGGAGGCAAGTTGTTCCACTGATTAATCATTCTAACTGTCAGGAAATTTCTCCTTAGTTCTAGATTGCTTCTCTCCTTGATTAGTGTCCATCCATTGTTTCTTGTCCAGCCCTCAGGTGCTTTGGAGAATGTTAATCAAATTAAAAATGTTGATTAAAAGTCTTTTTCAGGAATTACTATGCTAAATGTAAATTCAGGTCTCAAATATTTGAAGTTTTTTTTCAGCAAATAAAAGATACCTATTATTTTCATTTCATATTTTCATTCCACTCTGCTTACATTTGAAATAGTTCCAGGTGTTTTAGCAATCTTTCTTTTATAATTTAAGGACAAATCTTTTAAAAATAAATCTCAAAGCAGGTAGAACCAACTGATTTGCTCTTAAATCCTAGTGTAAAATGAAAACATGTCCTCTTTAATCCCAGATCTCCAGTTTGAATTGAATCAAGGTTGATTCACCTGGCCTAGCCAAGCAGGGTTTTGGGAGAAGAATGTTAATGACTTCCTTGTTCCCTACGCAAATGAATGGTTTTACTGCCTCTGTAGAGATAGCTGGGAAAACAATGTGGTCATAGGGAAAGCGCCAAGCAGAAGGTTTGGAGATTATTTCTCTTGCTAGATATGTGAGTTGTTCCTTCCTACATGCAAATATTGTGCATCTGCTGAAAATTTTTGTTGACAATGAAGGGCCCATAAGGGAGGCTGAAAAAGTGTCATGGTGGAATTTTAAATTCTGCAATGTATTAGTCTGTAAGAATAGCTTTGGCTATGCATGCAACAAATTATACTACTATATTACTGTTTGACTGGGAAAAAAAAGAAAATACCAATGGCTGCTATAGTATATTTATGCTGCTGGAGTAGATGTTGCAGTTCTTTGGAGTAAGCAGAATAACAGAGTTTGAAGGGATCTGTGAAGTTTTCTAAGTCCAAGCTTCTACAGAAGCAGGAGGCCCTATAGTACTATACCATTCTGGGCAAATGACTGTCCAGTCTATTCCACTGGTCAATCCCACTGTCAGAAAATTTCTCCTTAGCTCTAGATTGGTTCTCTCCTTGCTTAGTTTCCATTCATAGCTTCTTGTTCTTGTTCTGCCTTCTGGTGCTTGGTAAATAGGTTGACCCATTCTTTATGGCAGCCCCATAAATATTGATACACTGCTTATCATGTCACTCCTTTTCACTAGACACTAGGCCTGTGATGGCGAACCTGTGGCATGCAGAGCCATCTCTCTGGGCACGTGAGCTGTCGCCGGTTACTCTTCTGGGTTCCGGCGCACTGGCCAACTGGTCTTCACATGCACGGAAATGCCAGAAATGGGAAAAGCAGCCACCTAGAGCGCATGTGCATGCCGGGCAGCTCTCTTCCTATTTCTGGAGCAAGCATGAGCACCGGCCACCTGGTCTTCTGGTTTCTGGCATGCATGCACTCAAGAAGACCAGCTTGCCGGTGCACATGCACACCCCAAAAACCATAAAATCATCTTCCTGGCACGCACATGCACACACTCCCATTTTGGCACTCAGTGCCGAAAAGGTTCACCACACTGCACTAGGCATACCCAATTCCTGCAATTCACATCCAGAACTTGGTCATAAATAGTCAGAGACACTAATATATTAGACGGTCCCCAATTATTATTATTATTTATTAAATTTATATACCGTCCTACTCCCAGGCGGGACTCAGGGGTGAACAGCCAGAATAAAATACAATAAATACAAGAGTTTAAAAAATCATTAAAACAAATTAAATAATTTGGCTCAACAGTTTAAAAATCCAATTATAATTATAAAAATTTAAAAACCCAAAATAAAGGAGGTTAAGCCAGCCCAGCTTGTTCAAATAAAAATGTTTTCAAGGCGCGGCAAAAAGTACCCAGGTCCTGTAAGCTCCGTATCTCAGGGGGGAGTTCGTTCCAGATGGTTGGTGCCCCCACAGAGAAGGCTCTCCCCCTGGGGGCCGCCAGTCAACACTGTTTGACCAATGGCACCCTAAGGAGACCCTCTCTATGGGAGTGGACTGGTCGGTGGAGGCTGTTTGTGGCAGAAGGCAGTCCCGAATATACCCTGGTCCTAAGCCATGGAGCGCTTTGAAGATGGTAACCAAAACCTTGAATCGCACCCGGAAGACCATTGGAAACCAGTGCAGCTCGCGCAGGAGGGGAGTCACATGGGAGCGCCACATCGCTCCCATCACCACCTGCGCGGCCGCATTCTGGACCAGTTGGAGCTTCCGGGTGCTCCTCAAGGGGAGCCCCATGTAGAGAGCATTACAGTAGTCCAGGCATGAGGTGACGAAGGCATGAGTAACCGTGCGTAACGCATCCCGATCTAGAAAGGGACGCAACTGGCGAATCAGGCGAACCTGATAAAAACTCCTCCCTGCCACGGCCGTCTTATGCCCTTCTAAAGACAGCCATGAGTCCAGGAGGACGCCCAAGTTGCGAACCCCATCTGTGGGGGCTAATGACTCGCCCCCAATAGTCAGAGATGGCACCAACTGACAATCACCCCTGCTAAAGAAGTCATCAGGATGTTCCCTCCATTTTTCTTTTTTCTAGGGATAAGTAAGCAGATTTCCCAACAACTTGACACCGCATTTAGTTTCCTAATGAAAATGTCATTCACTCCATTTATCATGGTTAGGCTTCTTCAAACATCCTGAACTCTTCACATTTCTTGGAACAGTTAAACAATACGGTCTACAATACTGCTATACCCTATAAATTCATGGGACTTGTAGAAACAGTAATAGTTCACACAAGGTGAAGTCTCCAAAGTTTCAACTAAGGTGACAACCAGAAAGAGGCTGTTATTGACATAGAGGCAGTTTGGTCTACTGGTTAAGGCAGGGATCCCCAACCCCTGGTCCATGGATCGGCCCATGACAAATCAGAAATCGGGCTGCGCAAACAAGCAAAACCCCATCTCTGGGATGCAGGCAGCACACAAAACCATGCTCCTCTGGTCCAGAGAGAAACCTCTCTCCACTGAACCGATTCCTGGTGCCCTGGGTTAAAGCATTAGGCTAGGAAGCAGGAGACTGTGAGTTCCAGTCCCACCTTAGCTACGAAAGCCAACTGGGTGACTTTGGATCATTCATTCTCTCTCACCACAATTAACTTGACAGGATGGTTATTGTGGGGGAAAATAGGAACAGGGAAGGCATGTTGGATATGTTTGCTGCCTTGAGTTATTTATAAAAATAAGAAAGATAGGTTTCAAATAAATAAAAATAAAATGATGCCAGATGGTGCACTAGTGGGCTGATGGGAGACCACGGCAGAGCTAGAATTGTCAAGCTGGCCAAGTGTCTTTAGCTTCTTTCTCGTAGGAACTGAACATTTGGGCAGTTTTAATTATTAGCAACTTTACCTGAAAAGGGTAGCTGGCAAAATGCCAGACGGAATTCTAAATTTTTTGTTCGTTTATATTGAACACACTTGTTCCGAAACTCCATCGTTAGTGAAGTTACTTTTGTTCCAGAGGGACTGAGGAAAATGTGAAGGTGAGAATCAGTAGAAAGCATGGGAACTTCTACTTAGCATACCTCACTTTGGAGGCACAAGGAGATGCTCTTCTGACTGTCACTTAAAGGAAGAGCTGGGAAAATGTCAACATCTGTTTAACCTCTTCTGGGAATATAATGCTATGGTTAATATAAGTTCAGGTCTCAAACGTTTGACCTATTTCTTTTGAGACATTTTCACTCTACTCCTCCCAAATTTGAAACTGATATCTGGGTTTAAATATTTTTATGTATGTAAAAAAAAATATACACCTTAGATTAGATTGAATCAAACTAGTTTCTTAACATATCTTAACATTCTTAACATATCACTAATTCAAATGTGAATATATCCCAGATCTCCAGTTTGAAGTGAATCAAGGTTGTTTCATATGGGCATAACTAAACCATGTTTGAGGAGAAGAATGTTAATCACTTCCTTCTTCCATATGCAAATGGATGTCTGTTCTATCTCCTGAAGAGAGTGTTGAGAAGATGGCTGCTGTTGCCAGAATGAGTACTGGCAAAGTATCTGAGTGTGTATTTTTTTCTTGCTGGATATGCAGGTGATTTTTGCTACTCCATAAGCAATTGTTCTGTGGCTGCTAAAGATTTCTGGGACAATGTGGCAGTCACTGCGACTTAGAAAAGATTCCATAAAGGTATCTTTAATGGAGCCTTGATACATTTTCTTTTCTCTCTTTCTGGTCTGTGAAAATGTGATCTCACTGCCTGTATAGAAACTTAATAATTTTGGTTCTTATGAGAGAACGCAAAAAGAAGTCACCATTTTGTGTAAATAAAGTGTTTGTAGTAGATGTTATCGATACAGGTTTTTTTTTTAAAGCAGCAATCTTTGGCTTGGATTAGGTTCAGTTTGCTGTGCTGTTTCATTCTTTATACAAATACTGCTAGGAGCCACCATTTGCTTCTACTGTACTTCAACCAATTCCTGCCAAGAATGGTCATGATTCACCTAAGATGAAGTCCACCAAGCTGTTTCACTCCTTCCTTGATGGAGGCTGTTGCTTGATATGAGCCCTGGTGCAAAACTGGGCTGATGGGAAATGGGACAGAGCTCAAATTTTCCTCCCATTCTATCCAAACAGCTGCAAGCCCCATGGCCCTTTTGGTACCACAAGCTGTGGACTTTCATTCTCTACAGCTGAAGTCCAAAGAAAGTGGAATCTGGTTGGTTCTGGAAGTCAAGGGCATGGCTCACTTTCATTCTGTCAACATTTGAAACAGTTCCAGGAGTTTTAGTGAGCTCCCTATTACAGTTTAAGGAAATTGTTAAAAGTAAATCTCAAAACAAGTTTGAATACAATTGGTTTGCCATCAGATCCCCAAGTAAAATGGAAGCATGCCCTCTTGTGCACCAGCTCTCCAGTTCAAATTGACTCAAGGCTGGTTCCAGGGGCGCGTTTCAAAACCTGTTGCTATCAGTTTGCTCATGGGTACTCATGCACTCATGTGCAAGTGGCTGGATGGAGCCTCCTGCTACTGCTGCTACCAGTTCGCCCAATCTGGGGCAAACCGGTAGCAACCCACCACTGGCTGGTTCACACAGGCCTTGCTAAATAGGGCTTTGGCAGGAGACTATTAATGGCTTCCTCCTTCCGTATGCAAATGACCATGCTGCTATGCCTCCCATAGAGATGGCTAGGAAGGCAAATTGGCTCTCAGGCAGAGCATTCTGGAAAGCATTGGTAGAGGCTCCGAGGATTTGTAGTCATTTTCTTGCTGAATTTTCATTGACTGTTTCCATATGCAAAAATCTTGCATTCCCTGAAGATCTTTGTGCTGATGCTGAGTTCATTGTGACTAGAGAGAGGGTGGAAAAGTATCAAGGGTGCCTCTGGAAAGGGTACACGTGGGGAAATGGATATTATGCCTAGTATGACAAAAGATAGCTGAAAGTCTTTTTTTACCTTTCTTACAGAAAAGGTTTATGAAGAAGAACTGGATACAAGTGATATTTTATATAGAAAATCCAATGCCGAAGAGGTTGTAAAAACAATACTTTTAAAATCCTCTGACGATCAGGCAACTCAGCTGGGATTGTCAGAGCCTTTTAAGAGCATTTTTTCTACAACTTCTTCAGCGGAAGAGGTTGTAGAAAAAATGCTTTTAAAAATTAAAAAAAAGCCCCTGATGATTGCACGGCATGGGAGGGGGGGGGGTGTTGCAGGGCTGTTTGTTACTGGTTCTCCGAACCACCCACTGCCATCACTACCAGATCAAGTTATCCGGTCTGAACCGGGAGCATTTCACCCTTGCTTTAAAGGAGCAGCTGGCAAAAATCACCATTGGTTTAATGCAGTGGTGAAATCTAAAATTGTTACTACAAGTTCTGTGGGCGTGGCTTGGTGGGGGGGGGCTAATGTGACTGGGTGGGCATGGCCAATTTTTTTTTTTTACTTTTAAAACCATTTTTTCTACAATCTCTTGTAAAAATGCTTTCAAAAGGCTCTGATGATCCCAGCTGAGTTCTTAAAAAAGCCTCTGCCAATCAGGCAACTCAGCTGGGATTGTCAGAGGCATTTAAAAGAAAAAAAGGAAGGCATGAAAACTTTGGAAGAAAATTCATCCAATAATTATTTGCTAAATAAGTATATTACTTTATCTTGTTTTCTAGTCAAAAGTCTTGCAGTATCCAAAGGGATCACCAATGATGCTGGGGGTCACTGTGGCTTGAAATAATGTCTGAAAAAATGGGGGAAGCAGAAAGTTAAAGGTGGACCTTATTGACAAAAATAATTCAGTGGGGGACCATGTCTTTAGGAAAAAGGGTGTGTGTGGTTATTTATAAAAGGTTAGGAAGTGAGGGTTCATATGAAAGGTTGAGTAATATGGCTTCCTTTTTAAGTTCACCGGGAGATTTCTTAGTCTGGGTTTGTTGTTTTTGTATGTTGAAACAACTTTCTGGTTACTATTGGCTGCCATGACCTTTTTATACCCCGGAAAAGCAGGGTGTCAAAATTAATGTTAGATTATATTCCACCAATTTAGTTGCTTCCGGAACAACAAGACTTAACTCTTACTTGGTTGAGCCCTCAAAGCTGTTTTAGGCCTTTTCCTGAAAGAAAGGCCATGAGGAGACACAAAAGGGGGACAAGGGAAAGGATTCCCTCTTTCTGAGGGAAAAGAAATTGAAAATACAACTGATTAATTAAAAGAAATCTGAATCTCAAAGAAGGCTGAATTTTGTCACTAAATTAAAAAACATCTGCCAAAGTCACTCAAAATTTCAGTTTAAATGAAAGCTAGGCGCTCAGCTCAGGAATTGCCAAATGGGGCTTTGTGAGAAGACTGCTCAGGGTCCCCTTGGGGGATATGCAAAAGAGCAGTGTGCTCCATCTTCTGCAGAGAAGTGTGGGAATACAATTTTGGGCTTGCCAACAGAAATGCTGGGAAAATATCAAGAGAAGATTCTTAAATCCTTTCTTGCTTTATATGCAAAGCACTAGCTTTCCTGAGTTCTATGGGGGGAAATGGTCCCTGCTGCCTGAAAGAAGGCTTGGAAAGGATCAGGGCAGAGGTGGAGTTCAGCAGGTTCTGACCAGTTCTGGAGAACTGGTAGTGGAAATTTTGAGTGGTTTGGAGAACCAGTAGTAAAAATTCTGACTGGCCCCGCCCCCATCTATTCTCTGCCTCCCAAGTGTCAGCTGATTGGGAGAAAATGGAGATTTTGCAGTATGCTTCCCCTGGAGTGGGATGGGAATGGAGATTTTGCAGTATGCTTCCCCTGCAATGCCCACCAAGCCATGCTCACCGAGTTACACCACAGAACTGGTAGTAAAAAAATTTGAAACCCACCACTGGGTCAGGGTTGGGAGTTCAGGCAAGTGCTAGCTTTCTTTCTGTGTGTGTCATTATCAGACAAGATGAAGCAAGCTGCTCAATATCTGTGAAGACACCTGGCTCCTTGTTGTATGACAAAATGGTTGGGGAGTATCAAATGGGTTTTTGTAAGAAAAATGTTAACATTGTTCACTTTTGAACCTACCTTCTGTGGAAGTGGATTGGGGGATACGGTGACGCCTGTTGTTGGAATGAGTACTGGAAAAGTGACAAATCTGATTAGCATCTTTTTAAATTGGTAAAATATGAGCTATGCCCCCTTTTCAGGAAAGGTAAATCAATCTATTTGGAACCCCAGACTAAATTTCCTTCTTATTCCCAAAATAGAATAGCAGGACAACTTTCCAAGTTCCTTTCATTCCTTCTGGAGAAATGTTTAGATTGGGTCCCAATAGGTCGGTTTATCTTTCCTGAAAAGCATAGCTCACATTTCACCTTATTCTGTCCCAAATTGAAACAGTTGCAGGAGTTTTGATAACATTCCATTATTAATAAAGTATTCCTTCAAACCGCCATTCAAAGGGAATGAATGTACCTTTTAATTCCAAATTGGAAACTCAAATGGAAACATGCCCTCCATAGTCTCAAATCTTCCATTCCAATTGAATCAGATTGATTCAACCTGACCTATCAAATGGGATTTGGGGAAGAATGTTAATTGCTTCCTCATTCTGTATGCAAATGAACAGGTGGTTCTGCCTCCTGCAGCGGTGGTGGGAAGATCACTGGGCCTTTTCTGTCAGATTGCAGGAAAATCATAGAGTCAAGATTGGGTGGGGATCTTCCTGTTGATATCTATGATAATGACTAGACTGTCCCTCATCCCTTGAAAAGATTTAGGAAGTTGCTAAAGTTACTATTAGCTGAAAGAGTATGACAGAAGTCAAGAGATAGTTGGGGAAAAAATTATAATAACATGGATGACTTAAAAAGAGGACTGGAAATGTATTAGGATGGGGAGAAAAATAGTTACTTGGGTGTTCTGTATATAGAAATTAGGACACATTCCATGACCTGTAGGTTTGGGGGGAAGATGTTGAGATTAGTATCATGGTCTAGTAATTGTCTAATGCCTACACCAGGTCATGGCTAATGTAAAGCCAGCCTCTAAATGTTTGATGTATTCCTAGGAATTGGGAATGTGGCTAACATTTAAATCCCATTCTGCCTCAAGAGTTTTGATGCTACTCCATTAGAATTGATGGAGACCATGAGGATCTTGAATCTCTAATTGCGAACTCAAATGGAAACATTTCTAATTCCAGAGATGCTTTTTCAAAAGGCAACTGGAATTTCTTTGTTTTTCCTTGAAGATGTTTCACTTCTCATCCAAGAAGCTTTTTCGGTTCTAACTGGATGAGAAGCGAAACATCATCAAGAAAAAACAAAAAAAGTCCAGTTGCCTTTTGAAAAAAACACCTTTGGGACAACCATAACCTGGACGACTGAGTATCTCCTTTGACATGCCTAATTCCATCTCAGATCTGAATTCAAACTGAATCAAAGTTAATTTGCAGAGACTTTGTCAGAGTGAGGCTTTGGAAGAAAAAATGTAATCATAGTCTCAAGGACTTGCCTAGTATTCCTTCGAATAACAATGTCTGGGAAGAAGCTTGGATTATTTTTTTAACACAAAGTATATTTTTAAAAATATTGTGATAAAATCTTTCAAAGTATGCACTTGCAGTTTAGTAGGGTTAATGTTCTTCATATGCTTTACACAATTTACTATCCTTATCCTCATTTTATCCTTCAAAAAAATGAAGGCATTTTAGGCATTATGATACTTCTCCTCTGTAGTCAAAATAAGTGATTCCTTTTAATAAAATCTTGAAGTATAGTTGGAATTGAATGAATTTGCCCTCAAATACCAGACTCGTGAATCATGCTTATATTCAAATCGTGAATCTTCAATTTGCTTTTTTTAAAAAAAGTGATCCAGTGATTATTGTCTGAATCATTCTTGATTCCAGTGCAATTATTTTGAGCAATTTTATTCTTCAAATAAGAGAGAACTGAATTTTGCATTCTTTTCATAACCTGAAATAAGTAACATTAGATGGAAGACAACAGTAGCACTGAAAGGGATGATTTTATTATTTTATGCTACTATTTTGCATATTTGGTTACAGGAAGTAATTTTTTTTTGTTGCTATTGTTACTGATGCATCATCTTTATATAACAGAGAAACTAATTGCAAATGAAGTCAACTTTTGAGATGGGCACACTGATGTTTTTTTCTTCCCCAATCCCTATTCAAGCATTTGTCAATGCCAAGAAATGAAAAATCTGATCCTTTCATTTCCAGATCTGTGATTTAGAATTTGTAAGTTCACTGGACCAAAGAATATGTCTTTGTAGAAAACTATTATTGAAGTTCTTTATTTCTGAAGCATAAACTGCTGACAAAGGGAAGTCTTTTGATGGTTTTATTTTTGGCCGATTCATTTCCTTCCTGTTTGTTTAGATGACATGAGCAAAATTTTCTATTTTTAAAAGATAGCTGTAAGCACAGAAAAATTTGTGTATTTTTTTAACAGAAGTACCCTCAGATTACACAGTAAATCATACTGTTTGAGATCCTGTCTCTCCCCCCCCCCCCCCCCGAACTGTGCGTCATTTTATATGGACATTGTGCAATGTGATTCAAGCTGTTGGAAGAGTCAGTTTGGTGTAGTGGTTAAGGCATCAGTCTGGAAACTGGAGGACTGTGAGTTCTAGTCCTGCTTGAGGCATGAAGCCTGTTGGATGACCTTGGGCCAGTCACTTTCTCTCATTCCTATGAAGAAGACAATGACAAACTATCCAGAGTCACCTTATAGGGAGATGGGCAGCATAAAAATATAGTAATTTTTAAACAGCCACTTCTGAAACTCTTGTTCAAGAAAACTGCAGGGACTTGTCCATCCATTGTCTGGGAATCAGATACAGTTGAGAAAAATAGCTGTTGAAGCTCTCTTTAGACTTATGAAAATGGTTGTACTTAGAGTCATCAAATATGTGTCTCTGTGTGTCTGTGCTTGTTTATTTTTCTTTTAAATGACAGACCTTTCATTGACACTGCTCTTGAGCTGCTTTTCAGGAAAAAAAACATATCTGAAGCCTCCTAGGATTCAAGGAAGAAGATTCAAAATTCTTTGAGCCTCATCAATTGTTAGAAAATCCCATATTCCCTTATGTTTATCTCCTGCAAATAAAGAAATATGGATATTTTTTAACCTAGTGATATTTGAAAGAAGAAAAAATGACACAGGTTTTGGCCTTGTTCTCAAAGTAGTAAACATTTCTAAACTGTATAATCCCAAATTGCAGTGTCTACAATATAGATAACTCAATGTCAGCAGTACTTTTTTTCTTCATGCTAATACGTAATGTAGCTCATTGTTTCAGTGAGATTAAGGTCTTGATTTCAGAATATTAAAAATACAATATAAATCAGACTTATGTCCATTAAAATAAAAGGCATTTATTATGGGCAGTGAGGAAGTAGTATTTTTAAAAACCTACTTTTTTTTCTTTTTGTTAGAAGAATATTTAGAGGACAAATAGGAATACAACTTTTATAGTGCTTTACAGCCCTCTCTAAGTGGTTTACAGAGTCAGCATATTGCCCCCAACAATCTGGGTTCTCATTTTACCCACCTCAGAAGGATGGAAGGCAGAGGCAACCTTGAGCCTGGTGAGACTTGAACTGCCAAATTGCAGGCAGCTGGCAGGAAGCAGAAGTAGCCTGCAGTACTGCACTCTAACCACTGTGCCACTGTGGTGCCATAAAACTGTTTCATGTGCTATAAATTCCACATATTTTGAACTATAAGCTGGTATTTTATCCTGCTTTTGTTTATAAAGTTGCTAAAATTTCAGTAAAAACTCAACATTAATTTTCTGGTTGATGTTGGAGTTTCTTCTAATTATATCAACTTTGCATTTTTTTTCTACATTATTTGTATTATTTCTTCATTTATTTTTTTTATCCTACCTTTATTACTTTATAAGTAACTCAAGGCAGTGAACATACCTAATATTCTTTCCTCCTCCTATTTTCCACAGAACAACAATCCTGTGAGGTGAGTTGGACTGAGAGTGTGTGACTGGCCCAAAGACACTCAGTTGGCTTTCATGCCTATGATGGGACTAGGTTTCTAGCCTAGTGCCTTAACTACTAGACCAAACTGGCTTCTATAAATTTATATGTAGATTTCTTCTGGTTTCTAGGCCCCAACTGGCTCTTATATCTTTATAGCCTTCAGCTTAGAACAGTTCTATACTAGGAACCTTTGTTAACATTATAAAAATAATATTTCCTATTTAACATTTATATATCTTGCATATTTTGTAGAAATCATGCATTGCTGCATGCATATTTCAGATCAGTTTTATCTATATTACATTATGGGAGTTTGCGTGCTGGTGATGTTTTTCCGTGGATTAAGCATTAATCATATGTTTTACAAATAGAAGAGAATATTTGCAGCTCAGGATTAATCTGTGGGGTCCTTGGTGCTGTCTGAGCCTGATGGTTTTCTTGTAGATGTTTCAGTACCCAACTAAGTAACACGATCAGTCCTAGAATTGATGAAGTTGTCTAGTTTGGTAATGAAATGCCTGCTCAGAGAGCACCAAGGACTCCCACAGTCACATGTTTACCTAATGCCCCTCAAGCAGCAGTGAATTTTTGACTAATGTTCAATTTGGTTCCTTTAGATTTATTGTCCTTGCTACTGTTTTGAAATAAGTCAGGAAAATCCAAAATCACAATTTACATGTTTAAATAAAAGCTAAGCATTAGAATTAGAAACACAGTTTTTATGGGTGCACCCCAGAGCAGAGTTCTAAGTAGAATATTTCTCTGACCAAAAAAGAGGCAGAAAGTGTTTTGGACCATTCTTCTCCTTCTCTGGAAGATCCCCTCAATGCCACTTCTTCCACTAAAAGATAATTCAGAAGGTAAGGAAGAGGCACATCCTTTCCATTATCCTATCTCAATGCTCTATCGGAACAGAAAAGAGCCACTGATTTGCTCAAATTCATTGAAACATTTATTTTGCTATTTATACTATTATTTATAGATCTCTTAACTTCAGCATAGGAGCCAAGGCAGTTTGCAATTGAGGAGTATGGATGACAAGGAAACAAGATTTCATCATCCAAGGGGGATTGCATGACTAGAAACAAAGGATGCATATTTTGCAAGGCCCCCCAACTGCTCAATTAAAGAAATATGGCATACAAGCAGAGTTCCCAGACTGCATGAAGCTCCTAGTACTTTTGAATATGAGCAAAGGTTGCTGGGTTATTGCAGTGTTTGATGGGATAGATGGCAAAATGTTAAAGACAAGTGATACTTATATTAACTATACTAATGTCCCATGTTTTCCCCAAAATAAGACCTGGTCTTATATAAATTTTTGTTCTAAAAGACATATAGCTTATTTTCCGGTTAGCTCTTATTTTGGGGGAAATATGGTAGTAAACGCCTCCGTCTGGTTGTCAATCTTAATTCGGGCTTATTTTGGGGGTAGGGTTTATATTATGAGCATCCTGAAAAACTGTGTTAGTGTTATTTTCCAGTTGGGTCTTATTTTCAGGAAAACGGTATTATGTGATATTTAAGTAGAAATGTGATTTTATTTATTTAAGACATTTATATGGTCACCCAGCTTTTATATCACAACTCTGGGATGTTCACAACAAGAATAATAAAAACAAAAAAGAAGCAATAAAGACCTATGATCTATTTTTTTTTCGTCCTGGTGCCACTCATTTTTTGGAGCCTAGTGTATGACTTCTAACTGAGCATTAAATCATAGTTCTTTTTTTTCCCCAATGCACTCTTTCTTTAAACTTAACTTTCTTAAATTGGCCCAGATTATTTGAAGGACTGTCTTTTCCCAATTACATCTACCCAACCTACCAGAATGGCCATCCAGTAGGACAAAAAAGAAATAAGATTGACCCCTACCTTGATGTTATTTTGAAAGGTCCTGAAGATATGGTTTTGTCAACAGTTCTGGGGAACCCAAGGAGAGGTGGAGTCCATCAACTGGTTTGTTTGTTTTTTTGTTGCAGGTGGGAGGGATTTTGTATTTGGGATTTTACTTCTATAAGTCATCTGGAGTCATTATGAGTAAATTGGTCAGCCGTACACATTTTCTTAATAAATAAAAGTGCTGTGTGGTTTATAAACCTGAAAATAAAATGCATTTATTTCCTGAAGGAGCAATGTATGAAGAATTGTTAATTCCCACTAATGGGTAAAAGTGATATGAAGACTGGGGAATCAGCTGTTTGTCTTAACACCACCATCTGGAGAGATCTTAGAAATTAGGAAGTCTGCAGATGGCTTACATGATGGTCCATAAATGTTTTCAATAAATATGAAGAACCCACCTTTAAAAAAAAAAAGATTGGGAACTAGTACCTTGATAATAGTGAACATGTTGTGATAAGTAACATATCTATTCATTGCTGATCTGACTCTTATATAATTGTTTCTTCCTACTTGTGTCCCTCACTTCTGCTGCTGCTTCTGACGTGGAAGAGATGGTGAATAAGGATTCTTCAGAAATGGAGGACTTTAAAAATAATTTATACAAATGTTACCTCTTCCTGGCTGACATCAGAACTATACTGATCATGTTCTTTAAGAAAATTGGGTGTACATGGCTTAAGAATTAAATCAGGCTTATTCTTTCTTACCTAGAGACATAATAATTATAAAACTGAGCTTTCCAAGTCTGATAAGTGATTGCAAAATCCTGTGCCCTAATCCTGGGAGGGAGAAGGGAGAGCAAAGGAGGGAAGGGCAGAGAGAAAGTCAAGCTATTTTCCAAAGCACCTGAAGGCCAGACAAGGATTAATGGATAGAAACTGAACAAGGAGAGATTCAACCTAGAAATAAGGAGAAATTTTCTGACAGTGAGAGCAATCACTGCCCTACAAAGCCGGTATATACAAAAGTATGAAGGCTATTGTTTAACACATTGTAAGCCGCCCTGAGTCTCTGGAGAAGGGCAGCATATAAATCGAATCAATCAATCAATCAATCAGCCAATGGAACAGAAGTTGCCTTCAGAAGTTGTGGGAGCTTCATCACTGGAGGATTTCAAGAAGAGATTAGACTGCCATTTGTCAGAAATGGTGTAGAGTTTCCTGCTTGGGCAGGGGGTTGGACTAGATGACATACAAGGTCCCCTCCAACTCTGTTAATCTAATCTAATCTTTCTAAAATTTATAGTCTGAAGACGTGTTAAATTTTCACAATCTATTGCAGAGAGTGTTAGATAAAACTCAGAAGCAATGTAGTTCCAGGGAGACAGGTGTCATCTTCCTTCCCAGGCATTATTCTCTTTTTAATCTTGGTGAGCCATGCTACATTTTAATCATCTGCCCCACCCCCGTCACTGGTTCTTTATCTGTACAATATATGAAGTTACCTTCTTTCAAAACTCCAACCTTCTCTGTGTGCATAAGAATCTGTTTTGGTCCCTGTTGTGTCAGCTTTTTGCTTCCTGCTTTAGTTTGTTAGGGAGGGGAGAGGAGAGGAGAGAAGGGAGGGAGGGAGGGAGGCATGGAGAAGGCAGAATAGGTCTGGGATCCCTATGTACTTTTGCAAAATTATGTCAAAGAAAGGCAACAACCAGTGCTTATGTGGCTTCTTTTCTGTGTTTGCTTGTTTGTGTGTATATGTGTCTCCCTGTCAATGAAATAAAGCCACCACAAAACTAAGGGGAGGAGACAGAATAATCTCACCAATAGAGAGTGGTCTTTAATAGCACTTGGATTTAATGAAATCTAACCTGACACATCTGGTCCTTGACTCACAGTGTTCAATTTTATTATACTCTCGTGAGAAGGGTATTTGCCAGCTGTGCAAATATGTTTTAATCCTTGGCCATTTAGTTTCAAATGAATGCTTGCAGAACAGCAAATTGTGAATCTCGATGGAGCAGCAGATTAAATATCTTGGCTAAGAGGAGAAGGAGAGCAAAACGAAGGAATTAGAGTGCATCGTTGCAACAGCAGGGCAGAGTTTTGATTTAATGGTTTATTCTTCAGGGTCCTATTCAGCAGGTTTGCTGTACATCACATATCTCATTAGGAATAAATGTTTCAAAACATGCATTTCCACACCTCTTCCACTGTATGCTTTTAGCTACTGAGTGTAATTTGATGCCAATGCTGTTGCTCTTGAACAGCATTTAGTGACTGCCTGATGTCCACCTCCTCTGACTGGGGAGGAAAATTCTCACCTTAGATGGGGAAACCTTCCTTCCTTCCTTCCTTCCTTATAAGGATGTATCCAACAAAACTTGGGAATTGTAAAATTGCTCTGATTTTGCCACACAATTATTTTATTTCTCAATTTATTAAATTTGTTTGCCTTCCATCTTCTGCAAGGCAAGTCTGGGAGGCTTACAACATCACAACTGATGTGCTTTTATATACATTTGGGAATAAAGTGTATATATATATATATACACTTTATTCCTATATATATATATATATATATATATATATATATATATATATATATATATATAAATATATATATATATAGGCTTCAAAGTTCAACAAGTTCCAGAGAAGTATATAAAAAAAGTAGTAAATACGCCAATTCCTCAGTCTCCAAATACACTGTGGAATAATTCCATTTTCACTCTCTTCTGAGAAGCCAATAATGAGAACAGGAAGCTGACTTCCAGAAGGATGCTAATATAAAGTACAGGGCTGCAATTAAAAAACAATATCTGCGCCCCTTCCCCCCTTATCTGATGAAACTATTAAAAGATTTTGTTGGGAGTGTATCAGGGGTGAAATCCAGCAGGTTCTGACAGATTCTGGAGAACCGGTACCAGAAATTTTGAGTAGTTCAGTGAACCAGCAAATGCCACCTCTGGCTGGCCCCAGACTGGGGTGGGAATGAAGATTTTGTAATATCCTTCCCCCAGGAGCGGGGAGGTAATGGGGATTTTGCAGTATCCTTCTCCCCTGGAGTGGAGTGTGAATGGAGATTCCCTTGGAAAAACAGCACCTCCCCCCAAGAAGCTGCCATTGGTTCAAAATGCCACATTTGATAAATGGCTTGACTCTTAACTGTTTGCAGGACCTTTTCCACATGGAAGAGACCTGCCTGACCCATCTAGTACATACACTCCAGTGGTGAAATGCAAATTTTTAAACTACCGGTTCTGTGGGCGTGGCTTGGTGGGCGTGGTGTGGCTTGGTAGGCGTGGCTTGGTGGGAGTGGCAGGGGGAAGGATCCTGCAAAAAAAAATGT
Source organism: Masticophis lateralis (assembly GCA_030761175.1). Classification (NCBI taxonomy): domain Eukaryota; kingdom Metazoa; phylum Chordata; class Lepidosauria; order Squamata; family Colubridae; genus Masticophis; species Masticophis lateralis. The sequence goes on from JAUDYJ010000001.1 coordinate 138,025,099, forward strand.
TCTTTGCATATAGACTTTTTAGGCTTGTTGGAAAATATTTAACGGGATGTTCATGTTTGCCCTCTTCATCTACTTTTTAAAAAAATATTAGAAAAAAAGTCAGTCAGTCAGAAGACTTCATGGCCAAATGTTCACATGGGTATATGTGGCTCCTCATTCTAAATAAATCTTGAATGCAGTGACAGAGAGATGCTCTACTATGTTACCACAATGTATGGAATGTATTTGATGTGTCCTCCAAGAACTTTAGGAGATAAATATGGCCTTGTAGGATATACTCACAGCAAATGCATGAAGAAAAATAAAAAAAATAAAATGGAAACGAAATAAGCTTGCCACTGACATTGGAAGCTGGCAGGAATTCAAGATGAGTTGGCATGTTTGTTTTTTAGGAAAACAGAGAAGCTTCTAGAGCAGAGGTCTCCAATCTTGGCAATTTTAAGACCTGTGGACTTCAAGTCCCAGAATTCCTCAGCCAGCCATGCTGTTCTAGAGGGAATAGATGGACTGGTGAAGAGGCAAAAGGCAACTGTCAGGAAAGTAGATTGGATAGCTCAGCAGACTAATGCATTGTAATTTAACTCCAGCTGTCTGCAATTACCGTAAATTCGAATCTCACTAGGCTCAAGGTTGACTCAGCTTTCCATCCTTTCTAAGGTAGGTAAATTGAGGATCCAGTTTGTGGGGGCTATTGCTTAACGCATTGTAAGCCGCCCTGAGTCTCCAGAGAAGGGCGGCATATAAATCAAATTAAAAAGAGAGAGAGAAAGAGAAAACTTCATTGTTGACTTAACAACCATGACAAAAAAAAAGGTCATAAAAGCAGACATGACTCACTTAACCACCACCTTGCTAAGCAATGAAAATTCTGATCCCAGTTCTGGTTATAAGTCGAGAACTACCTGCATTTTCAAAAGAGCAGATGCAGATGCAGGAACAGTTCTGAAAGATGCTCCTGACGCTTATTTTGGGAAACAATTGATCTGAAATATCCTACCCAATTGCATCCTGGTTTCTCAAACACATTCATCCATCTACACCTATGCAGTGGTGGGGTTCAAATAATTTTAACAATTGGTTCTCTGCCCTAATGACCGGCTAGGAGGGCGTGGCCATGGTGGGCATAGCCAGGGGGAGTGACAGGCAGCACTTAGCCTTTTGCACCCCCCAGGAGCAAAAATGGGCCAGGGGGGAACGGGATGCGCCACCCACCCACGCCCCATTTTGGGCCTAGAAGGCTTCCCTGAAGCCTCCTGGGAGCAAAAATGGGCTATGGGGGGGATGCTGCACCCCCCCCATGCCCCATCTTGGGCCTAGTAGGCCTCCCTGCACTTACCTGGAAGCCAAAATGGGACATGTGGAGACTCCTGGAAGGGGCAGGGCGGGGCCAGCCAGCAATTTAACTACTTTTTTCCCCGAACCGGCGTAAACCAGCTGAATCCCACCACTGCACCTTTATAGAAAAATATGTTTGTATTGGTGTATCATTATGATACACAATGATGTATTTTAGATTTTTAAAATTCACACTCTATGATATAATCCGAACGATCACAATACTGTGAAGCTATTTGTTTCGGTTATATTTCTTTTTGAAAAGGAGAGGTGCTGTTGCCTTTATTACGCTGAGTCTCTATCAGATCTTTTGTATTTTATGTCCTTATTCTTCAAAAAAGTTACAAAACAAGCACTGTGGACTGGATCTTCTTAGTAATATTTCAGCCCTGGCATTTACTACAAAGGTCAAAGTAAATTGTCATTGTAGCCTTTGTTGGCAATAAGCATGAGAAAATGGCATTTCTTCTTCTCCTCCCGAATAGGTTTTCTAATATTGTTACACACATTTTTTCTCTTGTTTTAGCATCAAAAGAAGGGGAGAAAAACCTACTCCAGAACCTGGATTATTTGCCACTTGAAGACATAAAGCTTTTATACCTGAAAGAGAGGAAAATTTCTTACAAGTACATTTTGAAAGGTTAAGTATAGGGCTACATAGCAAGGAATAATGTGTTACCAAGTAATCCTGAGCAATGATTTTTTGCATTGGTTTTTTGTTGGCCGTTCTCAATTTTGTGAGAAAGAACTTGACAATGCTTTTTATCTATATGAAAGAAAAAACAACAACAATCATATACAATCTCAAGAATCATATACATCTGGCCTTTGCATTGTTAGGAAACTAACAAATGTGAATATGTCTTGTCTTCCATTATATAATCTTCTCTCTAATGGCTCTGCCACCTCCTTGGGTTCTTCTGCTTTTATTAAATTAAAAGAAGACACCATTGTTGGTCATGGAGGCTTCAAAGTGATAAAAGATAGAATAGAAGTGAAATATCAGGATGTTTCACGCAGGGGAACAATTAAAGTAAGGTCAAAAACAACATGTATTCTTAAACACTCTTCTAAAGAAGTTCTATTTGAAAACTCTTGGAGTGCGAATTGAATTCCGGAATGACATACTTTAACCTTGCAGAGAAAAGCTCCACATGTCGGGGAATATTAAAGAAAGAAAGGAAGGGAATTTTTTCTTTAGAGGCTTTCTGTTAGAAATCTGCCCATTAAAAATGTGTTCCTCTAAAATGGTGGACAGCGAAAAAGAAGAAGTGAAAAGGATCTGCATGCCTGCATGACAGCGGTGGGATGGATTGTGACCTTCTGTCCACTCTGAGGTCTGGCGTGCATGGCTGGCAAAGATTTGATATCAATGCAATGGACCAGGACAGGTCTTCCTTCTTTTCCTCCCTTCCATTCAAAAGGATGGTGTGGATGCTTGAAGCCTCTGTAATTGTAGCTCCATTAACTCTGGCAAGAAGTGGCTTGGGGGAAAAAATGAGGCCTTGTGGACTACCGGTTGCCTACTTCTAGCAGTTCTTGGTGAGCAAGTTGATGATTCTGCCTATGCAGCAACTGTGCATTTGTATTTGTTAGCAAATCCCATTCCGGCTTGCTGCTGGAAAGACAATTCAGGTAGAAAATTGGAAGAGCTTAACCACTGAGGTATGGTCCAGAATCTTCTGCAACATTCAGTCCTGGCTGAGAAGCCCTCATAGTTGCTTGGCAACCATGGGATGTAAATGAGCCATGTCAATAGTGACAAAATGGGGGTGGGAAACTTTACCCATTTTCAACAGTTAGACCCCTCCTGCTGATCTCCAATTTGGCCCCAAAACAGAGAGATTTTTTCAAAAGCAGTGAGCTTCCTGAGGTCTCCGTGTCTTTCAACTTCATCTCTTTTCTAAAGTTGAATTCCTTTTAACTTTATCTCTCTCTTCTGCTTGATGGCTATTGTAATCAAATCATGATTGTCATTACAACATTTGTGTACATTTGCACACACTACTTGTATTGTGGAAGCTAGTATTTGTCACTGTGACCTGGTAGCAAGGATTCTGTGTAATTATTACTTGGAACTGTTTCAGGATTTTACCTGCTAATTAAACTACTGTATACTGGTAATATAAATGCTATGATTGTGTAGGTTGGACTGACTTCATCTCTGTGAGACATTTCACACCATGGAGATGGTGTGATTTTTTTTTTGTTAAGGTACTTTGTTCTACTCCTGGAGCCTCTTCTGTTACAAACAATATCTGCCCTGTTTAGAAAGGAATATTGCTTTATGAAACAGCATGATTTCTTTCAAATTACCACCAAAGTAAATCATCCTGTAAAAATTTTACACGGCCTTAGGATAGTAGATACCAAAAAAAAGGGTAAAAACTCCCAGGTTGAAAGCTAGACAAGAAGTTGAGAAAGCATTTTAGAAAAAGGCACTGGCAAAACCCTTGCTAAGAAAATTGCATCAATAGCCACCCAAATAGAACTCAGTTGGATGGAGTCTGTATTTAATCAATGCTAGGTAGAATAGCTTTGGGCTTATTCTACCTACAGAGGTGTTTTTCAATCTTGGCAATTTTAAGATCTGTGAACTTCCCGGAATTCTGAGATTTGAAGTCCACACATCTTAAATTTGTCAAGGTTGAAAAACACTGGCCTAAAACGTACAAAATGTCCATGTGGTCTTAAATTCAATTGTTTACTGTAGACAAAGAATGTTACTTTATGTTCAGTACTTTCTTTGTTGCCTCTACCAAAATTTCATTTTGCTTTCATTGTAAGTGGAAGAACCACATTTATTTTGGTAGGGACTTACAGTAGATATTGGTAATCAAGTGGATTAATAATCTAGTCGGTGAAAGGTTTGCGTGCAGAGAAGGCAGCTTATTAATGCTGTACTGAGATAGATGTGTGTGGGATATTTTTCATGTTCTTTAACATTACCCAACCATCTCAGCTCAAAGGCTCCATTTGATTATAGAGAGCCAGGTTAAACTGCTGCTGAAACTGTTTAAAATAAGGACTACAGGTAGTCCTTGGTTTACAGCAGTTCATTTAATGGCCATTCAAAGTTACAACAGCATTGAAAAAAGTATTGTGTGACCATTTTTCATACTTACAACTATTACAGCATCCCCTTGATCACAGGAGCAAAATTCAGGTTCTTGGCAACTGGTTAATATTTATGATAGTTCCAATGTCCCAGGATCATGTAATCTACTTTTGCAACCTTCCTATAAGCAAAGTCAATGGGGAAGTCAGATTCACTTAACAACCGTGTTTATAACTTAACAACTGCAATGATTCACTTAACAACCATGGCAAGAGAGGTGGTAAAATGGGACAAAATTCACAACAAGTGTTTCACTTAGCGGCAGAAATTTTGGGCTCAATTATGGTCGAGGACTTCCTGTACTTGAATATTATATTCAGATGTTCCCATTGCTGGCAAACTTAGATGCTACACTATTAATTGGAACCAAGTTTTATTGGTTCCCCTACCACCACCACATTTACCCACATCTTTTTTGAACAGAGCATTGTCCATATCTTATCTTATACAATTAATCAAATTCAAATACATTTTACTCAATTACAGTTTTTGCCAAAATCTCCCCTCCACCTTTGTTATGTCTCAATATTTCTATGCTTGCTTACATAAACAACATCTTCATTTGCCCTTAAATTCTAATTATTGCTATTTACTCATATTTGTTCTCTTTTATTCTTTAAACAATTCATTCTTTATCTTAATATCTTTATATTTGTTCGGGGTTACCTTTCTTCCATTTCATCTTTTTTATTGTACAGCAATCTTTCTCCTCACACCTACCACCTCTCTCTTTTCTTTCCTTCTTACTTTCTCTTCCCCTCCTCTTCTTCTCCTCCCTACTTCCCCTTCCTTTCTCTTTCTCCTCCTCTCTTCCTCCCTCTCTTACCCTCACTCCTACTAAGAGTCTGATTTTCACAATCAGACTTAAAAGCATCCCATTCTCAACCTTGTGGTTTTGTTTGTCCCTACTGTCCAAGACAATTTGGTGTTTTGTAGCCTTTGTTCAAAATTATAACTTTTATTGAGTCAAGGTGCGATAGTGATAATGGTTGGCCTAGTGTTGTTTATCTAGTTGCTGCCTTACCTAGATTCTCTTTCCTAGGTGTAAGATTGACTCAGAGATCCTTTAGTCTCAAGACTTGATTCTCACTTTATCCTTTGATAAAACATCCATAGTGTCCAAAACTATTTTCCCCTTTGATACAATTGTCTTAAGATAGCTAGAAGTGTTCTTTGTTTTATTGATTTACTTCTTTACTTATAGTATTTCTAGTTATAAACACTAGAAACAACTCAGAGAGCACACAAGGAATGTCTCAGACCAGGGATGGATTCTACTTACCTTTACTAACGGTTCACAACGGGAGCACACACGCACAGATCCTCCATTATGACATCCGGGCGGGTGGGTAGAGCCTCCTACTGCTTTTACTACCAATTTGCAAGAACTGGACAGAACCACTGTCCCAGAAACCATGAGAAGGAAAGGCAGGTGCAAGAAATTGCAAAATCTACAATTTACGTGATTGAAAATGAATTATGAAAGAGAATATATTGATCTAATTGCAACGAAAATTGAATCTTCACATTTGGAGAATAGAGATGTTGGATGGTCAGACTGTCAAATGCTGAGAGCAAACTTCAAAGGGGGCCTTGGTTCACCAAGCTACAAACTATCTTGATATCATGGTCAATATTTGAAGCTGATTGGGTTATTCTTGCAAATTAATTCCTTCTTCTCTTATAACTCAAAACTGGAATACATGCTGATCACTGCAGTACCAAAAGATGGAAGCAGCATTTAGTTTGGTAATTCATATAACTTGGTGTATATTCCCTTATGTTCATTCTGTCCAGAATTAATCTACGATGTTTAAATGCAAATTTATACTTAATTAACCATCCCTGAGATTATTTATTATTAAAAGTGAAACAGAACATATATACATAAATTAAAATTAGATATTTCCCCCCAAATGTATATTTTAAATAGTTACTGTATATTGCATGGAAATACTTGGATATTGCATGAATTAATAGATAACTAAGTTCTGAAATACATATTAAATCAAAGATGTAGAACAAGTCAGCCGATATTTGGTTTGCCAAAAATAGAATCTTCAAATCTCTACAGAAAACTAGCATATTTTCTCTATTGGGAACATATTATTGCTGAACTACAGCTCTCTTCATACACCCTTAAATTGTCAGAAAATTTTATCAGCATGCAATTGGATGTCCCAATTACCTATCTACCTGACTTTTTTCCAAGCAAATGGGAGACAAAGCCTATATCATTTTATTAACCCAGAGGTTGTTCTTGAACAGCCTTGGAATAAAGAAAAAAACATTCAGTATTGGTATAGCTAAAGACTATTTAAACTTATCTCTCTCATGATTTGAGGATGTAATGAAGGTGACATTATAGAGACCTGACTTAAAAAAAAGTTGCCAGTGCATATTTCTGCCATGGTTAGATGCACATGGGGACATGGCCTTTCTATGTCAGTGCTATTATTATGCATCTGTTCAGAATGCATAGTCTTATCAGGGTAGTTAAATAACATAGACATTTTTTTCTAGTTAAACACAAAGCGTATAGTTTTTCGATTCAAATCGCATTACAATATTTTAAAACTTACTTGGGCACCGAATGATAAATTAAGATTGAAGTGCAGGTCAGTTATATCCTTGACCTGTGTAATCTCCTGATTATTGCTGTCATCCATAATCCTCTGTTTTGTCTCTGTCAGACTTTTTTTCTTTCCTTTTTTTTTGGCCAATTCTAGCTTATTTTTCTTTAAATAATCATACATTATTTATAATGGTAGAATATAGCTTTTTCTCTTCTTTATCTGTTCCTTCTAAATAACTCATTGCCCTGGATAGGTGGGAGTAAACAAACTGTATTCTTCATCTTATTCTTGTATATTGTAAATAAATGAGTTAATCAAATATGAATGGATCCAGAATATATTTATGAATAGTTGTTGACTACCTATCTACCTTCCCAAACAGTATGAATATATTACGGCCAAATAAGGAAATTTTGTATTATAGTTTGATGCATACGGGATAGTAGTTTGTACAAAGAATACACAAAGAGGATCAAATTGGATTCTGTCTCTTCTAACAAACCTTTCTGTATTTCTAGAGAAAGTAGATTAAAAATTTTTACAGGATAAGGGAATCCAGATTCCTGATTACATGAACAATTGGAACAAAATTAACCAGACACAAATATTGCCATAGAATAGATTCACTCCATAAACAGAGAAGATAGACTAGGAACACTTTGTTTATGAAAAACCCCAGAAAGATAATTATTTTAGTTGAATCAATTAAGTCCATCATTATATGCCACCAAAATCAAAAAGATTTTAAGGTAGGGTATCCTGCCTAAGCAGGGGATTGGACTAGAAAACCTCCAAGATCCCTTCCAACTCTGCATTGTATTGTATTGCATTGCATTGCATTGCATTGCATTGCATTGTTGTTCTGCCCCAGCTACAGACCCCAAAGAACGCAGCACACACAAACTCTATACAAAGCTTAATTTACTCAAATAACTCAGTCTTTATCAATCAAAGGCTGTTAGTAAACTGTCTTAACAGCCTACCAGAATTCTAAGATAAGGTAATCACAGTCTTACTAGAGTTGGCAGAAAGCCCAGAAGCGATTTTGTAGCGAATCCAGATGCGAAGGAGTGTGAACTAAAGTTGTTCCCTACAGCTTGCTGCAAGCTGTGTTCCTCCTTAAATAGGCTAAGGGAGTGGCTAATTAGCCCCAAGCCTTACTCTTGAGGAGACCTCCTCCTGAGAAGCCATTCCTGCCTTTTGGCAGCTCTGTGCGCCCATGCATTGAGAAGAGGCTCCTCCTCTTCAACCTCTTCACTTAAAGGAGTTTCTGGAGGTTCTGAAGGCCCTGGCTGAATCCCTGCCTCTGGCACCACATCTTCTCCAGCCTCCTCACTGTCCAACTCGAGCACTCGCTGCACAGGCTGCTGGCGCAGCATCACACCAGCTTCCTCATTGTCGGAATCAGATACAATCTGCACAGGCCGCTGATGGGCCACAACAATTGCATTGCATTGCATTGCATTGCATTGCATTGCATTGCGTTCTATTCTATTCTATTCTATTCTATTCTATTCTATTCTATTCTATTCTATTCTATTCTATTCTATTCTATTCTATTCTATTCTATTCTATTCTATTCTATTCTTATCACAAATAATTCTACACCAAAGATAACCTTAGCAGGAGGAGAAAAAAAGGAGGGAGGCCAAGGCATGGAAAATAGACCATATAATATTACAAATTAAGACTTTAAGAAATAGAGTCTTTTGGCATTAAATCTCTTGACATTCCCACTCCCTTTATCCATTCAGAAAGCCAGGGATCCAAATGAGAAATTCAAAATGCCCTAATAGTAATGTTTAGGAACAAAGCATTCCCATTTTCAGTGTTTGCAGGTGATTCAGTGAGTCACAGGATTGGAAAAAAAATACAAGGCATGGGAGAGACAGGAAGTATTGAAGAATGAGAAAGACTCCTTGGGTAGGATTAGATCCTTTTGAGAAATGGAAATCAACAGACTTCTCTATCTGTACCAGAGTAACCAAGAGAATAGTGATTAGATATCCCACAGTTGTAGAACCAACACCCAAACAATTCCTTTGCAGTTGTGTTTATAATTAATATATGGGTCTCAGAAGACACATCAAGGAAGCAGTCATGTTTGGATTGAGTCTGATATCATGATTTTATCTGCATTGGATGACAAATGATCTGGGCTTTAGTCTGCATTTTAGTCAGTATTTTTAAATATATAGTATGCTGTATATCTTTAGAGCAAATCTGTGTAATTGTATTCTAATCTTTTTTTTTAATCTTTAAAAAGATGTATTAGATGTCCTCTATTCACTCTGAATATCAGTGAGCTAGCCATCCTAATGGAATCTAGCTGTCAAAGTTTAGAAACAATGGCTTGGATCCTAAATTGTCTTTCTGTAAATGGAAATATTCTTGTCACTAGAGATTTACATAGGAAAAAGTAGCTGATTGCTGATTCTCCCCCACAGGACTTTCTATACAATTTCAGATGGTGCCCTCAACACTTTGGTGCAGACTTCAGGAGGGACCAAAGGATGTGAGAGGCAATTGTCAAAAATATATCCTCGAATTATTCAAATGTAAGTGGAATCTGAAACCACTGACTCATGCATGTTTGTATATTTAGTTTAGTTAGTTGATTTCTGTAGCTGCCCATCTAAGCAAATGACTTTGAGCAACCCATCTAAGCAAATGACTGCTCTCTCATTTGTTCAATGAACATATTTTGGCAAGACTCGGTTTACAAATAAATTCGGTAAGAGATTAAAAATTTAGCATATTTACAGTATTACACATAATGAGAATATAACCTGGACTTTAAATAGGTAGAATTGCAACTTATGCTAGCATGCTGGGATGAATGAATAAACCAATGAGAGCTATAAGAGAAAATAAACATGCAAAAAGATTGGGAATACAGTATCTATGTAGACTTCATTGTGCTGATACATGTGCTGGACAGTCAAATGTTCACTTGAATGAAGCCAGTAAAGAGTTATTTATTTACTTGTTTATTTATAAATCAGATAGTCAACCAACTCACAATCAGGTGACTCTGGGTAGTGTACAACAATCAAAATCAAGACATACAGATTAATGTTATTAAAATTAAAAAAACATTAAATTATTTTAACTTTAAAAAAAGCAAAATAAAAAGAGATTAGGAAAACAGGATTTGCTAATTACCCATCTCAATATTACTCCAGTTCCCTGGGGTCAACAGGCCTGCTGATACAAACAGATCTTGAGGAACTTCTAGAAAGATAAAAGGAATGAAGCCAGGTTCACTTTGGGGGGAAGGAAGTTTCATAAAGCAGGGGCTACAGCAGAAAAGACTCACTGCCTAGGACCAGAGGTGGTATTCAGCAGGTTCTGACCAGTTCCGGAGAACCGGTAGCGGAAATTTTGAGTAGTTCAGAGAACCGGTAGTAAAAATTCTGACTGGCCCAACCCCCATCTATTCTCTGCCTCCCAAGTCCCAGCTGATCGGACGAAATGGGGATTTTGCAGTATCCTTCCTCTGGAGTGGTGTGGGAATGGAGATTTTACAGTATCCTTCCCCTGGAGTGGGGAGGGAGTGGAGATTTTACAGTATCCTTCCTCTGCCTTGCCCACTAAGCCACGCCACGCCCACCAAGCCATGCCCACAGAACCAGTAGTACAATGTTTTGAATCCCACCACTGCCTAGGACCCACCAAATGAAAGTCCCTTGTTGTTGGGACCGGTAGTGTCTTCTCCTTGCTACAAAAATGAACCCTACTTTTTCTTAATATTATCTAATGGTGTCACTTCCTTGACTTTAAACTACAGTTATAACTCTATGGAAGAAAGGTTTGGATGGCTCTATTCTATCCTCTTTCAATTCTAAACTTTATAGGCATCCATTTCAAAATTTTCTGGTATGCATTATTTAGATGTTTGTTATACCGCTATTCATACATGGAATGAAAGTCATATTTTGTGTGTAGTTGATCTGTGGGAAACCTTACAGGGAAATTAAGCAAAGTCACATACACCTTTCTCCAATGAAAAGAATACATTGATACGGACTCTCCTTGTTTGAGTGGCCTCTTTACTCTGTTTGGCCCACTGAAGCTTCAGTTAAAGAGGGCTGGACCTCTTATTTATTTATTATTTAGGAGACTTATATTGCTGCCTATTCACACATGGCAACTCAAAGCGGCTTACAAGAATATAAAAACATCATGTAAAAAACAATAAAACTAATAAAAGAGAGAATCCTCTAATAAATGAATAAAATAATATAATAAAATAATGTCACGTGGAGAGCAATATCCTAAAGTGAAAAGCAATGGTGGTGAAAAAAAAATGCAATCAGTTCAAAATCAAGGCATAATGCTTGCCGTTTTTAAATGTAAGAAAATCTATTACACATGATATGATTTGTCTATTTGGCTTTTTAAGCAAAATGAAAAAAAAAGATAACTCTATTGGGTACCATTGTTGGCCTGTTTACAGGATTTGATTGATTGATTCTTTTTAAAAATTCAAATCCTTTTTCTCAATATTAAACACACACACACACACACACACACACACACACACACACACACACAAAGCAGGGAACAATTAGAAACAGATTACAATAATTTAAAAACAAAGCAATTCAAATACAGAATGCTGCAAACAGTACAGTTTAAAATGTGACCAGTTTTGCTTGTTAGTGTTTAACTTGTTGGAGTCTCAACTTTATTTCAGGAAATCCTTTTCTGAACTGGTCTTTTTATAGCATCCTGTGGAGAAAATTAGAACACCTTGAAGCTCCATATTGTTAGAAAAGTGTTTTCTAGCTTCCAGAAACAAAGGACACATTGAAAAGTTTGGATGGCAGAAGACTCACAAAGGAATAAGGTTATGCTGGAAAAGTGATTTCTAGTTACACAAAGAGCCTATTATCTCATTCGTTCTCAAGGAACCATCTTCATTTTAGGTGAAGCCTCAAGTACTTCTCATAAAGACTATTAAAAGTTTAAAATGTGTACTTTTGCATTGTCCAATGCCCTACATTTGCTTGAGAATAATAAGACTAGACATCCTTTCCAAAATATATCTCATCTCAAGGTTGGTGTATAAAATTCTGCATTTGGAAAAGTTGAAAGTACATTGTGTTTCTTTGGGAAATTTCTTTACAAAAATGCACATCTTTATTAATATGACCTAGACAGTGTGGATTACAGATTGAATATTTCTGATTCTGTCCAAAGATACAGCTTAATTTCTTTTTCATATCCTATTTACCTAAATAAGGATTTTTTGAGAACCTAAAAAGATGGCACCATTTCTAAACTGTTTGGTTACAGTGTTTTTTTTTTATTTATTTATCTATCTATCTATCTATCTATCTATCTATCTATCTATCTATCTATCTATCTATCTATCTATCTATCTGATTTCTATAGCTCCCCATCTCAATAAGTGACTATGGGCAGTGTACATCATAAGAACAATATGGGAAGAAAGAGCAGCATATCATTATGGCTGAGCACCTTTTTTCTTAAATAATGATTCTAAGGGTTCATCCTTGCCAAAGTAAATTCGTTGTAGTAAATACTTGGGTGGGAAATGTAGAAAATCTTGGGAATGTAGGCTAAGAAGTTGCAAAACATCTTGAAGGAAGTCAATGATTGGGGACTTTTACAGTACATCATACCAAGAAAACTACATAACATGTCCATGGAATCAGGTCAAACTCCATTTGAGGTAGACTTTTCAACAATGTATTTTATGGACAGTGCTGCCTGAGAACCCAGCTGATACTTTCTCGGTGCACAGGATGAAAATCATAAGTCTTGGGGAAGATGGGGATTTACCCCATGAACGATGTGAGCAGATTACCTACAATGGACTGATAACCTGCTCCTGTACAGTTAGATTCCATCTTTCAATTATTTTTTTCTATCTATGGAAGTAATAATCCAGAGAGGATTCTATGGATTGTTTTTGGTGTTTTTTTTTTGCTTTGGTCTTAAATTGGCCAAACCACCACAAATGATGGTAGTTAATATGTTCCTAATAAATATTAACCCTAACCCTTTCACGATATGTTAACCATTTGTGTTTCTCTGTTATTTCTTTTTCTATAAAATGTTTCTTGTGTTGGGAGGCATACCTTGGGTTTATATCTATTCATCATTCTCAATGATTGAAAATAATCATACATCATACAAAAATCAAACATTATTTTTGAAGCCTACATTAACCTTTATTTTATTATACCACAAATATGCCATCAAAATCTTATTTCATTTTTTCTAACTCTAAAATTTTAGTCTTTTATTTCTCAACAACACCCGTTCTATCATTCAAACCAAACAACAAGTTGCAAAATACAAGTTCAAATCAGATAAATTCAATCCTCCTCTTTTTTTTTTTGCCTACACCTTATATTTGATTTATGCCTTTTCCCCTTTCCATACAAACTTAGAAATACCTTTTGACATAATTATTTGGAAATGACATACAATTCATATTTGTCATAGTGATCTCCAAATATTTTACTTTTTTTCATCCTCTGTTTTCATGTTTTTGTTAACATCTTCGTTTTGTGATTACTAATCTTAAACTTGTTAGGGTATCAAAGTATTTTAATTTTCCCTTTGATGGTCTGCTTCATTTAATGGATCCTCCAAAACTAACACCAAGTTATCAGTAAATGCCCTTAATTTATAAGTTTCTTTTTTAACCTTTAATCCTAGAATTCTCTCATCTTTGCTTATATCTCTATTCAATATTTCAAGAACTAAAATGAAAAAGAGGGGAAACAATGGGCATCCTTGTCTTATCCCTTTTTAGACCTCATAAGGTTTTGTTATATCTCCAGTGACAATCACTTGTGCTTTCTGTGAAGGGTAAAATATCCTTACCCGTTTAATACAATTCTCTCCAAAATTTATACCTTCTAAAACTTTAAACAAGAAAGTCCAATTCAAATTCTCAAAGGCCTTCCCTGTATTTGAAAAAAAATCAGTAGTTTGTTTTTTATGATTATGCTGCAAATATTTCAAAATGTCCAAAATATTTTTATATTATCTCTTACTGACTTTTAGGTAAAATCCACACTGATACTTAGGAATATAGTTTTGCAAAATTATTTTCAACCTCTCAACCAAAATCATTGTAAACAAATTAAGAGTCATTATTCAACAATAATAACATCTAATAGTTCCAGTGAGAGTCAAATCTTATACCACCTTGGGTATTAATGCTATATTAGCTTCTTTTCAGCTTTTTGGACTCTTTCCCCTCCAAATAAAATTCTGTATAGAAATCACCATATTTTGTAAAAGTTCATTCTCAAAGTATTTAGAGAAAGAAGCTAATAACCCATCTAATCCAGTCACTTTTTCCTGTTTCAGTCTTTTTTATAGCTTCACAAACTTTCCTTATTGTTATGGATCCATTATCTCTATCATCTGTTTCTATTTCTTTGTAATCTTCAGTAAGTGTTGATTTTTTTAAAATGTTCATTTATTTTCTTCAGGGAAATTTCTTGTCCTTTATATCAATTGGAATGATATTGAAAAAACACAAAAAGTATCTTTTCTAGTTAATACTGGGGAACTCTTTGGGCCAACTGAGATATTGTTATGATACATGTACTATTTCTGTCTCATAGGGTTAGGGTTAGGGTTAGGGTTAATATTTTTTCCTTGGAGGATATTGGTGAAAGCAGTTTTGAGAGGGAATATGGTAAGAAAAGGGCAACGTTAAGCAACATTTCTCTTGCTTTTTCATTTCTGAGGAAATGGACAATGCCATTTTTTCATTGAAGTATGCAACAGTACTCGGCTCAGTTCCAATTAACATAACTCAAGCTATTAGTCATCAAATCAATAACAATTCTCTTTACCTGTGTTGTGGTTCACAAATAGAATCAGCTCAGATGCTCAACCTACATAGATTTATAACTGAACTGCCATGACTCAATGTTTCAGAGCGTACATGGTTCCCCCCACCATTATCGTTATCATCCTAACATCTTTGAACATGAATAAGCAAGTACATGTGTAAGTTAAGATTACATTAATTGAGGTTGGTTATGATAAACAGAGCCAGTGCTAATTTCAGTGGGATAAAAGGGAAAAATACAATGGATGCCAAACAAATCAACTCCCACTCATGAAAGCATAGCTGCAAGTAATAATTAACATTTTCAAGAACAAAAGAAAATAGCCTTCATTTGCAAAGCTCAGCTAATTGTTTGGGTTCACTTCCCTTTCAGACTATTCACATTTCCACATGTACAATTAGACATACCTTTTATTTTCTGGCATAAGTGCACAAAAGAATAAATTGACTTTAGTATGGCAGGAAAAAGAAAAGGGAAAGCATGGATTATTTACCTCCATTTAGGGAAGATAATCAGAAGTAATAGATTGCAATGCCCTAAGATAAACAGAAGAACTGGTTTGTGTAAAGGAAATTAACAAAAAACTACAAAATTCATTGTGCTGCTTTTGTAAGTACCAGTCAGTACAGTACAGTACATTCAAGAGCAACCAATCCCCCAAATTAACACTCATTCAAAACACCTTCAACCTGTATGAAAACAATGGCTGCCTTTGTAGATAGCAGTCCTACTCTTAGAAATTAGGAAATTACTTTAGAAAAAAGGAAAATGGAATGGATTTAAAGCAGATAGTGACTCTTTCCTCCACTGGCACTAACCTCTTTCAGAAAAGAAAGAAGCAGAATGAGATTCTACCCATGAAACCAATAAGGTAGCCATTTTGAAAGCTAAAATATGAAATGTAGAAATCATTAAGAGAAAGGTGAATTATAGAAGAATCACAAGCAAGAATGGAGTGCCCAGAAGAAAGAGAATGAGGCATGCTGGTTATATGTGATATTTTGGCTTATCTGCAAACATATACACTTCTTTTTTCTTTTTTTTTTATTGAAAAATTTTACAGAGAAAATTCCCCCCCCCAGTATTCCCCCCACCCTCTTTCCCCCCTCCTCCCCCCAGAACCCTCCCCCCATTCCTCCCCCCCCCCCAGACTTCCCAGAGCAAAATACAGGGTATTGCATCTAACAATCATAAACTAAAATAACCTATCTATCCTTAATCTACAAATCACCCCCTGAAACCTTAACTCCACTATAGATAACATAACATTTCTAGAATTTAACATTCATTCATAAGCTATTTGATATTTTCTTGTCTGATACTTATTTTGAATATATTCAATCCATGGAAAACCAATTTTGGAGGTGTATTTTGAAAACTAATATTTTGGCTTATCTGCAAACATATACACTTCTTATGTATGTTACAATATTACTCTAAAAAGAAACAAGTAACAGACTTGACCAAATATAATAAACATTTCCCCCAAATTACTTATAGTTCCAGTGTAGACAATCTACAGTCAACTCTTTTTGATGCATTTTTGAGGCATTCAATAAACTCTGAATAAAATGAATAAATTATACAAGGAATTTCATCAAGGGACTTCAATGCATTAGGTCTAAGTTACATATGAGCAATGTTTATGCTGACATAGGGAATTTGTTTTGAGGATATTAAAATATCAGGAATCTAATAAATAATACATAATTTAAAACAAATGGAACAAAAAACTGAATTTTAAACAACTGAGAATTATATTTATTGAGTCTTTAATTTACATTTTTTTTCAATTCTATAAATGTTACTGCCATTTACTGACTACAAATGGTGAGGAGGAGAATGGATATCCACCAGTAAACTTTCCATGTATTTGTACCTAGGAGTTCTAGTTTTTCTTTTTTTGCAGAAGCTTAAGCAATACACACCTCATACTCAAGCTATATATGGATTCCATACAACTTGTGGACTAATAGAATTTTGATTAAGTAAAAAAAAACTGTTCGCCATTTAATATCATCAGAAATTGATCATCCCATTTTAAGAAATAAATTAAAATGGTATTAACTACTACTAACTAATTGAACATTTTTGAAATGAAATATTAATGCAAGTCAAGAATGATCTGAGATCATGATAAGGTTTGTTCTTGAATCAAAAAGATTATGAAGTGAAGAAGCAGAAGAAATTAAGAAATAATGCAATCTAAAACATATTCTGGGAACATAGAAAATAGAAGCATATTTTGTAGGATGGTGTAACCACAAAATAACCTTCAAGTTAGATTCTTACATATAAATTTGCATCATCCTCCAATTTTGATTGCAAATACATTTTGAGAAATAATATTTCTGTCCAATTGAGAATCCATAATAAAAATGTAGATCTCCATTTAGATCTAAATTTTGCTTGTCCCCAAATGTTCCCCAGTGCCTGAAAAACATCAGTTCCACTTCCTGGCCCCACCATCTCAACCATGTCCTGAGACTTCTCAGCTGTTCCTGTCTCGTTGTCCCTGTGTGTGGAAATGGTAGCATTCCTGAGACACTATTTTGATGGTCTGCAGCTTCTAGGACTAATTGATTATGAAGCAGTTTATCTAGATGGCACATTTGTTCTGCAATCTTTGCAGCAGGCAGGGAAGTCACCATACAGATTTCACCCTGCTCTCACCATGTCTGTCGCATAACCATCTGCCTGCTTTTCTAATAGTTTATGAAAGCCAATGGATGAGCTGGAATGTATATATTTGTTATTATAATTACTAGGCATGCTATTCAAATAAAAAGACAAAACATATAGCCTCAAAATGATACATTTCTAGAATTTCTACACTCAAGGTTCCAAATGTGCCCTGAATGAATTCATGCAGCATCCAGCAAATGGTGGAGCACCAGCATTGCACTCCTTTAAATGAATCTCTGACAATTATTTATTTGTAAATTTTGTGTGATGCCAGGGTCACAGTATTAAGAATATCAATGTTAATGTTTTGCTGTGAAACTGGGACATAATAATAATCTAAGGGGATACGTAGTAGTAGTTCTCTTTTTTTAAGCCAATTGCGATCACATTAGGAACATTGTGAGATTGAACCAGGGGTGGGCTGCTGGGGGTTCAGGAGAACCTCTAGCTAAGATTCTGTGGAGTTTGGAGAACCCCCGAATCCCACTACTGGCTGGCCCCTCCTACCCTGTTCCACCCCTCCCAGGAGTCCCCACGCGGCCCATTTTGGATGCAGGTAAGTGCAGGGCGCACATTGAACTCAGGGAGGGCAAAAAATGGGCCTACCGGAAGTTCAAGAAGGCCGGAAATGTTTCTGGCTTCCAGACAGCCTCCGGAGCCTGAGGAGGCTGATTTCGCCTTCCCGGAGGCTCAAAGAAAGCCTCTGGAGCCCGGGGAGGGCAAAAATGCTGTGGTGCAGGAGGATGACTAGGCCACGCCTACCCAGCAACCAGGCAGAGAACCCCTTGCTAAAATTTTTGAAGCCCACCCTTGGATTGAACCTCTAGCAATTCATTATCAGTGTGTGTTAAAGCAAAACTATTTTGTGAACATTTCTTTTCATGCTAAGAGATTCAGTTAGATGGAGAAATAATTTGATATAATGTAATATCCTATTGCAGGTACTCAGCAACTTTGCATTGAATGCTTAAAATTTCCAAAGATATGAAAAATAAGTATTCATTAATTAAAGGAAACTGTGGGGTTTTCATAACAGTTCTGAAGACAAGTACTAAAACTAATGTCAGGGTTTCAAGTAACATTCTCAATCAAGTAAGACTCTGAGGCAGGCAAGGCCTTAAAGATCCATTTTATTAGAGATGTCATATTGGCACATTTGGGAAAACCCAAATCTGAAAGCTCCCAGGTTTTCCCCACCCAAAGGAAAGTCAAAATCCCTTCCACTGCACCCACAAATCCATCACATGGTCCAATCAATCCACCATCCAAACTGGAGATGTAACATTTTTCCAGCTTGGTTGGCATCAACAACTAAAGCATATTTGGGAGGTTTTTTGGAGGTTCTAAGAAATCTCCTTTTATATATATAAAACAGGAACTATCACATTTAATGATTATTATTGTTTGGACTGATTTCTCCTTGAAATGAATCAATAATTTTAGAAGTTACATTCCTTTGCCACACACAAATATATCACATTGGATCATTTTCCTCAATAAATTAATGAACAAATATAATGTCTTTGAATCGTGTTTAATTGGGTCCTCTTTATCTAGTTTGGAAAACAAATTGTCTTTATGCAGAAATACTGAATATTCATAAAGAGCTGAAAAACTTTTAAGAACCACTCTATTTACTATGTGATTACTGTAAACCATGGTTGTTAAGAGTCCTCCTAATCACAATAGCTGGTGAAATTTATGATGGTTAAAGAAATTTAAAATCAAAGGATATATTATTGAGAAAATGTCAGTTATTACTGAATTATGTTTTGCCCAAATACATCTAATTTGACAATGACTTATTTAATGATTTTAGACCAGATTTGAGTGGAACATGAGCCAAGAGCCATCTATTCAACTCTGAGGGACAAGCAAATCAAAATGGTCTATTGATCCCCACCCCTATGCCTCCAGTTGATTAATGAGAGTTGGCAGTGATTTGAAAGTGGCACAACATTAACAGCATTTGTACTTAGGTTTGCTCTGATGTTCTGTAATTATTATTGTCCCCAGAGAGAACTCCTATTTCTGGCACTGGCCTCTAGTAATTGGCCATTTTATTTTCTTTCTATACACTTGGGAGCCATTTGGGGGACAGTACTTTACATATACACTCTGTTATGGACTGAGTATTCAGATGGGGCCAACATAGTCTAGTTTCGGTCTCCTTTGTAAGGTAATTGTTTTCTGCCAAATTTCTTTAACTGCACCTGACTGAAATAATCCTATGTATATTTTTGAATGAATAAAATATAATTATGGGTTGATCAGCATTGTATTGCTATGTTCAAATTACCCTGCTTAATTCAGAAGAGTTAACAAATACAATATAGCTATTTGTCTTTTTCCCCCTTATTTCAGGGGTGGGTTCTACTTACTTTTACTACCGGTTTGTATCGTGCCCGTGCGCATACGCAGAAGCTTCTTCTTATACAAAGATCACCTATGATGACATCTGGGTCAGTGGGTGGAGCCTCCCAACGGTTTTACTACCGGTTCTTGCGAACAGGTCCGAACCGGGGGCAATCCACCACTGCCTTATTACCACGAGTATGCTTAGCAGAGTGTCATATTTATTCTTCCAGATCATCTTCCTAATTATTTTCCTTCATTCAGTAGCATTTATTTTTATTTTTATTTTTTTCTTTTTGGATCATGTGTTCATGATCATAATGCATGTTAACAATGCAGGCAGGGAAAGAACAGACTAGCAGTATTCATTTCATTATACTTTTACCATGGGATTATTTCATCTACCAAGTAGTCATTAAAGATTCAAGAAAGAAGCTATGATTTGTGCAAAGCTGTGATTCAGCAGAAATAATGTCTTGTCTGAATCAGGCAGAGGTGATCCTTGACGTTGTTATAACTGGGGCTGGTCACTTTTCTTCCTGCTCTACACTTCAAGACTCGGTCAAAAGCCAAGATTTCAGGATACCAGTGTCTGTTTTTGAATGAATCTTCCTATCCAATTCCACACAATACTGTTCTCCAGTTGAACCATAAAACTGTTATGTGTAAATGTGCCTAAACACTATGAACCAATTCAGAAGCCTTATTAGCATGGCAAAAGTTAGCATCTAGTACTAAGGTCAAATTCAGAATTTCTGTTTTTTCTTATCAGGCTATCATACTGGAGATTCTCTTCTATTAGCTTTCAGAGATAGGCCTTCCGTTTCCAGTTCTCCATCCTGATCCTAATTATTTTCATTAGTTATGTAAGACACTAATGGCTTATAGAAATGAAAACAATGATATACTGCAGCTATTTTAACAACGGGTTAAGATTATCAATATTAATTGCCCTGCCTCAGTTTTTCTAATATTTTTCTACCTCATCATTGCATTCCATATGGGGGAAAAAACTATAGAAATGTTTTGTGGTATTAGAATTTTGCAAAATGTTCCATCTTGGATTATTCTGAATAAAATCTGAGTAGTTCCAACCTTACAAGCAATTCCAAAGTCTTTTGGAGTCAAGTCATTTCTGAAATATTCATGAAGAGTTGTTTTGAGATCATGCATTCTCTCCTAGAACTTTTTCCTACCAGGAGTAAAAGTATAACTTTCAAATTTTTCTTCAGATTATATCTCCTACATATTTTCTGCTGTTACATAAATGTCAGTCATGAAGAACAAGTGACTAGCTATCAGGATGCTTTATTTGACATTTTAATTTGTCCTGAAATGTCTCTTAGTTATGTTTCTTCAGTAAGTTCAAAGGCATAAGAGGAATTATGTGAAGTAGTTATATTTTATTTCCAAACTAAGTGATTAAGTTAGAGATGCATGGAGTAATTTGCTGGCTTTATTTTTGGGGGTGAATTATGGAAAATCAATGAACAGTTTAAAGTTTGTTTTATAATTAATCTCCTGTGAACTGAGCTTTATTCCTTAATTATTGTCTTAAATTCATGCTGGAATTAATTGAAAATTAGAATTGAAAATCACTCTGTCTCCAAATTGTGCAGGCATTTAGTTAAGAACACTAATTCAGAATGAACCACTTAAGACAGAGGATATATTTTCTAGATTTCTGGAATTTATTTGTTTGTTTTATTGTACATTCATTATATATACTATTTATAATCTATCAATCACAATAGAACTGGAAGGGACCCTTGGAGGTCTTCTAGTCGAATCCCCTACTCAAGCAGGAGACCCTATATCATTTCAGACAGGTGGCTGTCCTGTCTTTTCTTAGAAACCTCCAGTAATGAAGCACCCACAACTTCTGGTGGCAACCTGTTCCACTGGTTAATTGTCCTCACTGTTAGGCAGTTTCTCCTTAGTTCCAGGTTGCTTCTCTCCTTGATTAGTTTCCATACATTGTTTTTTGTCCTTGTATGATGTATTATATATATTTATTGCCAGTCAATCGATAGAGCTGCTGAATTTGTTTCCTAATACTGAACAATTCTAGTGCTCTATGCAAATTCCATAGCATACAATAATAAACAAATGAATAAAACTAAAGAACTAGTATAACTAATAATAACATGCTCTGTCTCAGCATTCATTATTCAAAGAATATTCTATTGCATTTTCCTCTAGTTGGCACAATGGACATTTTCTCTTAATCAGGTTATATTGAAATAATATCCAAAAGTTGTGCAAAAATCAAATGTCCTTTTAAACAAGGGGTAAGATTTTCTACGTCATTGGAACATGAGGGGATTCTCAAATTACATAAACATTAAGGTTAGTTTCAAGGTAATGACAAAATATAATTTGTACTGTTAATTATTGATCAAATGTAAATTATAATTATAAAATTATGCAGAATAAAAAAACTAATAATTGATTATCTGTAATTTTGCTATAAAAATGTTAAACATAGTTATTTCCATAGATGAAAGTCAACACCATTCTTTGACTTTCCAGATACTGATAAGTTTTTATTTGTATTTTTTAAGAAGTATTAATTAAACACAGAATAGTAATATTAATTTAATACATCTTTCTATTGTGACTGGTTGACTTGTCCTAATACAATTCAAGACTTAACACTTTTTTTATCTTCCCTTGAATATCAGATGGAAATAACCTTTTTTCTTGCATAACATGGACCAAATTACTACTTTTAACAATAGTATTTTTAAGAATAGTAATTCCTTAAGAATAAATAATATTATCTTATTTCTCATAAGATAGGGATTATTTTGTTAGGAATGGATAACCCTGCCATGGATAGTTCAGCATAAATAATATTTAGAGTTATAAACATTTGTTAGGGTCTTTTAATGTAAACTTGCCAAAATTGATAAGAATAGGTTCAAGGTACAAGAACAGCATTTTAACCAGCTCAGAAAAGGGCATTTTTAGTTTTGCATGTTTCTCTTGGGCAGTTTTGGTGAAAATGGCAAGGTAGAAGAGGATCCAGAAAAAAATTAGATAATCAATGCAATGTTTTTAAGATGCCTTGCAGAAGTATGGGAGCAGATGGGGAAAGATAAAATCAGTATTTTTATCAATTTATATTACAGTGGCATATATTATAAAAAGTAAACAAAGAAGGATTATTGAAGGGATAGATAATAAGTTGTGGTAAACGTTCCTCAAGAATTTGTTGTGGTTTCCTTGTTTGTTTTGCATTCTGCTGTTTTGGTTTTAAGAAATGGCAATAGGATAGTGATGAGTGATGGACGTAAAGCTAGAAGGGGCAAGGATCAAATCTGGAATCTTTTCTCCAACCAGCACCTCTATATTATTTTAATTGATATCCATCAATGAGCATTTGGTCAATGAGCAGCAATTTTTTTTAAAAAAAAATGAGACAAATAAAAGCTGAGTGAAATAAATACAATAAAATACGAACAGCTAACAAAATAAATCACAGAATTAACATTCACTCCTCTTACAGTGATAAATAATTAATTGATAAATTTGTTGTACACCAACCAGAGTCACATTCATGAGATAGGCAGTTATATTAAATGTGATAAATAAAATAAGCAAAGAACCTCAGTGTTTAACAGGTCTGTGACTTATACCATCAACATCTTTCTCACAGAAAGAACTCCTAGGATTGGAGGAACCCTGGTAAAACCGTTCATTGTAATTAGAAATTTGACCTATTACAAATCCCAAAATTAGACAGCATAGTAGCACAGTGGTTAAGATGCTGGGCTTGTTGGCTGGAAAGCTGGTAGCCCAGGTTCAGGACTTGAGCGTCACGTCATGGGGTGAATTTCTGTTCTTGCTCCAGCCCCTGCCAACCTAGCAGTTCGAAAGCATGTAAACATGAGTAGATAAATTAGATATCACTTCAGTGGGAAGGTACCAGACTCTGTGATGTCATGCTGGTCACATGACCATAGAAATGTCTTCAGACAACACTGGCTTAAAGACTTTGAAACCAAGATGAGCACTACCCCCTGTAGTCAGCAACAACTAATGAAGTGAAATCTCCAGGGATTCCTGTTACACATCCATGGTCCATATCCTTCTACCTCCTACTCCCAACCCAGGTAACTTCTACTTGTAATTGATACTTAGCTCTTCCTTTCTATTTTAGACTTTTTCCTTCTATCCAGCGCTGCATGACCAAACACTTGTGGTATCAATCATTTGCTGTGTTTTCAGTATGTTTAATTTCACTCTTCTGTTGCTTTGGGAGATAAATTTTACTGCTGCTTCACCTCCATTATCTTCATGGCCTTTCCCCCAGTTTTTTGGTACTTAAAAGGTCCTTAAAAGGACCGTGGGGTTGTGTGTGAAGCCAGGAGATCCTCGCAGATGTCTGGCTACCAGTCCATCTGTTACTCATTTAGCACCACCAAGGAGGCATGTGTGATTTAAGGATTGCCACGGACGCGAGTAACTTTGCCTCCCCCCAAGATGCCCCCCCAAGATGTCTCTGAGCATATAAGTAGTATACCTCCAGGATTTAGCCTACCCCGACACATATGGGTGACATATAATAGAATTAGAACAACTCATGGGGTGTGTGCTGATTCCTTGTATAAATGGGGAAAGACACCTTCAGCACAATGTGATTGCGGGGGCCCTCGACAGACTATCCAGCATATAGTGAGGGAAGGCCCTAACAGAAGGTATCCAGGAGATTCTAGAGGCTTTATCTGCATAACAATGGCAGCTACTGACTGGATCTCCAAACTTAACATTAAACTTTGAAATGTTTTTTCTGTTTTCCTTTTAGGTTTTCTTACTGCTTTTTTTGTTGTTTTTATTGTTTTTAACCTGTAAAAATGAAGTGTTTTAATACTGTGTGTGACCAGCCATACTCTAAATAAAATAAATTTCCCCAGTTCATTCAGGTGCCAAACATTACCACTTTCTCTTTGCAACATTGCAAAGTTAGATAGCATCCATAGTCACTAGGAGGATTTGAATGAATTAAATCAATGACTTCAACTAAATAAGGTGTTTGTTTGCTTTAATTTTTATCACTCAGAATGACAAATGTATCAATATTCCATCTTCCTCCTATTTTCCCCACAACAACTAACCGTGTGAGGTGGGTTGGGCTGAGAGAGAATGACTGGCCCAAAGTCCTCCAACTGTCTTTCATGCCTAAGGCAGGATTAGAACTGAGTCTCCTGGTTTTTATTTAGCCTGTGGCCTTTAACATTTGATCAAACTGGCTTTATGATTACACTTTTTATAGATTTTTTTATGTTTACACTTTTGAAGTCTGCATCTTGATAGGTTATGAAATAAAATTCATGTATGTGTATCTGCATATGTGCGGACATCATTGTTTTCCTGTCCATGTATTTGTTCAATGTTTACAATTTATGCAATAGAAAGGAAAAGGTGATGTTAAGGATATTCTTGGCTCATAACCGATGTTGTGGGTTATTGAGCAGAGTACCCTTTGAGTAAACGCATGAAAAATGACTGGGAGTGGTTGTGAACAATCACAGTAACATACAAACACACTGAGTTGTTGTAGTCTTTTACTTTTAGAAAAAGTAGGGCAAAGTCCAAAAACAATCCAAGTCATATACAGATAAAACGAGAGTTAAAAGATCAATCCAGGGATATTTCAAGTACAAAGTCTTCTTACCAGTTGTAGTCATACACAATAAAACAGTTGTTCTTGAGTTTCAAAACAGGAACAAGTTCAATATCAAAACATTCAATAAATAGTAGAAAACAACATGTAGCTATGATCAAACAATAATCATGCAGAGAGATCAGTTAGAGAGTTACAGCAAATAAGCAGGTAAAATGATGTAGTATCCACACAAGCCATGATCCTGACTTTCCTTAAGTACATTAGCTACAGAGCTTAGCCAATCAGGATACAGGATGATGCAATACAGTCTTAAAGCAATATAATACCTTTCTGACTGCAAACATGTATTGTTGGTTTATATATTGCCTGACCAACTAGTTAGACAAATAACCATTTCCTAACAGGTGAATATAATATTCACTTCAAAGTAGAGAAGAGATGGTGCAAGATAACATTGGCCAGCTGTAGTGACAAATGAAATCTGGAAACATAACACACATGCTACATCACATTCCCTGTAAGTCTGTGGGCAAAAATACATTTGAATTAATCTTCATCAACTTGATTTTGTCCAGAATGATAAACCGTGATACTCATTACATCTGACTTGCATAGCGCATAGACTTGTTGCTTTGGGTTAGTTAGTAGAAACTGTTAACTGATACTTCTCTAGAGTGTTATGCTAGGGAAGAGAGATGTGAGTGAATAACAAATTGTGTCTGTGGATTCTTGCTTCTTTTTGACATGCATTCTATGCATCTGAGGCAGTGGTGAAATTCAATTTTTTTTTACTACCGGTTCTCTGGGCATAGCTTGGTGGGCATGGTGTGGCTTGGTGGGCATGGCTTAGTGGGTGTGGCAAGGGAAGGATTCTGCAAAATCCCCATTCCCACCCCACTCCTGGAGGAAAAATACTACAAAATCTCCATTCTCACCCCACTCCTGGGGAAAGGATATTGCAAAATCTCCATTCCCACTCCATTCCAGGGGAAGGATACTATAAAATCTCCATTCCCACCCCACTCCTGGGGCAAGGATATTGAAAAATCTCCATTCCCATCCCACTCTGGGACTAGCCAGAGGTGTTATTTGCCAGTTCTCCAAACTACTCAAAATTTCTGCTACCGTTTCTCCAGAACCTGTCAAAACCTGCTAGATTTCAACCCTGATCTGAGGGCAACCATGCAGATACAAAATGGGGTCTTTCAAAACATGAATGGTATACCTCTGAACGTTCCTCTTAATTCCTGCTTAGGCAAGTGTCTTTAATTGGAAGATTGGCTCTTTCCATTCTTTACAATCATTAAAAAATGTATTCATTAAAAATTAGTATCTTGAAAAGAAGGAATTCCTTCCTTCCTTCCTTCCTTCCTTCCTTCCTTCCTTCCTTTGCTTAATAATTTAATTTAATTTAATTTAATTTAATTTAATTAATTTAATTTAATTTAATTAATTTAATTTAATTTAATTTAATTTAATTTAATTTAATTTAATTTAATTTAATTTAATTTAATTTAATTTAATTTAATTTAATTTAATTTAATTTAATTTAAGAGTTTAACTAAACAGCAGCCCATGCATACATTCTGGAATTTGGAATGTGCTTACAAGAAAAAAAAATCCATCAATTCATTCACAACTGCCAGGTGATATTTAGTAGCATCTATCATCAAATTATTTTTTTTAAATTTTTCAAAGATCACATTTTGTTTGCACTAACATTTTGTTTTTCTTCCTTATGCTACATCACTGCTGCTAAGGGAAGCAATAAAACCTCCACTCTTCAGTGTTACTGGAATCTTAATTAACATTTTCAAGAACCATTGAAATCAGCTACATAGCCTCCCTAGTTAAAGTCTGAACTTGCCAGTTTCTGACGCTTTAAATTAGCATTTCATTTCAACAGACTGCAGAGCGGCTTGTTGCTGATTCACCTCTGTCTCAACAACTAAGTAGGGGGGAAAGGAAGCTTTCCATAACCCCGAACCTCCAAATAACTATGTGTCCTTTAATCAGAAATCAGCTCCTTTCCAATTGGACAAAAACCTACACTTAACTTTGTCTTTTCCAATGGAAAGTGCTGGAGTGGCATGTTGGGCTGAGGAAAATTTAGCATTCCTATACACAACTGTAGGTATCCTGCAAGCAATACAAAATTACAAAGAGCTCTGCTTTGAGGAGATGGCCTATTTTTTTCATAAGAGTAGCATCCTCAGCCTTTGAGCATAATTAAAATGCAAGCTGGCAGTGTCAGTAATCTGTTCCAAATTTGCCCGCATTAAGCGGCAAATGCTCCTTTATTGCACAATGGGTACCATTTTAAAGTATTTATCTCACTCCAAAGATTGGCAACCAGTTAAATCTCTGCAGAGCAGGGCTGTTTTTAATGGCTTCTGCTCTTTAAAGAGTTTCAAGTCAACTAAAGGGAAAGAGAGAACACAAGGGCCCTGGGCACTTTGCAATAAGCATTTGGGATATTAACTCTTCCATGAAGTCCTTAGTGACGTATTTTAAATCCAAATGCCTAACTTTAGATCTTGCCAGAGTTATAGACATAATAATATTGCATATCTATACTCACCTATTGTCAGCCTCTTCCCAAGAACCAATAAAGATATGCAGTGTTTTGGAATGCAGGATGTCTTCCTCCAATGTGCCAGACATAACAACGATAAGACTTCTGAGAACCAAGGCCAGATCAGCATGCCCTAACAACAGCAGGAGGGAGCACTGAGAAATTCACCATCTGCTTGGTTGGCTAACGTGATCTGTGATACAAGGGGGCTAACCAGTAGCTATTCTTTAATGATACCAGAAACGCAGGAATTATTCAGTGTTGGTTTCACATTTGACCATGCCAATATGATGTACCCAATAAACAGGATTTTTGAGGAAGCCTAGGCCTCAGAGTCTTGAATTGGCTGGGTGCATTACTCAGAGCCATGACAGTACATTTATATGTATGTGTTTATTTAATCAATTTACATAGCCATCCTCAATATATGACCCAGGGCAGTTTAAAGTTAAAACAGTAACACAATAAAAATAATTTGTTATAATATACAATCACATAGAAAAGTGACTCTGGGCGATGAATGGAATTTAAAACTAAAACAATAATGCAATAAAATGCAACATATAACCAGAAAAATAGAGAAAGAAATGGCAGCTGAGAATAATAATAATAAAAAAAAAAACCAAATACAGTAACGGCAAAACATCGGAAGCTTCACTAACTTCCCAATCCCTATGCCTGGGCAAACAGCCAAGCCTTCAGGTCTCATTCAGCGAAACCTTGGTGAGCGCTAACCAAAACAACACACAAAATGTACAAACTCCAACTGGTATTAAGGTATCATTCAGGATTTTTTAACCCTGCAGTGACCTGAGAGATTGTGGAACTATTCCTATAGATCAGTGGTAGGTTTCAAAATTTTTTATTACTGGTTCTGTGGGCGTGGCTTGATGGGTGTGGCATTGCTTGATGGGCGTGGCTTGGTGGGCATGGCAGGGGAAGGATACTGTAAAATCTCCATTCCCTCCCTACTCCAGGGGAAGGTTACTGCAAAATCCCTATTTCCTCTCAATCAGCTGGGACTTGGGAGGCAGAGAATAGATGGAGGCGGGGCCAGTCAGCACTTTTACTATCGGTTCTCCAAACTACTCAAAAATTCCACTACCCGTTCTCCAGAACTGGTCAGAACCGGCTGAAACCCACCTCCGCTATAGACCCTGGTGCATATGATCCTTAGGAAGTATGGGACAGATAGCGGCAAATATCTGTGTAAATTGTGTATGTGCACCCTGAATACTGCTTGCTGCAGTCCAAGTGTTTCTCAGAAAAAGGAAAAGGACTGGTAAAAGCCATATTAGATGTGAAGAAGTACCTTCAATTGTTCTAACAAAGTGGTAAGCAAGCTGGTATTTTCTAGATGTTTAGAATTTCGACTTCCATCAGCCCAGACAAGAAACTGTGGGAGTTAAAAATTCAAAATAACTCAAAGATTGAAAATTTGCTAGTTCTATAATAATGATGTTAAGTTACAGACCTCTCCAGATCTCAAGACTTTTAAAATGCAGAACTGGATAAAAGGGAGGAAATGAAGCAGGCCTAGAGTTGCCTGAGTTGCTTATTTTTCTAAGAATTTACTCTTTCTTCCAATCATGTCAAAAATTTCCACCAGAAGTCCTATTTAGAAATGTTCACTCTCCTACTTTCATCAAACATTGGCAATGGACTTCCAATAATAAGGTTTTAATTCTGCAGGTAATGTCATATTCTGCATATCTATATACAGTATGCCCATGAAACAATGTGTCTTCTTCTTGTCTAAGATTGAGGAGATTTTATTTTGTATATTGACTCCTTTCGAAGTAAGATTATAAATTGTAGTGGTGGTAGAGATATTTAGAGTTTGTTTTATTAAAAGTCTGGAGCTGCTTTTCTCAACCAAAATAATTCTCAACCAATGTAGGGATTTTGTTTTCTTGGAATAGCAATACAGTATTCATGACAGCTAGAGAATACCAAAGTCCACATACCGGAGAAAGTCCAGTTTGAGGAAGGTTATACTAAAGGAAGGAAGGCAATTCAATTTCACATTTTTCTTTCTCCCTGAGGCACTTCCTATGAAAAAAAGATGTTCTGGAAAATCCTCCAGATCAGTATATGAATTAATCCAGTTCACTTCTTTTCTTCCAAGGATAACCAAATCTTGATCACAGAGATAATTTATCCACAGAGGATCTTTAAAAATTTAACTTTCCAGTTTGATTTTGATTCTGCTATTATTCAGATGACTGATACTGAATAACTAGTTGAGATAGATGATTGATTGAGATAGATAGACATGACACACACACACACAGAGAGAGAGAGAGAGAGAGAGAGAGAGAGGAAGCTGCCCTGAGTTATTTGAGGTAAGGGTGGGCAGCCTATAAATTTTATAAATAAATAATAGCAATTGCACTTGGGTCTTATATACCGCTTCACAGTGTTTTACAGGCCTCTCTAAGTGGTTTATAGAGGAGGAGGAGAAGGAGGAGGAGGAGGAGGAGGAGGAGGAGGAGGAGAATAAGAAGAAGAAATGGATGGATGGATGGATGGATGGATGGATGGATGGATGGATGGATGGATAGATAGATAGATAGATAGATAGATAGTTTTTTTCCTGAACATTTTCTTGCTTGTTTCAAAACTATTTTATATATTGCCATCTTGAAAAATGCATTTATATTAGCCTTGGGTGTCAGTCTGAAATGTGAGGAATGATTCCAAATAAAATAAAATTGCCTTGCATAATACTTAATTGAACTCAAAGTAAAATCTCTGATAATTTAAAATGCAATATACATGGAAAGTCAACATCATTTAGGCAGACTACTGTGGGTCTCTCAGTGCGTAATATTTTGTTTCTAGTTCTTTGATGAAGCATATATAATTAGAAATTGCAAATTGCATATTGAGTTGTATCCTGAGGTCATTTTTCCAATGCTGTTATTTTCCTTTTTTCATTTGTCAACAAGGGGAAATATATTCATATTTAAGAGCGATACTAAATATCCTTTTCTCCTGAGGTCATTTTTCCAGGCTGTTTATTTCTTTTCTTTATTTGTCAATAAGGGGAAATATTTTCATACTTAAGAGCGATGCTAAATATCCTTTTCTCTAACTAGTTCATACACTGACTTAGGAGAACTGTAATCATTCACACATGACCCAGATAAAATGCCCCCTTACCTTCACTGTATTGCACCCATGACAGATGGAGCACAACTTCTCCCTATCTATTTCTTTTTTTTTTTAACAGACTGGGACTTATGGTGTGGGGAAGCAACATTTTGAGATGGGGACACATTTGAAACGTCGAGGTGTGAATTCACTCACCAAACAGCTACCATAAGAGACATACCTATTCACAAGTTCACAGTTGACTTCCTTCATAAAGTATTTACCATATTAGGAGACAAACTTCTATTTACCAAAAAAGTGAATGAGAGCCCCAGGATATTTAACCATCCCATCTCATAGGATTGTTGACTTGGGGAAAAATAGGAGAAGGAAGGTGTGTTGAATAGATTCTGTGCCTTGAGTTATTTGTGACAATAATAAAGGCAGGATGCAAACAAACAAATAATTCATAACTTCTCTTCTTTGCCTCATGTGGCTGGACTTCCAAAGCAGTGGTGGGTTCCTCCTAGTTCGGCCTGGTTCAGCTGAGCCGGTAGTGACAATATGATGTCACCGAACCAGTTCTCTTTGTTCGGGAGCTGGGCCCTCCCATCTCCCCGGTCCCCCCACATTATTCTTACCTTTTATTTGGCCCCACTCCCAATCTATTGCTGCCTCTCAAGTTCCAGCTGATCAGTTAGAAGGAAAAAAACTGTTTAAACTCTTGCTGCAGAATTTCAAAGGGCTGCCCTACAGCTGATCAGTGTTAAAAGGCAGTGTGGTGGTAGATCGGTGCCTCCAAAAATGAATGAGTAAACCGGTACAGCTCTGCAAGCAGTTAAAAGCCTGGTAGACCAGTACCTCTGCTAAATCCTAAAGAATTGTCACATGACCATTAAGCCATGCCTACAAAATAAGCCACAACCACAGAACTGGTAGTAAAAATTTTTAGAACCCACCCCTGTTCCAAAGCATGCATTTGTGTGGGTGTGTGTGGCAGGGGTGAGTTCTACTTACCTTTATTACTAGTTCGCATCATGCCTGCATGCGCAGGTCACCTATGATGATGTCCAGGTCAGTGGGCAGAGCCTCCCGCCGGTTTTACTACCGGTTCTTGCAAACCGGTCCGAATCGGGAGCAACCCACCACTGGTGTGTGTGGGGGGGAGTAACAACACATTTTTGCTTGCAATTTCCATCATTATTAAATACAATTTAGAATGAATGACTGAGCGTCTGCTTTGTAGTACCAAAATTGGGAGAGATGTTAGTTTCGTGTGCAGAGCCTCAATCATTCGTTCTAAATTGTATTCAACTTTTATATGTAGCATTTAAAATTCATGCCTCCCAAACCTGTGTTAAAAACTCTGCTTTAGTATAAAAAAATTGTAATGTCATTCAGGAAGCTATTAAAAGATCTGGTTGTCCTGCCCAGGCCTTCAGGATAGACTTATTGTGGAGTCTTCTTTTTTTTCATTTTCACTTGTTTTGTTTCAATCTCTTCTGTTCTGCTGTAACTTTTACAAAACATTTTTAAAACATTTTAAAAAACATCTATATATATATATATTTAAATAGATATGTTGATTCTTAGCTGAAAGCTGCCCAGAGTTGTATGGGGGATGCAATGGGTTGTAAATGAAAGAAAAACCCTAAATAAATAAAATGTACTTAAAAGGTAAAGTATTCCATTAACTGGCACTGTGCTTAGCTCTATTTTGTAAACTTAGCCAAAGATTTGAGGTGCTGAATAATAAATCAGAGTGAAAGTCTATTAAAATGTGAGAAGGTATAGTATTAATATCAAAGTCATTTGTCTTTTTAATAGTAAAACGGTCAATATCAAGGCTTTAGTAATGATTTGCTGCTTTCTTTGAAAATGTTGGAAAGGAGCTGCTATACTGACTAATGGCCAACTATTATAGCAATTTGGATGAATATATGTAGTAAATGGGCCTCATGATTCCTGAGAGTTGAACCAAAATGTGACTTGGCTTTAATTCTTCAAGCAGTGTAATTCCAGGCATTGAGTTATTGGCAGGATGTTCCATACTATACCAGTGTTAGTATTCGTATATAGTACAGATAGTCTTTGACTTACAACAGTTCGTTTACTGACTGTTCAAAGTTACAATGGCACCTAAACATGAACTTAATACCACTTTTCACAGTTAGGATCTTTGCAGCATCCCCATGATCACATCATCGAAATTCAGATGCTTGGCAACTGGTTCATATTTATGACCATTGCAACTGGGTCACTAAATTATCAACTATAGTGCTTCACTTAACAACTCTGGCAACATAGCTCGTAAAATGGGGCAAAGCTCATTTAACAAATGTCTCACTTAACAACAAACATTTTGGGCTCAATTGTAGTCGTAACTCGAGGACAAGCTCTAATTAGCAACTTATTTCGGAAGTGTGTGTGTTTATTATTACACAGGAAATCAACATTGTTCATATGGCTGAAAGTAACTGTTGAAATGATTTTGTCAATGAAGCTCTTACCCCAAACTAAGAATCTATATGCAAATAATTACTTTATCAGTGTCCATATAATTGGTTATTTTATTGATAATTGAGCCGACTTCATTTATTCCCTTTCTTCATTGAGTTCTAATGAATGTTTCCTGATAATTTGATGGATGGTTATTATTAAGACTCCAATAAAATGGTCATTAAATCAGATGGAGAAATTCTCCAAGGGTTTCCAGCACGTTACCTTGCAAAGTGGTAAAAACCCACAATTGGCAGATAAAATATTCCCATTTCTGTAACAAAAAAGAGGGGTATCTGTAGAATATAAACACAGGAGTCGTTTTAAACAAGCATATCCTAAAACATTTAAAATATAGCACACAAACAGAACTCGCCTGTGTGTGATGAGTTGAGGGTTGTACTTCAAAAGCAATGAGCAAAAACTAAATTTGATTTGCTTTAACTGACATTTAAATTAATAGGTGTTATCTTAGTTTTATATAGCTTTTTCGCTATAGCTTTCCTAGAGATGGTACTTTTATATAATTACATATCTCCTAGAAATTTTATGTATACTCTGCATGTATATGCTATGTTAAATAATATTTTTATAGTAAATATAAATTTATATTTATATTTAAATATATGAGAGCTCATATCTTGATTTCGAAGTCTCTGTAGGGAAGTGGTGATTTCTACTGTAAAAATGCAGTAAGCTCCCTAATTTTATATGTTAGCTGGTAAAAATTAGTCATCTTATTTTCTATATGCATCAAAAAAAATCTCTTTCCTCTTACTTTCTAATCATGTCTAGCTAGCAGCCAATTATTTAATGTATGTATCTATATAGAATAGTGATCTGTATGAGACATTAAGGTCTGCACACTATCTTGGAGATACCAATTGGGTGAGTTGAGACACCTTCTATTTCCTAAACTTTTCAGTTGGATGGTAAATGAACACTTCTCTTTCAGTTCTGTATGCTAATTTTGTCCTTTTGTTTTACACTCTGTATTTCAAATGGACAAATTTTCTAAAAGTAATTCTATTTTTTTCACTTACTTTCTAAACCATGGGTTTCAAACTTATGGCATCATGTTGCCATCACATGACGTTTTGTGATGTTTTTCCCCTTCACGGAGTTGGGGTGCTGTGGTCTGCGGCAGTGGTGGGTTTCAAAATTTTTAACTACGGGTTCTGTGGGTGTGGCTTGGTGGGCGTGGCATGGCTTGATGGGCATGGCTTGGTGGGTGTGGCAGGGGAAGGATACTGTAAAATCTCAGTTCCCTCCCGATCAGCTGGGACTTGGGAGGCAGAGAATAGACGGGGGAGGGGCCAGTCAGAGGTGGTATTTACTGGTTCTCCAAACTACTCAAAATTTCCGCTACCAATTCTTCAGAACTGATCAGAACCTACTGAATACCACCTCTGGTCTGTGCGTGATGCATCTGCCCTGTGGACCACCAGTTTAACATCCCTGTAAAATCTAAATCATCTCAAGGCTGGACCAACTATTGAAATAAATTGTGCACTTAAAATATGATTTAAGAATCACCAAGGAACCAGCACAAACATTCATAGCCTGGAATATGCTTCTCTGTCTGCCTAATATAGGAGTTCCTATGTGTATGCATTTTTGTTAATTAACTCCTGGGCAAAGACAAAGAGAAGGTAATGGTCACTGCCAATAAATGCCAGTATCTAATCTGCGATGCCAAGCTGCTTCTTTGATGTTGTGCAGAACTAGTCCCATTTCTATTTCTGGGGGTGGGGGGGGGGAGGGAACAGAAACAGGAAAGAAATGCCAAAATGTCGTTTCACAACAATCATCTTAAAGATATTTGCAAAAAAGAAACGAACAGAGCATTTAGTTCAAATGATGTTTTGATGTTAAATAAGTGTGTATGTTTATGTTTTAGGATGGAACTACCATCCAATTAAGCTTAAGAATTGCATCCCATTTTCTGCATTTCCACTGATAGAAACCTGTGCCTACATAGCAGCAATTATTTGAATGGGTAATTGGGAAATCTCTTAGTATCCCCTGGCTTGCGTGAATGGTCCAACCTGAACTACTAATTAACTGCTATTTAAAATATACCTGTTTTCTGAGTCAAGAAAAGAATTATACAGATTCTTTGTTGATATTAAAAACTAACACATAGATGAGCCAAGATATTATTTTTATGGTTAGAGAAGGTTTCGTTGCTAAGAGAAGGTGGAAATGGAACAATTTGTGTTGACAATAGCAGAAAAATGGAAATTCCAGTAAGGATCTACTTAGGTTGAGGCTGCCTTGCATTCTCTGGCTGAATATAATGTCAGTTTACCAGTAACATTTTGGTGATTATTGAATATTTCACCTCTAAGTAAAAAAATTGGTAGAAATTGGGTATTCTGTCATGTAAGTGGGGGAAATATTGAGATTTTATTAATCCTTCTTAGGGTTAAAAGTTAGCTTTCATGAGGACTCTGATTGAATTTTACTTCAGAATGAGGTTACTTCAGAATGAGGTTAAGGGTGAGTTTTTATATTTAATTAAAGTTTCTTCACTAAGCCATTTGTGATCTGTATTATGTCCTAAGGAAATGTTGAAATTCCAATCAGAACCCTTAGAGTCACACTCTGTGCTGTCTGCTTGAAAGTGATGTCAGAATGAAATTCATTTTATGCTTAGACAAGGTTTAATCAGTGAGTTGCAGTTGAAAGCTGAATTGCAGTTCAGTTGAACGAAATTCAAATTATTGTTGAATTAACAGAGGAAATATAGAAATCCCCTTGAGGATCCATTTAGGGTTAAGGTTAGGCTTCCTTGAGGTACTCTGCTTGAAAATGAGGTCTCCAGTGAATTTTTATGTTGAATGGCATATTCCTTATAAAGTTACAGTTGAAATATCATTTATTTCTTAGATTTTTTAAAAATCCCACCTTTATTAAATGTTTTTCTGGTGAAAAAACACTTAAGAGTTAGGGCAAAAGTGGGCTTCAGCAGGTTCTGACCAATTCTGGAGAACCGGTAGCGGAAATTTTGAGTAGTTCAGAGAACCGGTAAATATCACCTCTGACTGGCCCCGCCTGCATCTAATCTCTGCCTCCCAAGTCCCAGCTGATTGGGAGGAAATTGGGATTTTGCAGTAACCTTCCCGTGCCACGCCCACCAAACCACACCCACAGATCCAGTAGTAAAAATTTTTGAAACCCAGCACTGGGTTAGGGCAATCTGGTCTGCTCAAATATGGAATGGAACAAACTGTTCTGCTTCTGCCTTTCAGCCCCAAGCCTGGAATCTTCACAGGCAGTCGCTTTTGTGACAAACTATTTTCTGTTAAATTTAAATTTATCGACAAAGAAACCTCCCACCTTCATTATTTTTATAACAAACACAAGGAAGCAAGCAAACCTAACATCCCTTCTTCCTCCTATTTCTCCCTCAATAACCACCCTGTGAGGTGAGTTGGGCTGAGAGAGAGAGTGACTGGTCCAACGTAACCCAGCCGACTTTCGTGTCTAAGAAGTGCCTGGAACTCAATAGCCTGGTGCCTTAACCGCTAGATTTTTTCTTCACCACTTTTGCTTCAGATAAGATATATGTATAACACTGAAACAAATTGAAATGGTCTGAGGTAAGAATAAAAATCAGTGGTGAATACCTTGAAATAAATCTGTCTGTCTGTCTGTCTGTCTGTCTGTCTGTCTGTCTGTCTATCTATCTATCTATCTATCTATCTATCTATCTATCTATCTATCTATCTATCTATCTGTGTAAGGATGATAAAGTCAATTACTAAAAGATAAAGAATCCCATAGAATGATATACAAATATGATAATATTTTTCTTGTAGTTCTGCTTATTCTTTATCTAATTCTGTTCAAATGGGGAAAAAAAACATCGTTCATAAGCATACATGTTATCAACATTTTAGAAACTGGTAATTTACTGAGTTCATATTTTATTTATCATTGCTTGATAAAGAGAAAACTAAATCTTTTCAAGCACAATGCATAATTAGATGAAATCTGGTTTATGTGTCTGTGCTCATGGGGGCTAAACTCTTTGAAAATTGTGTTTAAATAATTGCTGTCTTTTTTTCTATGCACTTAGTATTATCTTAAATGAAGGGGGAGGCATCTCTGGTTCTACAGCTACCAGAAAATACAGGTAACTTGTCTAATATTGAGGAATATAGTAATTCAGGAACATTTGCAGGTCCTTAGTTTTTCTACCATTATATCAATCACAAAGGAATTATATAAAGATATTTAGATTCTTTCCTCCATGAATATTAATAAACAGACTGATGTAAATTCTTCTGTTAAAAGAGGTAATAAGTGGTTTGTAGTATATTATTTATTTAGAAGTTCTACCCTACCAAATGGAACTTATGTTCAAACTGAGTCTGGAACATTGGATGAAGAGTGAGGTGGCCAAATTTGCTTATGATGTCAAAAAAGTATAGTGAAGAGTTTTCAAAGAACTTTTCTGAGGTAGGTGAAGGAACCTTAAAATGGCAATTGCAATTCAGTTATTTTACAACCTGAAAGTAATGCATGATAACTCCGAAATCCCAGACCTCATGTATATATAAATGAGATTTGAGCTAGCAGTAAGTGATCATGAAATGGTTCTTGAATTCCTAGTGGATAGCCAAATGAAAATGTCAATGCAATGGCTGCAGAAAAGACAAATTCCGTGCTTAGAAGCAATAGGAAGCTGACAAAAGAAATACAATTAACACAATATAAACAAAGATATAGACAGGTGTGGAGAGACAACAGTCACTATGCAGAGGTCTGAATAATACCCCCTAACATAATTTTACAGCTGGCAAAGATGCAAAGAAAGGGGGCACCCTAAATAATTGGAAAGTCAAGGGAGCTCTCTGCCAAGGAAAAACATTACATTGCTTAGGGACCTTTAACTTGGAGCCAAAGGGCACATGAGAGAGATACATAAGATCATGCACCATATGAAGGAATGTCCACTGGAAGAAGTTCTTGTCTTTCTTGTCTTCCTCCCATTAAAAAAAATGTCATTTTCAAATCCTAGTGACTACATAGATAGATTTTTCTCAAAACAAATTCTCCCTAACTTAGTCTTTCAGGTCTTCCAATGTTGCACTCATTGTCATTGTAACAGAATCTAGCCATCTTGCTGCTGGTTGTCCTCTTCTCTTTCCTTCCAACTTTCCCAACATTAAAACTTTTTCCAAGAGCAAAAACTTTTGGGTAATATATCCGAAGTAGAATAATTTGAGCTGGTCAATTGTGCCTCAAGTGAAAACTCTGGCTTGATTTGTTTGATGATTCACTGATGTGAGGTTGTGGTTGTGGTTGTGGTTGTTGTTGTTGTTGTTGTTGTTGTTGTTTTGGGGGGGGGGCTGTCCATGCTATCCTCAGAAGTCATCTTCAGCACCAAACTTCAAAGGTGTCAATATTCTTCCTTTCTGGCTTCTTCAAAGTCCAATTTTCACTTCCTTAGGGGGAAACTAGGTTTGCATTATTCTGAACTTCTGATGACTACAAAATGGAGTTTTAAGTCAATCACTGAAATTATATGCTGGACAATTCAAGATTAACAACATGACTTTTTTACACACACAGTATCAACCCCCCCCACCAAAATAACCTAAGAAATTTGCTATCATCACACATGATGAAAGATACCAAGATGGGTCTGTACCATTGGTGGTGGTGGTGTTCAAAATATGCAAGATGACCTTTGTAACATCATAATGTAAGCTCTATCATTTTGCACATGCATAGTGTTTGTGCAAAAGGGGTGTGGCTTGCATCATGACTCCCTGCCCATCATCTTCCTGGTTTTGCCCATGGACACCAATGGACTGAGCTGGCAAAATCAGCTACTCAGAGTCTATTAGCAAAAGTAACTGCGGGGAGCTCAAAAAAGTCAACATGACAGCCATGATCAAAGCCCTAACCCTTATTTATGTATAGCATGTGGCGATGTAACATACATAGGAGGGAGCCAGGACTTTGATCATGTGATATGGCTGCCATCTGACTCTATAGGTTTGATCACAGGCAGCATATCATATTATACAGCAATAGAAGAAGTGTCGGTCCTGCCCATGTTTTTAAGTCGCTTGAATGCATAAGGTTGGCTGTTATGATTCAGAATGGATTTATCTTATCCTCTTATCGTGTTATCATACAACATTTCTATTCATCAATTATGTGAATCAGATAGACTCTTAGATAGATTTGCTCCATGAGAATTGGTCCTAACTTGCTTTTTCTATATTGCTTCCCATTAAAGATCTTTAAGAACACCCTCTTCATCTTCACATGCAGGTAGTCCTTGATTTATGACCACAATTGAGCTCAAAATTTGGATTGCTAAGCAAAATAATTAAGTGAATTTTGCCCCATTCTATGCCCCTTCTTGCCACAGTTGTTAAGTGAATCACTGCAGCTGTTAAATGCAATAACCTGGTTGTTAAGTGAATCTGGCTTTCCCATTGACTTGGCTTGTCAGAAGGTTGTAAAAGGGGATCACATGATCCTGGGACACTGCAACTGTCATAAGTCAGTAGCCAAGTATCTGAATTTTGATCAGGTGACCACGGAGATCCTGCAATGGTTGTAAGTGTAAAAAATGGTGATAAGTAACTTTTTTCAATGCTATTGTAACTTCAAACAGTCATTAAACGAACAGTTGTAAATTGAGGACTATCTGAGAGGCAGAAAGGATATCTTTGCCGCTGTTGGTTGTAAACATAGTAAACGTGAGTTCCGGTTTGGCGTCACGGTGAGACAGTTTGGGAATTAGCGGGCTCCGATGAGCCCTGTGAAAACCCCAGCTGACGAACGCCGCCGATGGGTTTTTGGACCAGAACCATCCTGCAGGATGGGAAAGAAAGAGAGGCATCTCAGACAACCAAGAGGAACAGGCAAGTTCCTCAGAAGTCAGAGGGAACTCTCTGTGACTCGGCAGCAGAGTACGGCAGCCATGGCGGCTGTCACGAAGCTGGGACAACCAGACTAAGTATATAGCTGGAGAGGGAAAAGGAATGGAACGGAAACTTTTTGAAGCCAGGTAAGTGACAGCCAACCCAGGCTTGAAATAACAACAAGAGAAACATCTTACAATTATAAGACCGCTAATGAGGTAATAGTGGCTAAGGAGCATGGGGGCAAAGAAGACTTTGAAATGCAACTTTAAACAGATAAAACCCAATAGAAAATTGATTTCTGAATAAATTACTTGGGAATTTTAAATAATTAGATAATTAGATATGGTCAAAGGATTGGAAAGAAATAAAGAAACCCCCTTTTCCCCTTCTTTTTTAAATTGCAAGAAAAACAAAAAGAATGAATAGCAAGCTTTAAAAAGGAAAATGATGTATAAATAAAAGGGAAGAAAAAAGGGAAAAAGAAGTGAGAAGAGCTACTTAAATTTGGACTGGACTTTAAATATGATTTGATATTTTTAAACTGAAAAAGGAAAAAAGAAACTAAGTAAGATCATGATGTGATTGAAACAAAATGGATACTTGTTAAGCAACTGGAAGGGTGGATTGCAGAGAGACACCATCTGGAGTAAAAAGGAACATTGTAACGTGACATTTTGTTTTGGAAAGTTGTGAACTTTACAGATAGCAACTGTGAGAATTTGCAGAGGAAGATTTTCTTGTCTACAAGAAAAATAGAATAAAATAGAATAAAAAAATAACACGAAGGAAACGCAACGGAACTCTTATAATTGGAATAAAATCAACCTAAAAAGGAAAAGGGTGTAGGAATCAGAGAAGGAACAAATTGATTTATTTGAGTTGGAGAATGGAAATAAGAGGAATAACTATAATGCGGCATAGAGGATTAAAATTTGAGGACATAAAAGTTGAAATGGAGCATACATGAGTGGACAAGGAAATGAAGATGGAGAAATAAGACATAGAAGTGGAAAA
This sequence comes from Masticophis lateralis, assembly GCA_030761175.1. Taxonomy (NCBI): domain Eukaryota; kingdom Metazoa; phylum Chordata; class Lepidosauria; order Squamata; family Colubridae; genus Masticophis; species Masticophis lateralis. The sequence continues at coordinate 138,066,730 of JAUDYJ010000001.1, forward strand.
TAAAGAAGATAAAGGTATTATGTTTAAATATGAATAAGTAATTGAATATGTGAATAGTAATAATAAAAAGGAGGTCTCTAGAGTTTATATTGAGATTAACAATAACATAATGATGATTGTATTGAAATTAACAATAATATAATGATGGTTATATTGGGATTAACAGTGATGACAAAAGAATAAAAGGTTGGAAAATATTAAGGGAAATAAAAATGTTCAGGATTTGGATTTATAAAATGACTATATTGAGATTAACAAATGTGAGAAGAAATATGTTACAGATATTTAGAAATGAAATATGGATTGACGCTAAAATATATGGAAAATAGATTATGTTAAAAAAAAGAAAATATAGCAACAGACATAATTAATTAATTTTTTATTAAGATGTTAGAAGGTATTATTTGAGAAAATTGATGGCTATAATAATTGGGATATCGTTTAAATACCTATAACAATTGTAATAATTTGAATATGTTTGAATAATATATTTACAAAAATACAAGATGATTATGCTGGGATTAACAATAGAATGATAAAAGAAGGTTCCTAGAGATTACACTGGGATTATTAGTGGGGAAAAATAAAAATGATTATCCTGGGATTAACAGTAGGGGAAAAAAATAAAGATGATTACACTGGGTTTAACAGTGGAACAAAGATGATTACACTGGGATTAACAGTGGAAGGATAAAAGAAAAGGATAAAAGAAAATTAGATTATATAAAAAGAAAATATATAAATGGAAATAATGAATTGATTTTTATTAAGATATTGGAAGGTATTGTTTGAGAAAATTGATAACTATAATAATTGGGATATTGTTTAAATATGTCTAACAATGGTAATAATTTGAACATTTTTTATTTAAGCAAAAAAGAACAGGAAATTGAAATAGCATTATTTGAATTAAGAACTAAGTTTAAACCCACCTAAAATCTTAAATCAGTTAATATCTCATAGTACATTTATCAAATATCTCTAATCTTAAAAACTAGAGATATTTGATAAATGTACTATGAGTTAACTGATTTAAGATTTTAGGTGGGTTAATAGAAGGGTAATTGTTTTGATTAAGTAAATAAGAGTAAACTCTTTTAAAGATGGTATTAGTTGAATAAGTGATTTAAGATTGAGAAATAATCTTTTGTTATGGCAAAATAAAATATATAAAATTTTGTTAAAGATGACAAAAAAATTGTATATATTGATGACCGGATCAAAGGTCTGTTCTAAAAAGATGTAATTGGTATGTTTGGTTAAAAAATAAAAAACTTTTTGCAAAAAAACCCAAAAACATAGTAAACGTGAATGTCTCTATTCAGATATGGTTTTGTGGCGCCAGGAAAGAAATACAATTCAAACACGTACATCATGGCAAGTAATCCATAAAGCAGTCCCTAATCATAATTAAGCCTCATTCCATTGTTCTAGTTGAGGTTTATTATTACAACTGGCTTTACTTAGGTTGCTCAGAGTTCAGTATAGGTATAGCAATAAATTCTTTGCAAAATCAGACTGCATTCAATGATTTAAGATTTTTTAAAATGACATCTTCAGAGTAGATGGAATAGGATTTGATGCTGAACAAAAGCAGCACATTGGTAGGCCATGCACAACACAGTGTATCAGAGCAAAAGTTTATAAATGAAAAAAAAAAAACCCACATTTTCTCAGCTCTGCCTGGTTGCTAGGCAACAGGGTTGGAGTGCAGCTAATTAGGTTGGTACTCTGGATGACCCTTAGTTTGCGCTTTCTTGATGGGATTCCCGGGCATCACTAATCCAATGCCAACGAGCTACGGTTTCTCACTTCATGCATTGTTTATGGCAGCTGTTCCTGGGGCATACCTTTCACACAGTATGACAGCCAGACTTGCTTTTCACACTGGGTTGAGGATGCCTAGGAATCAAACCTTTGCAACGGTGAAGGTACATTATTCCGTATTAGATTCCTTGTTCTGTCTTTTGTACTATGCTCAATCCATTTTGTAATGATACATCTGTCTAGGCAATTATCTCCCATACTTATCCTCATTCTGTTTATTCCCCCGCCCCGCCTTATTTTTATGGATTGCTCATTGCACCATATGCACCTCCTATTTTGTCTCTCACTCTCTAACAAGCAAATTAACATTTACCTAAGAAAGCTTTACAAACACAAAAGAACAAAAACATCTTTTGCTAATAAAATTAACAAACACTTCTGTGTTAATAATGAATGTACTGTGAATACTCACATAAATGGGTAAGAAAGGTCAGACAATGGATGGAATTTATTTATCTAAACAAAATAAATGGATGGAGTGATGCTGAAGTGTTGGGATAAGGAGAGCTTCTACACAGCAGAGAATTTCCAACATTTGGAAAGCAAAATATAGATCGTCAGTCTTCCCAAATAGGTTAAGTTTCTTTTTAAGGTACCTGGAAATCTGCCAAGATTTCAAGTGGATGTCTAGGTTCAATTGGGATTAAGGAAAATGTTATCAACCAACTGAGGAATAATGGAGACTCTGAAAAGATTGTATTTGCTCATCCAAATATCATGTCATTGGTATGCAATATAGGATCCGTTCAAATAGAGTCCTTGGGCAAAAATCAGAAGATTTCCATATTTATGCAAGTGGCATAGCCGCTAGAGGTAAAATATATGCTTCACAATATCTGAGAGGGACTTTCTTTTCTGATTTTTTTAAAAGCATTGTCTTCCCTTTTGATTAATCTTCTTGCTTATATCTCTCTCTTCTCCTGCTTGATTAATTCCCTAGTCTCTTCCCTGATATCTTGGATTCCACAATGTCTTGTGATGTCCCATTTTAATGTGGTTTTGCTATTGGGTGCCACTTCCTCTTCTTCTGGTGTTGTGCTTCTGCGGAACTCTAATCTTGCCTGGCAAATAAGCAATTCATTGACAGAGAAGATAAGCTCCTTTGTAGAACAGTTGATGTTAGGCTGTAACAAAAACTCATCTGTGCTGTATTTGGGTATTTGCAAGATCTCTGTATGTTTTAGGTAAGAAAAATGTTTCCCCCTATAAGAGACAGAGAGAGAGACAGAGAGAATACAATGCTTATAATTGGGGAAAAAATTCCACACTGTACACATTGGTACACAACTGTGCTTAGATCTTCAGATTATATGAATATAATATATAATCACAAAAACTCAGCAGCAGCTGGTCAACTCATCCATTTTATATGAGTCCTTGTTCTTGAGTATGCAGACTAATGAAATGATGGATTGCATGGCAAACTTATGCAAGAGTGTATTTCCTTTAATTCATGAGTATGAATTAGATGAGCTGCCTAGGCAAAGCAGGATAAATAAAATGCGACTCAACCAGCTGATTATGAATCAGATCAGTAGAATTAATGACCCAGCAGCTTGGATGGCCTACAATTGTTATTCACCATGTACAATGTTCAAAAGGTTGACGAAGAGCCATTTGCATTATTTGTATTCTTTGCAAATTGTGCAGGGGGAGAAGGACTGATTCCAAAGCAGGCCATTTGTTTGTGCTCCTGTCGCACCCTGATGTTCAACTGATAGAAACCGATAGATTATCATCAGTTGATAGGTTACAAATGCTGAAGAAGGAAGACAAAAGATAATTTCTGAGCTGTTGATGAAGATTAACTTGATGGTGGTTTCCCAACTCTTAATTTCACCATTTTTCAACAGTCGAAACTTGGATGTCTCAATATGTTAATCTCCAAAACATACACAATAAACACATCATTTGTGTGTTGAATTATATAAATAAAGAAATGCCAAGGTAGATTAGGTAGAGATTGATAAATGAATCAGTTATCAAATTTCTTTTGCTGGAAGAGATGCTGATAAATCAATTGGGCGATTAGAATAGATTTTGTTACATTAAACAGATTATGTCTATATTCTAAAAGGTCTTGCCTGTTTTGACAGGAAAAAAATATAGAGGATAACTTTTGCCAATTCCCTATAAGTAACGAAGATTTCAAAGCAGAATATTAGACCTGGATTAATAATGCAAGAACCTGCCTATTCCAGATAGGAGGACCCTTGGGTTGGCTGGGATCACATCAAAATATATACCAAAATACTTTTGATTGATAGAGGAAATATAAACTTGAGCCTACACTGAACCATCAAGGCAGTTATGTTAATATATATTCTCCAGAAAGTTAGAAGAGTTTTCTTGGGTTGAGAGGACAGTTTTTCCAGATCAATCATAACCAAAACATAGTGGTCTTGTGTTCACATTTCAAAACCTGTTCAAATCTTGACAGGGAAGACTTGCTTTGAAATTCTCATTCCTTAATAGCCTTAGGAGTACTCTGGCTTTCTAGCTTTAACTTTGCATTGGTTATGTCTTTCTTATGCAAATGTAAAATTAGGGATGCCATTGTATTTACTTATTAATTAAAAATACATTGTCCCCTTACATGCAGTTTGCTTTTATCACCTCCCGTCCCTTTCTCATTGGAGCTCCAGCACCTCTCTTTGAATCTGCCTCCTGTCTCTTTTGGGCCCTTCTCAATTCTCATTTTTGAATGAGAATTCATAGTACTAATAATTTTAAAAGCCTGCAGATTGCATTAATGTCCTGCTGAATAAACAGATAATGTCTCCTTTGAGTCACACTCAACTCCTACTGACCCAATGGACATGATGATGACATTTTCCAGGCTTACAAGGAAATGTTTGGCCCTTAGTTTCTTCCTGGATTTTTATTTCAGCTTCCCAAATCTGGACTACAGTCTTCAGATTTTCAGCTGTTATTCTAGGGGTGAATAACAGGTCTCTGACAGGTTCTGGAGAACTGGTAGTGGAAATTTTGTGCAGTTCGGAGAACCAGTAGTAGAAATTTTGAGCAGTTCGGAGAACCAGTAGCAGAAATTTTGAGTAGTTCAGAGAACTGGCAAATACCACATCTGGCTGGCCCCAGAGTGGGTGGGAATGGAGATTTTGCAATATCCTTCCCCCAGGAGTGAGGAGGGAATGGGGATTTTGCAGTATCCTTCCCCTGCCATACCCACCAAGCCATTCCCACCAAGCCACACCACGCTCACCAAGCCACGCCGATAAAACCGGTAGTAAAAAAAATTGGATGTCACCACTGTGTTATTCCAACCCTACTTAGAAACCAGCCAAGATCAGCTAGAGATTTTCACAGAGCCGAGTCCTTGCAGTTTAGCAAAACTCTGCTCAACAAAATTTACACGTCAGCACATGTGTAGAGAATCCTGAATGATGAATTAAAATTCAATAGGCAAATTGATACTTTTTTTTCTGTTTTGCAGAATTGTGATTATTTGATTTCCACTGCTGGATGAAATTTATTTTTTATTTATGGCTTACGTCTACTTTCTAAAAGAGCTTATGATGCGTATTGCGTTTCATTTTTTTGCAAAGC